>JANKKI010000059.1:3665000-4265000 GCA_025175665.1 Cinchona pubescens | reverse complement strand
ACAATTTTTTTCTAATCTATGTCACATTTCACATAAAACTCGTTTTTCTTTTTAGGTCACATTCATATAAATTCACTCAAAGCAAATACTTTTTTTAGCCATTTCTACCTGGACTCAATTCAACCGAAAAAAATGGTTCCTCCTATATTCATACCAACAACTTAACTACCAAGATATCTATAGAGCTCAAATACAAAAGCAAATTTAAAACTTTCTTCCAAATACAGAATCAAAACCCAAAAAGGTTCCTCAAAATTCTCACTTCTCACTTAATTCCATAAAAAACTACCTAAAATTGAAACTGATCAAAAAAATAAACAAACCCATTTTTCAGAACTAAAAATTTCACAACAATCTATAGAATCCCATTAAGAATCAACCAAAAAAACAAACAAACAAAAAACTATAAAAGGTTGGATTATTGGGGTCTTGCTTAATAGAATATTAACCAAAAAAATCTATACATAAAATTTTGAAGATCTGTAAGGGAAAAAATATAAAGGTGCCTTTAGTTTCAATCCAAACGCTAGTGTAATAATCTTAATCCCCAACCAGATTATGCAAAATAACTATCATAAAGAATGTCATGTTAAAAATATCTAAAACCAAACAAAAATATAGAAAGTTTAAAATATCTAAAACCAGACAAAATATAAAGAAGAAAGAGAATATAGAAATCAGGAAAAGAGAAAATAATGGATGTAGTGCAATGAAAATTATGGGAAGAGTTGAAAAAAAAAAACGCTCAAGAAGAGAAATGAGATGAGACTTGCTAAATTTGGAAAAAAAGGAAATAAAAAATCTTGCAAAAAATCTGGTAATAGATGTGATTGGAAAGTGAAGATTAGATGAAGGTACAATTATTTGGTAGAAATCCAATAAATAAACCCGACAAAAAGAATGGTTGATTTGATAAAGGATGAGGAAAAGGTGGAGGAGAAAGAAATGGCAGAGAGGAGAAGTGGCAAAAAGTTTATGAATTAGGCAAATCTGATAATTCAAATTTTGACAGAGTATCTATCCTAAAATATTGCTATTGTAGTAAGTACACAATTTATGGAAAATTCTATAATTTCTTCTAGAGAATTATTTTTTTAAATTTTAAATATTAGTACAGTATAACATTATGTGCTTTAAATACTTGTATTGTATAAGTTTATAAACCTAAGAGAATAGTTCCCTAAAAGGGATTGTAGAATTCCCCGCAATTTATATCAAGCATAAGATGAGTTTTTCACCCATGGCATTATGCGTGTTTCTAGTCATAGACTTTTTGTAAATTTACAAAAATACACTGCAGAGTTTGTCACTTTTTTAGAGTAAAAGAATTTTATTGTAATTTTACCCGGGAAGAGCCAAAGTCTAGCATTTTTATACCATGAAATAGCAAAAGTAAAGCTTCCAGCCTTTCAAACTGTCTTCCATGTCAGTCCCACATTAGCAAAAAAAAAAAAGCCATGTGGCAAGCAAAGGAAAAGTTACAGTAATTTCAGTTCTTTCTTATATAGATGTTATGCCACATCAGCAAAAAAAAAAAGCGCCCTGTGGCAAGCAAAGGAAAAATGCCAATACAGTAACTTCACTTCTTTCTTTTATATATATACATATATATATATATATACACTTTAAATAAGTTTACCGTACAAGACTTCAAAGAGGATATTGTATACAGTGGAATATTAATTATACTTGAATAACTATTTGTTTATAAATTAAATTAATTTGTACATTTATTGTCCAATTAAATGTTTCGAAACCAATTACCAGAACACTGTTCCACACTTGCATGAGCTACTATTTTATTTGAAGTATGGCTTAAACTTCTTTTGCACAAGTATATGCAATTACTAATTCGAGGAATTTTTTAAAAAAAAAAAAAAAAAAAAAAACAGATCAGACATGCCAGTGGAGTGCATGCCAGGAGTTTGGCTGATTTCATAAATCTCACTTAAATAATTTAAACTTGAAATCAAAGTCTTTTAGTCTTTGTATATATATAAGACAGGGCTCTGGATGTGTATAGTAGACTAAGAATTCACGACTCTCTCTTTGTAATGAGAAAGCCTACACCCCGAATAGAATCTATGGTACAATATTTAACCACCACAGGTTTAATCTTCTCTCCAATTTTGATAACCCCAAAGAACATGATTCTGTATATGACAACCATTACAAACAAGATAATAAGATCAATCCAATTTGAGTAGCCCACCTCTATTTGCCACAAATCCCTCAAAATAGTTTCACCATCAATCAAAGAAGATCTTCCAATCAACTTATCATCATTTGTGGGAAATTTGAGCCCTTCAAACTCATTCTTGTATAGTCCTTGAAATGCAAACCTATGGAAGGAAATGTAATACATTGGATATTTCCAAAATATTTTGGCAAATCATTTGGCAATCGAAAGAAACCTCCACTTAACATCATAACCCCAAGAATTCCAGCACCAATAATCAGTCCCATGAAAAAATTTGGCACTAAACTTGCTACAATCATCATTAGGCCTTCCACCGACATAATACTTGCCAGAATCACCAGAGTGAAGTAGAGAAATCTTTCGGTTCCGGGATGAAGTCCAACAAGATAAGATATGCAATCACTGCTGGAATTACTGCTATCAGGAATAAGAATAGAATTGATGAAACTGTGTTGCTAATCACAAATGCTAGATGTGTATAATGCCCATTTAATCTTTCTCTTTTGAAAATCTGTATATGGAATTAATCAATTAATGGTCAAAGAATTCAAGATCAAATCGATTAATAGGTCTGAATGTCAAAGAAATTTGATATATATGCTTACCTTCATTTCCTCCATAAATGATGGCAAACCTCCAATACTCATGAATGTTAACAATGATGCTACAAAAATAAGCATTGAGCCTCTTGCCTAAACAAAATTATTTGTACCAAGATTAATTTCGAAGGAGAACAACTGGCAAATTGAACATTTCTTAGGGAGCTTACATTGATGGAGCTGTAACTGTTTCCCACATTGTAGAACACAGAACCTAAGCAGAAACCTAAACCGATGTATATAGGAAGGCATAACCGGTAGTAGCTGGGATCGCGATACATATTCATGAATGACAACTCTCAGTGAGGATAAGGCACTGAACAATGAAACTAGCACGGCTGTTTTGCTTCTTCACTATTTCAAGTCAATCTGTAATATATACAATAGCTCCATTTTTTTCATGTCAAAAACATGTTAACTGTTGTTCATTTTTTTTCTTTTCAATTTCAATATAAACTTCCTTATTCAAGGGAAATTAAGGGACTTACTTGTTGTTTGATACGCTCTACTTCTCTCAGGATGAGGTTGTTGGTATCCGATGATGCATAAGATTTCACAAGCATGTCAATTGTGTCTATGGTGGCTATAATATTTCCTTCGACACCTCCTGGTTCAATATCCTGCGCAAGGTTTTAAATTGAGAGAACTATTGAAATTTCATCAGTATATATTGGGAAAATTTTGAATGAGCACCTCATTGAAATCTGTGTTTATTATTCTAAGGTAGTGATCTTCTGGATTCTGGAGATCAGGACATGAAAAACCATTCCTGTAGAAAAACTGGATGATCAAATAGAAATCTATAACAGTCGAGTCATCATCAATAACTTACTTTAATATTCATATCATTAAGATGCATGATTTAATTTCCAAATCCAATCCAATACGACTGTTATAGAGAGCCTAAATAAGATCTGAATGTCCAATGTTTAATTATGTCTACTGATCACCTGATTTATTGCAAAGGAGGGTCCAAAATAAATTGTTCGGCCTAAAGAGAGGAGATAGAGATTGTCAAGTAGCTTCAAGACTTCACTACTAGGTTGATGAATAGATGCTACCACAGTCATCTCATATTCCTTGGCAAGTTTAACAATTCGGGTCATGACATAGTACGAAGCAGCGCTATCTAGTCCGCTTGTTGGCTCATCAAGGAAAAGAAGCTTTGGTCGTGTTAACATTTCGATGCAAATGCTTACTCTCCTTTGCTGCCCATTACTGAGACCTTTGCTGTTAATTCCAAAGCCACCAATTCTTGTATCAATGCAATTCTCCAATCCCATCTCCTTTATAGTCATCTCTGCTCTCTCTGTTTTTTCTCTGCTTTGGACATTGTATTTGGTAATTGGAGCTGAGCTGAGTAGTATACAGCTTCTCTTGTAGTTAATGTCCATGTCAATATGTTGTCCTGAGTCACAGAGGCCTGAATTTGCCGAAGTATCATATATAGAATTCGTTTTTGGATGTAGCAAACATGAAAATAATATGGGTCTCGCATCATCTAAGTAATTAAATATTAAATAATTTCATATTTTCATGATTTTGATGCCTAAGCAATGTTAATTGATTGATGTATTATATGTATTCGAAGAAAAAATTGTCTTAATTAAAGAAACTTTTTTCAAAATTATGTACTTTCATGATTTCCGTATGCTAACTGTTACTTTTTTGTGGTGTACATAATACATTAACTAGTCATAAGCAAGATACAGAAGAGTGCATAGATACCGATGTTCCATATGCGAGTTGCTGCACTCGACCATTAATTAAAATTTCTCCACTCTTCTCTAGTCTTGAGTTTAACCTCCCTGGAACAAGTTATCATAATCGTACAAGAAGTATCACAAAGAAAAAGTTGGTATTAAAAGCCATTATGGATAAGCTGATAAAAGGTACAAGGATAAAAATTGATATAAACTATTTTATTTACGAGAGGTTAAAAATAGGATCAATTGCAAGAAATCCCTTTGGTTTGGTTAATATTCATCTTACTTTCATATGATTTTCAAACATAAAATCTGACCCCTTATGATTTAGGAATAAAATGAAACCGTTAAATATTCTGTTAAATGAGGTTAGAAGGTTAAAAAAATTTAATTTCAAGGGTTATTTTAGTCATTAAAAATATCTAATTAAGGTAATTATGTATTTTAATATAAAAATACAACTCTTTCCCTTTAACGAGGAATTTTTTGGACAGTAGAGAGGTATTAGGCTTAGGAGTATTTTGGACATTTTGCACAAAATCATTAATTTTTTAACTATCCATTCACTTTATAAAAACTTCAACCTCAAGAGATCAGATTATAGGTTTGAAAAATATGAGGCAATAATTCCTGAATATTAGCCATACCACAAAGAAGTTCATTGTAATTTACCCATAAAATGGAAAATTACTTCAATAGTTCTCCAACTATTTAACTAAAACTGGAATAGTCCTCCAACTTAAATTTTAACATAATTAATCAGTCAACTAAATAGTTGTATCCAATTTGTTGCTAATGAATTTGTTGCTAAATGACGGTGCCGCTCACAAAATAACTTTTTTGAATTTTGACTGGTATTAACTAAGGGCAAAAGTATCAATTTACCCAAACCTGATACTTTAAAAGTTAAAAATCATCACCTAAATAGTCCTCCAATTTTTTTTTATTAAAATCGAATTGGTCCCTCAATTATAAATTTAGCCAAATTAGTCACTCAATTAAAAATTCTTACATTGAAGATTGTTTAGAATCAAGGGATTCAGAAATTAGTTGTGAGAAGCAGAATTATTTCCCTAATACATATTTAAAGGGTAGTCAGAAACCAAATTATAAGTTTTTAAATTCTAGCATCCTAGTTTATCTGGGTTCAGGTGATTATCTCCATCTGTAAGTTAAACGGAAAAGGGAGGTTTAGGATGATTTGGAGAAGAACATGCATAAGGAGACAGATAATCATATCTCTTCCAATGTACAGGATAATTGATTCGATAGATTTGGTAGACACCATCGATCATATTTAAACAACTTGGATCTTTTGTCCTTCTTAAGTTCCCAACAATTGAAAAAAAAAATGTTTTTACTTAATTTTTCACAATGCGAAAATCATCTTATGACTCCCTTTGAGGATATTGGTTCATACATGTACTTCAACAACTCAGAATTAGCCATGAATTTGAAGTAAATCATTTAGCCTAGTTTAGGTTTGGTGGCGGTAGCTGGGATGGGTGGAGGGAATGGTTGCTGGCAGAGTAGGAGGGAGAGGAAAAGGGACTAGCGGTGGTTGGAGTTGGCAGAGAGTGTGATTGTTGGTAGATGAAGAAGGGAAGTTCGAGAAGATGGCGGATGGTAGAAAGGGATAAGAAGTAGACCACTGGGAGTGGATGTGGATAGGGTGGGTGGAGGAAGTGGTTGTTGATAGAGGTTGGGGGGAAAGGTAGAAGGGTGGCAACTGGTAGCAGGAGAATGAGGGGAAAGGAGGGTAAAGGTCAGTTTTTTTTAACTAATGGTCTAATTTGGCTAAAGTTTTAATTAAGAGACCAATTGGGTTTTAATATTAAAAAAAAAAAAAAAAGTTAGAGGATTATTTGGGTGATGTTTTAATATTTAAAGTATCAAGTTCAGGTGAATTGACGGTTTGTCCCTTAATTAATACAGGTCAAAATTTAAAAAATTTATATTTTGGGGGTGTCAACTAAATTAAATATAATTATTTAGTTGAGAGACTAATCAGGTTAAAATTTACGTTAGAAAACTGTTCTGATTTAGTGAAATAGTTGAAAAACTATTGAAATATTTCCCCCACCCCTTAAAATAAAATCTTGATGGAAGAAACGAAAAAGCCCAACTGAGAATGAACCTAAATTCAGTATCAGGCATCAAAAATCAAATCTTGATGAGAGAATTGCAGAGTGTACGTAGCATATAAGAGCATTGAGGGATGTGGTGATGACCGAGAAATGGTGGGATGGCGGGTGGCGGCCGCTGGTGGTTTAGTCTGGTTTGATTGGAGTATCAATTAATGTAGTAGAAGAAGAGATTAATTTCTTTCGGTTAAGAGTTGAACCAGTTTTGGCACTTTTGGGAGCCGCTTATATAAACATTTTATTGCAAAAAGGAAGAACCACCTGAGACTTACAAAACTATTCTGCAGTAATTAATGTGGTGGTTAATGCAAGTGACAAGGGGGATTATGGGACAAAGTGATTTGAATTATGAAGCTACACGCCAAAACAAGATTTGTATCACTTGTTTTCTTTTGTGTAAAACATTTGCAAAGAAAAATGTAGAAAACATATAGATTTACTAAGTGTTTGGTTCACATTCGGGAATCGGAATTGGAATGGGAATCATAAACCCCACTATTGGTATGGGTTTATATCATTCCCACTTACTTGTTTGGTTTAACATAGGAATGGGTTTCATTATGTTAATAAGTTACTCAACTTGAAACCTATGTCACAATTGGGGAATGAAAGAAAGTATTTTCTAACACTTTCATTCCCATAGAATGATTCCCATAGTGTTCAACCAAACACCATCTATGAGTATCATTAACTTTGATTCTCATTCCCCCCTCTCATACCCATAAACCAAACACCTCCTTAGTAAATAACAACCAGGCACTAATAAGTTTTCAAGACTTAATTTTTTATTGATTTTTAATTTTTTTTTTTATATATTTTAAGTTTCACGTCATAATATTTTATATAAATTTTACTTTTGTTGAAAATTTTTATAAAAAATCAAATAAATCAATATAAATTATTAATTATAAAATTGATCTGATCGACTACAAAAGTCAAATTGTAATAAATTAAGTACGACGGAGAAAATAATATTATGTATCACACAATTTGAAAGTAACTACTCTTTAAGATGACAAAGCAACATTTACTTGCCATGTATTAATTAGAAAAAGACCTAGGATAATATTCAGTGGACTTCAATTTGAGAATACACACAATACCTGCTAATGCATCAACAAGTGTGGACTTGCCACAGCCAGAAGGACCCAAAATTGCCACAAGTTCTCCAGGTCGGGCATAGCCAGTGAGCCCTTGAAGGATCGATTTACTTCTTTTGTTACCATAATTAGGAACATTGACCCATAAATCGTCCCACGTTAAAAACACCCCTCTATTAGAATTCGACTTGATTTTACAATAATCATCTTTTGCAACAATATTTTCTCCATCCGCATGTTGTTTCTCTCTTTCCATCTCTAATGAAATATTGATTTCTTGAACCGTATTATGATCATGCAAATTGATCATTCATCATCATAGTCGTCGAAACTAATACGTGGCACGGTAAAATGAGCAGAAGCCATACACAATTGCAGCAAGGGAATAAGGACATGTATCTCTTAGAGGGAAAATACTTACATAGATTCCATAACATTTAATCGATATTACAAAATTTACAAGTGGGGCCAAAAACCAGATCTACCTAAGTCTTTCCTCTCTTAGAGTGCTTATTTATTTGGTGAAGGTGTAGTTATATACAGAGGGTAATAACTACATTTCTGTTCGCATTTATGGTGGAATTAATTACACTTTCTCCCAAATAAATAAGGTTCAATTACAAATTGCTCTATATATCTTTATTTTTTTTTATCAAATTACCCCCATTACTTAACTTGGTTAAGCTTTTCATTTAAAGGGATTGGTGAAATTTCACAATCAACCTTAAATTATTTAGTTACACTTTGCCACTCCGATATATATTAGGGTAAGTTGCATTTTCTTGCCCAAATTTTATTTATAAACAATTTGTCCTTCAAAGCTACGTTAGTGTTTTTCATCAAAATATCATTAAAAAGACTTTTTACTCTTCAATATTATGTGCATAAATTAATTTGCTTTTTATACTTTTCTTGTTCATATCTATTTTTGACATATTATCCTCACATACTTGTTGCATTATTATACCTTTTATATCTACAATAAAGTAGTATTTGATTTATTTAGTCACATTCTTCTATGTTTTATTTTTCTATTATTAATAGTAAATTCATTTCTTTTTTTAAAAAAATATTAAATGTTTGAGTAATATGTTGCTTTAAAAAATAATCACCATATATTTATATAAACTTAAGTTGATGAATTTACCCACACATACTCTCTAAAAAGAAAACATGCAACAAGACATATTAGAAAAATAAATTTAGTTTATTTCTTTTTTCAAGTCTTAAAAGAAGAATTTTAATGATAGAAATTTACAATTATCAGCTACTAGCCTCAATTGCTTTTAAAATAATATATTTTTTAATTGAAATTTGAAATTTTTGTTTAAATAAGAAAATATCAATGCATATAATAAATCAATTATTAAACATTCAAATAAAAGTTGAGTTATTGTAATAAACTAAAAATTTATTCTAATTCTGCAAAATACAAGAGAGAAGGAGCCGGTCAGAGTGGTGGCGCATGACAGAAGTACACAAAATATTAAAAAAAAAAAAAAAAAAGGTAAGGGACAATTGCATTCTTGGTCCTTAAATTATGAGTAGTGCTTAAAATTGATTTATGCGAAAGTATAGTTTCGATCCCTAAACTATCAATTATGTGCGAAAATAAGACAAATGATATAAAAGTCCAAATACCTAATGATTTTGGTCATGTCCGGTGCATATGGGCGTTAAATCTTGTAAACATCGAACTCTAACTCACTTTTTACCATAAAAAATAAATTTTGGTTATGCACAATTTAATCAAAATTTATTTTCTTTGGATAAAATAATTATTTTTTTGAAAAGTAAGGGCACCAATGGTGTTTTTGCACTTAAAGTGTCATATTATAATTTTCAAGGTTGCTAAATTCAATTTCATGTTTTTTTTAAATATTTTAAAAAATTTTGGTAACTTTTAGAATTTGTTTTGGGACAATCTTCAAAATTAAATATTTTTTGGTCAATTATGAACGCAAGCTTTTCGACAATGCCATTTTAGGTATCGTTTCAAATAAAAGTTTATGTTTTTGGTTTTAGGAAATCATTTATTTAGTTTTAAAAATTTGTATAATGTAAATTTTTAAAACACATGATTTTAAGAGAATAATTTCATAAAAAAATTTATAAAATTTTCTTATAATATTTTGACAAATTCAAGTTTTTTCTCATTTTACCATAAACTGATACAAATTATATTATCGAAATAAGAATCGAACTTGTATTAACAAATTTTAAATCCCAAAATTATCAACTCACCTTTTCACTCTCACACTCAAACCCACTCCCCATCAAACCAATCTCATGCTCGCAGCAACCAACCCATACCCCTACCTACCCCAACAATTCCATACCCCAATAATTCCCATGACACATTCTCGGTCAAACCCCCCTATACTTAGCACCCCATTAATTCAACCCAACACCACCCTCATTTACTCGGCCAGCCCACCCCATTCCTCGAGCCTTTTCCTGGTTCAAGTCTCCCCATCTCTAATCATTCGCTCACTCACCTCCACTTTTATTTTACTACTACTAATTATTTGTCTTACTACTACTACTATATTTAGTATTTACTTTGTTTATTATTACTACCACATTCACACACCCACATGTATCACACACTTCACACATGTAAAACTCGTAATTTTCAGGTTAATTTAAAATAAGAAAATAAAATAAATATTTAAAAGATTCTAAATACTAAAATTTTAGTTAGGAAATAAGTGTAAAATAGTAATACTTATTAATGTTGGAGACTAGCCTAAATTGTATGATAAATTTTAGAATTTAGTTGTCTATAAATATTAGATTTTAGGGCAAAAAATAATCTGTAATTTTATTTTATTTTTTTGGAGCAAATTCGAATGAGAAAGAAGTAGAGGAGAAAATATTTTCTAACAAAAGAAAACTAAGTTCTCTTTTACATTAATTTGTATTTGAATTTTCGTAGTTATCTTTAGGGTTTAATTATATCGTAAATTAATAGGGATCGTGTGAATTTAATGGTCGAATTTATTTAGGTAGTTTTTATGGGTTAACAATATATTTTATTTGGGTATTTTCATTTTTCAAATAATCAGAAATTAAAAATATATTGTGGGTCAAGATTAATAATTTTATGGGTTATTCTCGTATGTATTTAATTTCGAAAAGTGAAATATATTAAGAATTATTGGAAATTAATTTTCTATAAATACTTTTTGGAGTTTTAAAAATAATGAAAAAGTTTATTTCAAAAGTAAAGGAAAAAGAAAAAAAAAAAAAAGTAGCCGACATGAACGAGCAGCACAGCTCCAAACGATGAAGACGATCATGTTTTGTGATATTTACAGATCAGCTCTTAAGCTATATAGATTTTGACTAAAGCCCAAAAGGTTTTTAATGTAATCAAATTAGATCATTTTCAAGTTTTAAAAATTATATCTTGACCTAAATAATTTTAAAATAACCATAGTAATCCCTAAAAAGTATTTTTTAGAGCTTTACAGAAAGATCTCTAAAGTTTATAATTACTTCACATAGGTCCTATAAGGTTTCTAAGAAATAAAATTAAGATATTTTGGTTGTGTTATAAGCAAGGATCCACCGATTCTGGGTTACTTAAGCTAAATTCACGTATTTCAATTTATTTAAGAGGTAAGTAGTTCCTATTCTCTTTCATGCTTTTCAAATTGTTTTATAAATATGTAAGTGTTTTCTAAATATATATATATATATAATGGTTCGAGTATGTGTATTTTAATATTTTTATATATGTGACATTATAAGTGGTACTTTTGAACGTAAGTGATTATGTGAAATTGATGTGTTTTGTATCACTTTGACCCTTGTCCAACGGGATATAGTTGGCTAATGTTGTGGCCCATTCTAACGGGTATAATAGTCAGGATAAGATATCTTGAATTGCCGATAATGCCTTAGTGAATCTTTGAGCCTAATCAAGTGTGAATGATTATGTGTGATTTACATTATTGTGATTTATTGTCGGTTATAAAGAAATATGTTAATGATTATCGCTTATCATTCTAACGAATTAACTACTTTTCAAAGGATCAAAGTGTAAGTGTCTTATAAATTATGTATATGTATATGTATGTATTGATTGAGTTCATAGATTTTTGAAATTAATTATATAATAATGTGTTCGATCTAGTGGAAGAAAGTACGGACTACTTACTGGGCAAGTGTTTACTCACCCTATTATTTAATATTTTTGTAGGTAATCATATTTTCGATTAAGGTGAGTGGATCAAGAATTTTATGGTTTTGAGCTTGGTGTCCTCGTGGAAAGATAAGGGCACAGCATGTTGCAACTCCGATTTTGGGGCGTGACATTTAGGTATCAGAGCGAACTTCATATGGTTTTTGCACGGGGTGTGATTGGACTAGTGGTATTAGACTATGCTACGTAGTGTATGCGATATGTATTAGTTGGCATCGATTTGGGTTTTGCGAGGACGCAAAGCCTTAAGGAGGGGTGATTGTGACACTCTAAGAGTCTCACATCAGAAGTGAGAGAGAATATTATATTACTTATAACACTTTTAGTCATGAGTTACTTATAACTTGAGTAACATATTTTGAATCCATTGTTTTCACTCAAAAGTTGTGAAGACAGCCCAGGAAATGAGGTGTTACAATACACGTACAAACACACACCACACACAATTTTTTTTTTTTTTTTTTTTTTTTTGGGAAAATAGAGGATTCAAGTCTAGATTGAAATTTTGTCACCACCTTCGATTTCATTTTTTCACGAGGGAAGTGTGATTTTTATTATTATACTATTTTGTTTCGAATTAATATTATGTGCATTTTATGAAACTTTGAATCTTGATTTTGATTAGTGCTAGTGTTATTATTTTGGTTAAATTTATAGTTTATTTATTATTTTTGTGTTGTGATAAATATTTTTATATTTGATTTATATTATTTGGTTTATATTTTGGGTGTGAAAAAGAGAGACCCGATTGTCCAACTATTTTTGACTACTTTCCGGTCATTTTTGGTCAAATCCCAAATTCGGAATCGTGATCTACATGAATAACTGAGTGGGATGTGCAAATTTCACTTCGATCCGACACTGAAAATTTTTTTCCGATGACGAGCGACGGTGATGCTGCCACCAGGCCGCCACGGGGAGCCTTGCACCAGCCATGGCTGTTTGGTTGGTAGAGAAGAAGAGCCTTTGGGTTTGGTTTTTTATTTGGGCTTTTTTTGTATGGTTGGATTTGTTTTATTTATTAGTTTAGAAATATTTTGTTTAGGATTTGGTTTGGGTTTGTTAAAATAGACAAATGGTAAATTAAATGCTTGGGACTTAGTCTCTTTGGTTGGTTTAATTAATTGGGTTTTGATTTTTTTTATTTTCATTTCGGCTGATTAGATTTTATAGATAGGTTTACTTTTTGTTTGAGCCGTCTTCAATTTTTGTCTTGTTGGTTATTGGGCCTTCTTTCTTAATTATTGTTTTGTATGGTTGTTAGGCCTTCTTTAATCTTTAATTTTGTTGGGTTGCTTTAGTTTCAATGGGCCATATAGATTTAATCTGTTATGGGCCTGCTAAGTTCGGTTGGCCCACTTTGATTCTTTTAATGGGTTAGTGGATTTTTGTTTCGGCCAAATTTATTATGTTTATGGTTGGGCCAGATTAATAAAAGACTTTTAATAATCTTGGCCCAATTCTTTGTATTGGGTCATCAAATTTAATTTAGGCCCAGATTGGTAGACTTCATAATGTTATTTTTTGACCCCTAAACTTTCAATAATGACATTATATCCCATATTTTTCTGAAACTACATTTTGGTCATCAAACTTTTTGAAATAGCACTTTAGTCCCTAAAATTTTCCAAAACTATATTTGGTTCCCAAAACTTTCTGAAAAATTTTTGAAGTTACAGTTTAGTCCTACAAAATTTTTGAAATTACATTTTTACCCCAGCTTTCTAAAATTTTAATTTGGTCTCTAAAATTTTATAAATTACATTTTTGACCACAAAACCTTTTTATAAATTATATTTTTGGGCCCAAAAACTTTGAAAATTCTACCATTAAGCCCCTGCAATTTTAGATTGTTGCTAATTAAGTTTCTTTTCCATTGTAATTGTTATTTTGCTATTATAATTTTGTTATGTCTTGTATTTTTGCCTAATTGTTTAGAAACCTTACTATTGAGTTCTTAATGTTTAAATTTGGTTTAACTAAGTCCCTTTTCCTTTTAATTGTCCTTATCTAGCTACTTTTATGGCAAATTTGGCATAATTTTGGTTAATAAATATTCTTTTGTTAGATGACAATATTATTTTGTTTGTTTAAGTGTTATTTATACTTTTATTATTTTATATTAGTACCTTGATCCGTTTGTTCATGTCTTGAATAAAAAATAGGATAATTTGCACTCTTGGCACTTTATAATGTACATCTAAATGCCTTTATGTGTAAAGTACTTTATATGATCTTGTGTGCTAATTATCTAATTGCTTTTATTAATTTTTTCTATTATTATTTTTTCAGTTTTATTATTATAATTTATCTTATTGTAAAAAGGTTTAAACCTAATGTAATAGATAGGATTTTATTCTATGTGTTTATTGCTTTTGTTAGGATTTACATGTTAGAATATTATATATTATGTGTTTACATGTTTTATGTGCTTATTTGCTTATTATTTTATACTGTAGAGTATATTTTTTTTTGTAAATATTTTTTGCTTGCATTCTATATTAGCTTAATGTTGGTGTAGAAAATTTTCTCTACTATGTCAGTTCAACGCTGGCATAGTGAACTCCCTTTTTCTCATGCTTTCTATGCATGTTTCACTATTCATTTGCTTTCATTTTTGTTTTATTCCAAACTTAATATAAATTATGGTTAATTTATTGAAAACATGAATTAAATCTCGTAATTGGTTTTGTCGGAGGTAAAAGAGTGCTTAGGTTACCTGTAAAGTAGTCTAACTTTCATTTTCCTCAATAGGACTCCCGAACCTATTTCTTTTGTTTTCGTAGATTAGGAGTCATCATAGTATAAAGTTTGTAATTTATTTATTTTACCTATTTGTTTATTTGTTATAGTTTAAATGTTTTAAACACCTTAGGAATTTTCCATTCCCCTTAGGTTTGAGTCAGTGTCCTGATGCACTTCACACATCGGGTGGCAGCTCCATTATTTATTTATTGATTTTTATAAACACCTTATTCTAGATTATTTTTGGGTCTTTATGGGTCTTTAAAACGTTGATTTTTAAAGTCCCATTTTAGACCTTATTTTTTGTACTATTATTGCACACATTTATTTATTTTCTTTATTTGTGTTATTTCATTTTTCCTTGCTAGAAAATGAGCGGTGACAACTCTAAAACGGTTTTGACAAAATTCTTACAATTATGTATGAAATTGGTTCATAATCTTTATGGATTTTAGCTAAATAGTTCTTCATTTTGGAATGGTTTGCTAGATTTTAAATGATTTAAACAAACCACTATCAATCCATACATTAGACAGTATAACATCTTAATACAATTTTAATACATTATTACAACAATTAATAATACAAAAAAAAAAAAATTACCAGAAGGCATCCATATATTAGATAGTACAACATCTTAATACAATTTAACAATTAATAATAATACACAAAAAATGAACCAGAAGGCATCCATATATTAGACAGTACAACATTTTAATACAATCCAACAATTAATAATATGCAAAAAATGAGCTGAAAGGCATTTGTGCTATAATCGGCCACCAAGACCAATTACGAAGTAATCGAGGCATTTTTGCCCATTTGTCGTTATAGCAGGGATTCCTGAAAATCTCTCAAAGAAGTCATTTAGCATTACGACTCTCGTATTTCTGTTATTTTTTACATCTTTCCTTTATTGTAAGTTTCAATTTCTTTGTTTTATGTCATTTCTGATGATAAAAAAGGATTGATTCTTTATTTTAAGCACTTTGAAGAAGAATTTTGATTTTTACCTTCATGCAATCTTGCAATTGTAATTCATTGTGTTTTTGTGTGGTAGCAATTATCTTTTTCTGATACAATTAGAGTGTCTATATTAGTTATGAATGTGATTTGTGAATTAATCTAACAAAGTTTGAGCCCTAATTCCCTATTAGGAAGCGGTTCTTATTTTTCTCAATTGATATATACTAGTTTATTATATAGACATTAACCTCTTTTTTATTCCCTTCTCTTTTTTAATTTTTTTAACGTTTTTTAACATTAATGATACAAATGTCATGTGGTTAGTTTTTGGATATTGTTAATTACTGAATTGTATTAAAATATTAATGTATTGTCTAATATATGGATTGAATAGTGCTTATTTAAGTTATTTATAATATGGAAAATCAATCCAGAATGGGGATCTGTTTAACTAAAATTCATAAAGATTGGGAACCAATTTCGTATACAATTACATGAATTTTGACAAAATCTTTTGCATATGGCTGAAACTATTAAGTATTTGGACTTT
Organism: Cinchona pubescens; assembly: GCA_025175665.1. NCBI lineage: Eukaryota > Viridiplantae > Streptophyta > Magnoliopsida > Gentianales > Rubiaceae > Cinchona > Cinchona pubescens. The sequence goes on along the minus strand of JANKKI010000059.1, from coordinate 4,248,780 downwards.
TTCATCATTTGTTTTATTTTTGCACATAATTGATAATATTGAGGACCAAAATCTCAATTTCACATAGATTGAGAACATAATTTTGAGCCCTAACCTGTAGTTTGGGGGCCAAAACTGTAATTCTCTCAAAGTTAAAATTAGTTCATGCACTTAAGATTGAATGGTAAAAAATTCTTTTTATAATAATATTTGTAGAAAAATCAACCACCATTTATTTTGATGGGCAAATTACTTATCAAACAAAGTCAAAGACCAAAGTGCAAGTCAACTTAATATCATGATGGCAAAGTGTAATTAAAAAAATATAGGGTAATTATGACATTTTAGCATTTCCTTTTCTAATAAATAATTTGGTTAATTACATTTACCCCTATGAAGTTTTTGGTTAAATTACCAATTAAACATTGGGGTTTGACAAAATTACAAATACCTCTCTCAAACTCAAAACTTCCTAACAAATGCATTCCAGTCGTTGGTGACCTAATAACACTAGGCGATTCCGGCACAAAATTTTAGTGAAAGTCTTAAAATGCTCATCGAACAAAAATATTACTGGGCCAAATAACAGACCATTACTAGGGTTCTCAGCTTATGACAACTAGTTTCTGATTTTTCAGTGGTTGTAACAAATTGGATAATTTGTTCGGTACAACATCAAATTGATTACCAAAAAAATTCCAATTTGGTTTGATATGAAAAATTCATATCTTTTTGTATAAGCTTGGCTCCGATCAAAACAACACAGTGAGATATTGGTTTCCATAGATAAAGGTATACCAAAGCTTCCTTTTGTTTCAAGTATAATGAGTCTACAGAAAAAACTCAGCAAGAGTTACCAACTAAAACAATCACTAAAGGAAAAAGGAACTACATAGCACATCAAATAGCAAACCCAGAGAATGAGATATAAGTTCGAACCAAATTGCAAGAAAAAGTAAAAGGAATGAAACTAAAAATTTTCTATTTGCTTTCCAAACTCAAATTCCTTCTTAAGGAGCGAAAGAAGCAGAGAATTTGCTTTAGCAAATAATTCAAACAAGACGATTAGATGAAAATAATAGGGTAGAAATGAAAAAGTTTCAGATAAGAAGAAATCCTAAATTTGACCTCTCCTCCAAATTTTCAGACAATATACTTAGAAACCAATATATACAAGGAAACATGATAAAGAATACCAACATAAATTAGGATTTTTAGTGAGTGCCAATGAATATTATGGTTTTTTTTTTTAACCATTATTGAATTTCTAAGAATGGAGAAAACAAGATTAGGAAAGAAAATTGAACAACGAGAGAAAGAATTCAAGATCCCAAGAGTCAAAGATTCAGTTTTTATGAAAATCCTACATCTACAAGAGTCAAATAACTAAAATCAAATTAAAACAAAACAAGAAATAGGTTATAGTTCTCAAATTTTATATATGTTGTTTTTTTGACATCCTATCATCATCATCAAAGTGAGAATCTTATTTACGTAATTTATAAGATCAATAATTGTTGGCTCAAGAGTAACCTAAGAGGGGGTGAATTAGATTGTATCTAAAACAAATCTTTTAATGTACTTAATGAAAATGCAGAATTTGTGTAACAAATAAACATACTAAAGCACAAATGATCAAAGATAAATATTCAATCAATTGAAAGTCAAAGGCAAATAAATAGATTGAAAATATCAAACCAAACTCCCAAACTCATCAAGTTTGGAGTATATCCACTATAATGCCTCTTCAAAGAATGTGAGACAATAATCTTCTTGTACACAAAGTAGGCTCACCCTTGCACCAACTAAATCCCTCTAGTTGAGCCAAAGGGTTTTACACTACAATTTCACTTTTGTACACTTGCTATCCCTCCACTCTTACATTTGAAGATCACTCATTAGTTTACTCTTGTTCACACCAATTCTCTCTAGTTGAGGCAAGGGAACTATATTACCCAAACCATGCAACCCATAATATTTTAACATATTTCTCCTCAAATATCTCTTATAAGTGTTTTGTATTGAATGTGGTAGTTTTTTCACATCATTTGGATATCCTTAGGCTATTTATAGATGAAATATGTGCTAAAATTTGAACTCCAACAGTAAAAAAACTAGCATGTGTAGTTTTAAAAACTAGCCGTTAGGATCTAGGACGGTGGTTCGGACGTCCGTTTATGCTTCCTACAGCTTCACGAATAGTATCTCGGACGATCATATGCGTCCTACAGCTTGATGAACAGTGTTTCGGACGGTCATATGTATCCTACAGCTCTCATAGAAAATTACTTCATTTCGAACTCCTTTCTTCAGACGGTTCCAACGTCCGATCTTTTTTGGCTTCGGACGGTCTTCAATGTCTGATCATCATACTTTTGAATTCCTTGTCTCAGACGGTCTTTTGTGTTCGAAGTACTATCCTTCGGACAATTATCTATGTCCAAAAGATGTGTTCTTCCTCGTTGTTGTTTGGTCATATTTCGGATGCTTCCATGCGTCCGAATTCCTTTCTTTCGGACGCTCTTCATGTCCGTAAGGTGTTGTTCAAATTTTGGTTATTTTTTTGATTGTGTTCGGATAATCATTTTCGTCCAAACCTTCCTATTTTTCTGCATACTTGTTTTCAAGCCGTTAGTACGATTTGGTAATCATCAAAACATGATTATCATAACTGGAGTATCTACAATAATTATAATATTCAAGAGTTAAATCTGTAAAATAAAAAAATACATTCAAATATTTAAAAATCACATCCATCATTATGAATTCAGGTACGCTTTCTCATCTCGATCTTGTTTATTATTCTTGATAATTAAATATAAAAGATTTAAGTTATGATAATATTGATCGTTATGATATTAAAATTTATTTAACATCCATTGACAGAAGCTTCGTGCAACCATATTGGCTAAGCTGATTTCGTCATGCAATTGCTTTCTTCAACAATTCAGCTGCTGAATTGCGAGAGTTAAACATCTGAATAGGTACATTGTATACTTGGCTAAGGACTTGGAGACTAAGGTGCTGAAAGAAAATTTTTATGTGGATCGAATTTGTAGTATAGTATTATAAATTTTTTGGTCTAAAATACTTCACATCAGCTCACATTATATTACTTGTTAATGTAGAATATTTTGAATCAAGAGATTCATAAGACATTGTGTCATAGATCCAGTACATATAAGAATTTTCCTGTGCTGAATATGTTTCAATATCACCTTCAAACTTAAATACAACTTTGAGCCAAGGTACAATTTTCCTAAATGGGCCATTCTTGAGTAGACGTGTCTATAAATACTATTGTCGTGAATCGAATTTATTTTAAAATTTTCTTAACTATTATAGTGTATCTTTCACCTAATGAAAATATTTTGCTAGATATTGAAAAAATTATACATATTCTGGTTTAATTTTGGTGTTTCGTTGTTTTGTCGTTAATGTAATGTTTTTAAGTAAAAGCAAACAAAAACAGATTGAATGGTAATTGATAATTCAATACCATCAATAAACATTCAAAATGCCAAGACATATTCCATTGCATGCATTTCATTTGATATTTTGGACCAACATTATTCGGAGAATAAAATCAAATTAAAGATGTATTTACGAAGTAAGTGAGGTTATATATGTTATGTAAAAAAATTTCGTGAATTTTAACTAGTACTATACAATTTGTAATCGAGAATACAGACCGGGTGTATTTGAGTTACTTTCCTAAAAATTAACTTAATACAACAAAAATTAGATCTCCGAAAATGATATCTTCACAACTTCAAAGAAACTAATAGTACAAAAAAATACACCTCACAAAAATACTAAAGGAGGTTTGCAAAATTTGAAAATACTAACATAGATCTGATTCTCAACACCATCGGTAAACTTTAGAATCAAAATTAAATTTTATAAAATTTTACCTACATTAACTAATGTTATAGATTTTATAACATTTAATCTATATTACAAAATTTACAAAGTATACATGTAGGGCTAAAAATCACATGTACCTAAGTATTTTCCTGTGAAATTATCGAAGGTTGTGTTTGGGTCGATGAATTTGGGGATGGATTTGAAATCCATTCATTTGTTGGAAAGATTTATAAAATTGAAATTGATGAGTTTTAAATCCGTCAAAATTAAAAAGTGTGAAACGAATAATTTCAAATAATGATTCTTAATTTGGGTGAATTGAAAAATTTATTCATTTTGATATTTTAAATTTCTTCCATAAATAAATAAATTTCAAATTTATTCCCATATCTATCCATCCAAACACAATATAAAAGAAATGGAGTTGAGACAAAACTTTCAAAAAAAATGAGAAACCACAAAACGCACGTGACATTCACGTGTTAGCACTTATGGAGCAAATCCAGAAATAAATATCTGATATCCAACCTAACCCTAAAACCATGATATGATATCCACAGCAACAGCATCACTAGCGCTCAGCAGCAAAATGGGAATAGATAAAGAACTTCTAAGATCCGGAGCTGGACCCAAACCCGTACCCGGTCAGACCGTCACCGTCCACTGCACCGGTTTCGGTCAGTATCCGTCGGCTTCCTTCCACTCTCCCCATCAATTTATTACTATTATTATTATTTTTTAAAAAATATATATAAAAAGAGGATCATTTGTGTACTTACAGGGAAGAATGGTGATCTGTCTAACCTAAAATTCTGGAGGTAAAAATAATATATTAAATCAAATATTAAAAAAAATTGATTTTGATTTTTTTATTTATTTTTACAATTATTTTGGAATTAAATGTGTGAGAATTATTTTTGATGTGTAATAATATAGCACAAAGGATCCAGGGCAGGAGCCATTTTCTTTCCAGATTGGCCAGGGGAAAGTTATCAAAGGTAATTAATTATGCCCCGTATTTTAATTTGTTGGAATTTATTTAATAAATTTTAATTTTTTTGGGTATTTAAATAGCATGTATGTTGTGGAAATTTATTCTTTTAAAGCTGAATCTCAAATCCCAGTTTTTTATTTTATTTTATTTGTAGTTTTTAAAATTTTTTGGAGGTAGGTAGTTTAATCATTTGGCTGGAGTTTGAGAATGAATTCCGAGGTGTTAGGCTCTTATTTAGTAGAATTTTTATGCTGTTTAGACGTTTTTCTTGGCTCTGTGCTCAAATGGGGAAAAAAGTGAGAATAATTCAAGAGAGGAAATTTTAATCTTCGACCTAAGATGGATGGATGGTTAGGTTGTGGAAGTTGGGGAATATGTTGGAAGGTGTCACGAATGTATTGTTAGTTATAAGTGAAACTTTTGGTTAGATATATAGTGCTCGTGATTGTTCTATTTTATGGCTCCATTATAAATGCCGAGAAAGAGATTTTCTTTGTTATGATATCTCGTATCTGTATCTTTTGTCCGGTCTATAAAATACTGTAGTTTATACTAATAGATAAAAAAAGAATGGTAAAAAGGAGGGAGCTTTAACATTTCCTGCTCAATTGGTGATGAACTGTATGGGGATGGAGAGGCAGATAAGGTGACTTCACTTATCTAAAGAGTGATAGGAAATTGTGGGAATGACAATGACTAGTATTTATTGTGAAGATGAAAGCTTTCAAGGTTTAAAACCCTTGAAACATTTGAATGGGATGGGAAACCAAAAGGATGTGAATTTGATACCCTCTCAGTTCAACTCCAATCATCTTAGGACATTTTTCTTCAGTGTCTTTATTTTTCCTCAAATGGTGAAGTGCAAGGTGATAGGAAATCTCAAAGAAATAGTTTAGTTAGTCAATGATCTAGGGTGTTACTCGGGTGGAAGCAATGGCTATTTCTTATGTTTAGACATTTAAGAGTGAATATTGCTAAAGCACGGGGGACTACTGATGAAGCAGTGTGTATTGTTCTAATTTTCTTATATTGCTAGTTGTTGTTTTACTTTATTCTATATTGAGGGATGTCGACGAACCAAGTGGAACCGAATTTAGTTCTGAATTTGCATACAATATCTAGAGTGGATCTGTTTCTTTAGAGATATATCTGATGAAAGTCTGCCAATACTTCAGCTTCCCCATGTTTGAGTTCCATCTATTTTATTTAGAGAAAGCAAAAGTGCCTTTTGCTCTGATTAGCGTTGTAATGGGGCATGTTGTATCAATTATCTTGGTGATAGGATACAACATTTAACGTTTGTTACTTTGATCTTTTTGTCTGAAATATTGCTTTAGCATTATGCATACAAATGTTGAATGATTAAATCATTTGATATAGCTGAATTTTCCTGAATAGGACGTTGCAATAAGCTGGTAAGTGTATCATAATTCAGAATTGCAAAAGGAATTAAGCAATGCTTGCTGTCCTAGGCAACTGAGTTCGTGTTGCTTATCTTAGGCAGCAACCTTTTGAATTGCTTTATAGTTCTTAATATGTTTGCTTGTTGTCTCCCTTTGCAGGATGGGATGAAGGCGTGCTTGGAATGCAAGTTGGAGAAGTTGCTCGCCTACGGGTAAAAGCCTACATCTGGCATGTTTCTTGTGTGGGTTTTTACTAGTGAATATTAATTGCTAAGAACTCCTTGGAAAAACAAAAGTAGCTATATTATGTTATATGTCTGGTAAAACTAGAACAGTTGGGATTAGGAATAGCTGTATATTTGGACATTATAGTAAGTAGAAGATAGCATAAGAGAAGTCTGTTTAAGATGGTTTTGTAATCTCACAGCCGGTTCTAATTGATTATTTGCCCAAGTTAATGTTGAGGACATCAGGCCACTGTAAAGCTTATTTGGACTATGTTGTAGTATGCCTTGGAAACATGTAACATGCAAAGACTTAGTGACATTAATGTTTCCTGTTTTGATCCAATGCTTGATGTAGAGAAAGTAAGCTTTTTTGTTTGGGTCAGGTGAGTAGTCACTTAACCTATACAGATTTCCGGGTCATTTTGCAAACATTCTATAACCTCCGTCGCTCTTACCCTTGAACTTGAATTGTATATAGGCTCAAGCTTATTGTTCTTAGAAAAATTTTACATGTATATTTGGTTCAATTACTTGTCCAATCGAGTTTCATGGCCGGCTTTGCTCATTTCAAATTTTTTGCAGTGTTCTCCTGACTATGCTTATGGGCCTGGTGGATTCCCAGCATGGGGTATTCAGCCTAACTCTGTTCTGGTTTTCGAGATTGAAGTGTTAAAGGCTCAGTGACCGCAGGGTCTGGTGGGCTTCTTGTTCTTGGGCTTATTGTAACAATCTGGTTGATGGTAATATCTGATAGACAAGAGGTGGTCCTTTTTCAGTCTTGTTGATTCTAATAGTCTCCTATGGTTGTTGGTCCATGATATAATCAAAACTAGTTAAAGTATTTGGAGCTTGCTGCATTTGGCTCTGAATGCTCGGTAATCATGTGTGTGCTACATATCCATGTTTTGCTTTAAGAAAGACTGCTGTCTCTCTCTCTGTGTGTGTAAATGTGGACAATCATAGTTTCATCATTAGAGAAGCTACCAACAAGGAATGCTGATGCACTTTTAGTTCCTTGTGGAGGGAGGGCAATTCTTGCCAAATCTGCAATTAGGGATCGTAGTTCTCACTGGAGACTTTGGATGTGGTGAAGTAGTGGTTTAGTTTTGATTTCGGCCTGAAAATCATTCTAAAAATAAGTTTACTAGGCTGTTACTCGAAACCAAATAAAGAACTCATAAAGTGACTGTTCCAAATACAGCCTGGGATTGATACTTTCACTTTCATGGTAATGAGATGAAGATGGTGCTGTCTAAGCCCAAGAGCAGTCCAATTTTAATGGGAAATAAAGTCAATACCTCGAATTCCTGAGGCCCGAAATACCTATTTTGATTTAAGTTGGAACTTTCATACTTTTCTGCTGTCCTCTCTGCTGTGAGTGCCTTTCTTTATGCTGACCTTGGTATTGAATACCTCATTGCGTACTGGGATAGTAGAAAAAGGTATTGTCCTTTTGTCTTCTGAGGAAAAACTTTGAGTTTTTGAGCGCCTTGAAAAAAAAGAAACCTCTGCCTTCTTTTCGGAATCAGTTTAAGCTATTAAAATTGGTGAAATCGGTTTAAGCTATTAAAATGGGTAAATTAGTGTAGCATAGATATGATTGAGGAACTCTTTTCAGCAGCAATTTGAACAGGAACAATATGATTGTGATTCTCCAAACTCAACAATCTAATGATAATAACCTAATTGTTTCATGAGAAATTTTTGAAATTGTGCTTATTTTGAAAATAATTGCACTTTTTCGATGTTGATTTAAAATAAATTTTCGATAGGGTGGAACTCGTATTTGTTAAATGCAAATTCTATGATTTCGCATCAGTTACTTGAGATTTGAGAATTTTTTTTTTTTTAAAAAATTCGACTGACCTCACATTCGTTCCATAATTTCAACTATAATTCCAGAAACCCTCTTCTTCTCCATAATTGCAAAGAGGAGGAATGGAGGAGGGGGGAGGGGGAGGGGAGGAGAAGGAGGAGAATGTGAGGTCAGCCGTTTAAAAAAAAAAATGCTTAATGTAAATTTTTTTTAACAAATAAAAAATCTAGATGACCTCGCATTTAACAAATGCGAGGTTAAGAAACTCGCATTTGTTTCATCTTAACAAATACAGTTTCAAAAATTTCTTATTGTTTCATCCTAACCCACTAAGGTTGAAAAACGAACAAAGTTATGAGCGCTCGTTGAAGCTCATCAATAATTGATCTAAGTTTTAATAAAATTTTATTGTTAATTAAATTTTTTTATTCAATACGAACTCTGATTCGATAAGTTAAAAATTATAATTTATAATATTAAAATTACTTTAGATTTGATTAGATAAAAATTCGTTTGAATCTAACTAAATAAAAGTTTGTTTGAAATTTGAATCCAACTAAAAAAATTTTGTTTGAAATTTGAATCCAACTAAAAAGCAACCAAAATTTTTGAAGTAGCTACCGCATCTCCCTACATAAAGATTGTTTTTTTTTTTTTTGGCTTCTGCAACTAAATAAAAGTACAACAACACACATACAATCATAACAATTACACAGAAACCACTCACCCAAAGACACAATGATCAAATGTAGAACTTCCTATAAAGAAGAGTAACCTTTGGAATACTCTAAAGAAGGATAGAAAGGAAGCCTAAAACTCTAGGAATAGATTTCCAGATGTAAACTGTATCAGCAAATATCTTACTTCTCCACTTGCTTATTTATCAAGAAATGGAGTTTCTCCACCTTCTAGGTGCCTTTTTAGTTTGTTCTGTATTTGACATCTGAGGTTCATCATCATGGTTCTCCAAATTTGTCATCTTGGTGAGTTTCCCTAGTTTTTTCCATCCAGAAGTCCATGCAGAAGTTTGCTTTGGCTTTGGCATCTTATCAAACTGCCTCTGTAAAGTTTCCATATCATTTTGGAGTTCTAGGTACTTGGTCTTGACAGTTTCAAGCTCAAACTTAAGTGTGTTAATGTCCTTCTTGGCTGTTGCCCATCCTTCTTGGAATGACTGCGGCGTCCCTTCAAGCAATGTCTTTCGGCTTGATGCCATTGGCTGATAGTGGGATTCTCCAGCTTCTTTAAGGGAATTATTCGCTATAGCATTGCTTATCTTAACTTGTTCCGAGAAGAGAACTTGCACCACAACCCTTAGAGGAAGCCTTTCATTTTGAGCAGCATGCATGCATGCATCAATTGAGAGCTTCTGACAATCCATCACACGGCAAAGCCTCTTCCTTTCATGCTCTGAGAGTGTTGGATGGGCCTGTAATTTCTCGAATGCAAAGTTAATTAAGATAACAATGTAGATGACTATCAGTATGTGAAACTTCCAAGTATATGAATGTGAATGGCATATTCAACACTATTTTAGGAGAGAAAGACAGTTTTGGATTGATAACTTTTCCTTATTGTGCCTTGTCATAAATTTGCTTCACTGAAAATTTTCTTTCTGATCTTTTCTGTTTATGTTTACCTTCTGTCTATGAACCGAATGTGTAGTTTGGTTTCTGCTTAAATTATTAAGGTTTGAAATAGTACATCAGATTGGTGTCATCCGTCTACTTGATTATACATATTATGGAAATCAACAAATGAAGAGAATAATTACTGAAGAAAACTTCAAAAATAGATTTTGTATTACCTTCAGGTAGGAATCAATAGCTCGATATAATCCATCATCACAGGTTCTTGCAGATTCAGGCAGAGCTTCTGCCAGGACCTGAAATTTTGTCAACGAGAGATTTCTATCCCTGGACACCTCAGTTAGATAACTGTCAACTAGCCAGAAGGTACTTGCCACTCTCATCTTAGCATTTGGATTTGTACCCCTTTGGGTTGCTTCAGCGAATGATTGTCTGCTAGGACTTGAACTTTCTGTCTGCTCTTGGACAAGGAAATGCTCCAATAGTCTTTGAACAAGATCAACATCATACAAAGTTTCACTCTTGTTGTATGAAGGAATGAGAAGATCTGCCAATGTAGCCTGTTCAAATTGCATCCCCACCCTTTTTTCCAATTCAGTGACCAGAGCAGCCGCTACTTTCAACAAGTTTGCCATTCTCAGCAGTCGAAGAAGGAAGCTACAAGAAACAGTGTCCTTCTGAGGAGGTATTATACTAATAAGGCTCTCGACTATCAATCTTTGATCTTTAGCCTGAACAGTTGGTATATCTTCTTTTGTCCCGGAAACAATCATATGAAGCCCCCCTTTCCAACTACTATTAAAATCATTCCCCTGACTGTAATTGCTTCCATCATTAACTGATTCCGATCCCTCCTTTATTAGCCCCGGAAGCCACTTAGCTGCATACTGCATTATTGCAGCTCCAATTAGTTCATGTCTCATCCCTTTTACCTTAATCGCGGTAATAACACGTACAAAGTGATCAATTCTGAGAATAGAAACATCTTCAAACCACCAATCAGGGGGTACTTGTTGGTTTCTGCTTGGACTAGAATCCTTCATTTCGTTCCAACTTGGGCTAGAAACTTTCGCTGGCCTCCCAGTATATTGCCACCTTATTCCTTTCGGATTAGCACAAGCTTTCCAAGCTATAGACTCACTGCATCTTCTAACAATTTGAAGATTCTCAGCCCATGGTGACAGTTTCTCACTACTTTTAAGCACTACTATAGAATCTCTCCATGATGATAAAACCACATAGCTAAGAAAAGCTTCTGTCTTGAATATCAGATTGCCTTCTTCTAAATCCTCTGTCATTTCAAGGTACTCAGCTGCACATCTGAGGCCGGATATATTTGTTGCTGTCAGATCAACAGCAATCCCATAGCAGAATCTTGGCTGCAAGCTCAAAAGCCTCAGGCCCTCCTGGAAGATCATCTAAAACTACCTTGTTCAAGTCCTCTTTTGATTCATATATAATTCTGTTCATCTTCCCACTTCTAGAAAGCAGAGGATACTTGATAAAGAAAAAAATGAGAAGAATTAATTAGTAAATCATCTGATCTCAAATCTGTTGCCACATTTGTTGTTTTTAAGGTAACATGTTTAAAAATTAGATAAATTCTAGAAAAGGGCTGTATTGTAGCTACCTTATGTAAATGGAAACTAACATCTCCAATTTGAACTAAAAAGTCACTTGCGATATCACTTGTAACATACCTATTTACAGGACAAGCACACCAAACAATTTATTATAGAGATTTTATTTTATCATTTTATGCATTATTTGACCTAAAGAAACTCAAACTGATGCATTTACAGAAAACTATTTTGAAGATATTAATAAAAAGATGTATGAAAATGCTGAAACAAGTCATACAAAACATACCAAGATTTTGGCCCTTTTGCTCAAAACCATCAGTTTTCAGCCCATGTTTGCTTGTACTGAGAATTCCATCTTCATAATCTCTTCTTCCACCTGTTTCACTTTCTGATTCCCACATGTTGAGTTCAAGAAATTCAAGAAACTTCAGACTGAACCTTTAGAGTAAATGGTTATGTTCAGATGAAGAGCAGAAAAAAAATAAGCTGAACAACAAAGCATAACAAGTTTGTTAGAGAAGCTGTATCAAATAGCAAACCACATGGGGATTCTTGGAATTATATTGTATTTAGTTGTCGGTTTCTTCACTGATTTCCAAAGACTTCCTACAGACTAGGCTGTAATGGGCACAAAACTACTGTTTTTGTAACATTTGATTCGCTGATTTGAACTCTAAGTCAGAGATTTTGTGTGCTGTTGATTTTTTAACATTGTTTCTGAGCTATACTGTTTTGAGAGTTTTTTTAATCTGTCCTTTGACAAAAACATTCAGTAATGTGCAGAGACCTGTTGCAATACTTTCAAAATATTCTTCTGATTAGCAGAACTATTCGAGTAAATTGTCATAGGCAAACGTTATTGTCACAGCAGGATTGTAATTGAGGGCAAAATTACTATGAAATGACCGTACTGCCCCTATTCCCTTACCCTCCCTTTACAATTGATAAGGGTATTTGGTCCTTTAACCACATTTTTCATACGGTAGCTGCATATTAATGAAATATGTTTTTTGGAACTATTTATGCAATTCAGCTAAATGGACCACACTTAACTCCATGTGGAAATATCTGTGTAAAAAGCAAGCTCTTTAATTCTCTGAGTTACTGTCCCTATTTTTTTTTTTTTTTCAATTTGAAAGCTCCATCTATTCTTTTTGGCTTTTTGGAGGCGTGGGTGGGGTATAATTTTTATGTGCAGTTACCGTACTATTCAAATTGATGTGCACAGAAAACTTTCATTTTCATGCTAAGGATGACACCTTAAATATTGTTATAAGCCCTTAGGTTGAGGTTCATATTATTTGATCTAAGACTGATGTTATTGGAAACATAAAAGGGTTTGGATAAGGTAGAATAAGATAGTTGACAAGGATTGAAAAAAAAAAACTTAGGTAAGACAAAAGAGACAAAAAAAAAAAAAATGATGAATCGTTTAATTGTATCTTATGATCTACACGATTAACTTATTTAAGTCTTGATTGACGAGAATAATAATCAAGAATAATACAAGTGGTATTTTGACTTTCACCTTTGGATGATTCTGCATAGACAGTCAAGTGGATAAGACTAAAAGTAGGAACAAAAGAATATAGAAAAAAAAAAAAGTAATGAAATGAAAGAAGAGGAAATGGATAGCAATTTTGTTAAAAAGTTGATCAGCTGCAGTTTTACCGAAAATGGTAGTAAATCATTCAGGTGAAGCTGATGCTGTAGGCATCTTGACAACAGACTGTACTTGGCAATATGCAATTGGATAAGTTTGTACCTCAAAGCAACAAGTAGTAGTAGAATTTTTGTATTAGTATGCAATTTATTTCAAACATGTCATAATAGAAAAATTAAAAAAAAAAAACACTCAATTTCATAAAACCATTAGGAAAGATTGGTGAATGGGTCCCTCTTACTTGCATAAGTTGTCTTGCAGTGAATGACTCTGTAGCAAGATTGAAACCATTGTCTTGTGGCACTTTTGCAAGTCTTCAATAATTGGGGGTCTTGAAAAATCTTACATCAAGCATTAAGTTTTATTGTTTAGGCAATGCCAATGTCAGAATTGATGACCCCTATCTAGAACCATCTCTTTGTATTAATGGGCATCATACCTTTTACCAAAAGGCTGCTAATACTATGTCACTAAACTGCATTCCTCTAGTTAGGGAATTTACCACATTCCACAGAATTGGGTTCTCCACAACCCCCCACAGAACTAAAACAATCCTTTCAGTGCAAGTGATACACATTAGACTTTTTTTTTTTTTTTTTTTTGGGAGTTAGGGCTACAGCTGAACAATTGACACTTTTAACTTGCACATTGAGTTGAGTCCTACACTAACATAATTAATTTATGCAAAAGTGATTCATGGTATTTTTGGGAAGTTTTACAGTTAGGGAATTATCCCATTAACTTTAAAAGTTTATATGATTATATAATATTATATTTTAAAACATAACTTGATGGTGCCTTAAAGGAATGGTAGAATTTTTCATTATTTATGTGTACTCAAGCCCTATTCCTTGTGTGATCCTCCTTTAATATAGTTCTATTCCTGCTAATGTTTAGTTTTTGGATATAGTTATTGAATTAAAGAGAGATTGGGAAAGAGCAAAATTTGCAATAACACACTTCTCCTACCAGACAATGGTGTTGAATTAGGGATAAGATGGTTGGACTGGGACCTAATGCCACTTCATGTGGAGAAGACTTAAATTCCAGTTCTCCAGTCAAGCCCCTAATGATTTTTTTTTTCCTACTCTTTCCTATTTTTGGAAAAATTACTCGGAAAATGGACAAAGATTACCCTACAATGTTTTGGAAGAAGAAAAATATGGTTATCTCCAATGCAAGAGGAGCTATCTTTGTCCTGGCAAAAGCCAAGGAAGAAAATGATCAAGAAAGTAGGAAAAAAAAAAAAAAAAAGAAATTTTCCAAGACACAAAAAGTATGACGAAAAAGATTTATTAGTACACTAAGACGACTCTTAAAACATTTTATCTTTAACCGATTGCATAATTACTTTTGTTTCTATTTTATTCATAATTAATTAGTCTTGTATTATCACTATTTTTTGTCATGTATGTTATAAAATTCACAGTTCCTAATAAGTCCCTCTTAAAAGTTATGTTGCGAAATGTACACTTTCAATTTTTTTTTTTTAAATCACAGAGGATTCCATTACAAAAGTTTCTTGAATTAAAATTGAAATGCAAAATAATAAAACATTGAATTTTCTAATGATGAGATGACAAATAATCCATCGGAGCATCCCAAAACAAAAAGAGGGTAGGCATGGCAATGGGCCGGGTTGGCCCGTTGGATTGCCCAGCCCGCAAGTGGAATACAACCAGCCCAATTTGGCCGACAAGGTACTGTAGCGGGTCGGTCCAAGCGCATTACAGTACCCCTAGACCTGGGCCGGGTTCGGGCCCTATATTCATTAACTCGGCCCTGCTTGGGACCGACTCGCTGGTCAATGGTCTAACCGGTCAACGTTAGCAATAGTTTTTTAATTTTTTTTTAGCCATTAAATTGACTTTGTTACATCTCAACAACTATAAAACGGCTAGTTTATGAGGGTATTTTGGAAAAAATTCTCCTATAAATACCCCATACATTTCACATTCAATTCATACAAAAAAGCTCTCTATGTGCTCTCAATTCTCATTTTTCCTACATAATTTGTTCCTCAAGTGCTCTTTAAATTTATATGCAATATTTATTTATTACAATTTATAAAATTATATTACTTGAATTATCAAGTGGAGATTTGAAGACTTGAAGTAGAGTTGTCTTTAAAAGTTCAAATTCTCAAGTGTATAAATTGAAATTCAACATTTCAATTTCCAAGTTGCGTTATTTCTATTTATTTACTTTATTTATATTAGTTATATATCTTCTTTATTTGATATGTAGTGTAGCTTAATTACCTAGTTACTTTAATTTTTTTTCTATTATTGCATTTTTAGTATTCTTTGATAAATTGCATTCTTAGTTTGTTTAAAGCACTTAATTAGTTTATTTGTTTATAAACTTTTCAATTTATCATAACATGGACAGTGTAAGAAGTTCACACGCACCACACACACCCCACACACTACAAGGTTCTCACCTAATTATAAATTTAGAGGATATTGAAAACCAAAATAAGACACTTGTGCGCAACAAAATATTTCGAGTCTGTAAAAATTGAACAAACAAGAAATATAATGATAAAAATATGAATATATGAATAAAAGATTACAATCTCTAGGATATTCTCAATATGTGGAGAAAATTCCTTCGATTCTTTGCTTCAAATGCGATCCGAGGGCTTCACAGCTTATTCTCGAATCAAATATTGAATTCTTCAAGTCTTTTGATATGGGAGACCTGAAGAACGCTTGATGAAGATCTTCAAATCTTGATATATGGAAGACTTGAAGAGAAAATTTGAAGACTCAGAGCTTCCACAGCTTGCAGACTTCAGAAATATGTCTGTCTGCGTATATGTGTGTATATGTCTCCGTCTTCGTGAATCTGTCTCTTTGAGGGATGACCCTTATTTATACATGCATGGAAGGGAGCAAGGTAGAAGACTTGTAGTACATATGTAACTTTTTACTTGCATACCAAGAAACAAATTCTTATCTCTTTACACATATAAGAGATATTAATACATAAGGACTGTACTACTTTGATATTATCTCCTTATTTTATTTATTAACAAAGAGATAAATAAAAGTGCATATATCCTTATTGGCCAAGTCTTACAGACATGTGACATGGCACAATTTAATTGGAAGAGCGACACAAATACATTTAATTGGTCGAACTACCTCATTTTGACATGTGGAGCAATATAACTGGTTTTAAATTAACCAATACAGCTCCAAAATATATATATGATATATGGCATTATTTAATTGGACCATAAATATCCAATTAAATTTATTTATAGACAAATGATAATTTTAATTGAAATAAAATTTCATTGTCTACAACACTTACCGTAGATAGTAAACAATGTACCTCTAAAATGAAAAGTGCGGTTTAGGAGTTTTTTGAAAAAGATGAGGTTCATGAACTAACTACTTGTAAATTATGTGATCATCCGATATCTTTTAAACACAAAAAGGGGGAGGAACTAGAACTCTAAATAAGCACATAAATAATAACATAGTGATGTTGAATGCAAATAAAAAATGATGCAAACACAAATTCACACCACACAAGGCCAAATGATTGGTAATTTAAAAAATACACATGACAAAAATAGAAATGAAATGGCTAAATGGATAATTAGAGATGAATTACCTTTGGTTATGAGTGAGAGTTCCAATTTAGAAAAATATGTGCATAATGCTGTGAACCCACAATATAAAAGGATTCTTAGCACACTAAGTACTTTGATGCATGATATGAAAAGAATGTATAGAGAAAAGAAAAATGAATTGAAAGCTATTTTTGCTTCAACTAATTTTAAAATTGCTTTTACTTCTGATGCATGGAAGATAATTACAAATCAACATTTTTGTATCATTCATTGCCCATTGGATAGATGTAGATTGGCATCTACAAAAAAAAAAAAAAAAAAAATTTTCAAAACTTTGAACAACCTCACAATGCTAATCAAATTGCCAGGATTGTTTTAGTTGTTGCACGAGAATATTATTTGTATGACAAAATTATTACTATTTTCCTTGATAATGCTTCAAATAATATTGAAAGTGTGCCTTTATTGAAAGATGCATTTAAACCGGTTTTAGGGGGTGAATTATTTCATAATAGATGTGTATGCCATATATTTAATCTTTGTGTTCAAAATGATTTAACAATGATTGAAGATATTATTTCTCTAATTAAAAATGCCATTCCTTTATACATTCTTCTTTTTCACGTCAACAAGATTTTTTAAACATCTTTATTTGGAAAATCATTTGAAATTCAAAAAATTTCAATTAGACGTATCTACTAGATGGAATTCTACTTGTCAAATGTTATAAAGCACATTTGCTTATGAAGAATTTCTTTGTGCTTCTTATAATAATCATGTTGGTGCAAGTAATGATACTTTTTTAGTCGAGGATGATTTCACAAGAGCAAAAACAATGGTTGAAATTTTAAAGCACTTGAATCTACTACTTTAATTTTATCCGCTATTTATACACCTACCTCTCATCAAGTTTTACCTCAAATAAGTATGATTAAAGTTATTGTTTACAATAACAAATGTATTATTTATTTTCAAGAAATGATTACCGCCATGAAACAAAAATTCGACAAGAATTTTGAAAATATTTTATTATTATTTTGTTTGGCATGCGTTTAGATCCACGTAATAAGATGATTCAATTCGAAGATTTCATAGACATTTTTAATAATTATAGTACTAGCGGATGTTTAATAATTGACAAAGAAAGACTCATAGTATCAACAACCAAAACTTGTATGATTTATATTCAATTTACAAGCAAAATTCACCTACAAAACAAAGTGCATCATCTACTTCTTCAACACTACAGTCCCAATCTATATTTCCTATCATAAACGTGCGCACACATTCTCATAAACTTTTAGTTACAAAAAGACCAAGAACCCATGATAGTCAAGACCAAGGTGATGAAATTGCTTGGTATTTGAGGCCTCTACTAGATGTAGGGCTACCAAAATTTGATATTCTTGTTTGGTGGCGAGATAGAAGACGTGATTTTCCTATTTTATCTCAAATTGCTCGAGATGTGTTAACAATTCCGGCGTCAACGGTTGTATCGAAAGGTGCATTTAGTGCCGGTAGAAGAGTTTTAGATAAAAAAAGAGATCGAATGACACCAGCAAATTTAGAAATGGTGGTGTGCTTAAAAGATTGTTTCGATGCCTGATAAGTTCATAATTGTACTATATTTTATGTGTCGATTTACCATGTTTTTATATGTTGTAAACAAGATTTGATTTATTATTGAGCTTAATTTGGTTATTCTTGGTTTTTGTAGGATTAAAGTGAAAAAGGGTTGAAAATGATGAAAAAGATGAAAGAAAATGCTAAGGGCGGGACATGCACAAGTATGAAGTCATTTCGGATGCTGTTTTGTATTTTAAGCATAACTTTTGAGTCCGAACTCCAATTGAAGTGATTTGAGATGCATTGGAAATCTAAGGGATAGAGCTACAACTTTCGTGTTTTACACATTTTCAAATTCAAAAGCATCAAGGTGAAAATTGTAGTTGAAGGCGGAGCACAATTATAAAGCCAGCGCACATGCGCTGGAGCTGTGCAGCGCATGTGCGCTGTCCAGAAGCGAGATTCCCAGGTTAAGTTCACCTGCACGTGCGCGCTAAGAACTCGGCACATGTGCACGGAAGACAAAAGAGGACAGGGATGTTTTGCCTCACGCGCACATGCACGGTAAGCTTCTAGCGCAACGGCAGGTTGTGCGCCCGAGGCGGTGGGATGGCGTGAGTTGGATTTTTGGCATGTTTCTTCGCTCGATTGGACTCTCTTTCAGCCGATTTCACTTTCTTATCTATAAACCTTAATTGTAACCCTAAGTACTCATTATAAATACCCCATTTAGTGTGAGAAAAAAGGGAGATCGACAATTTATTTTCTAGTTTTATCTAGGGTTTTCAGTAGAAAATTATTCTTTATTCTTTCATGGCACTTAGTGGCTAAACCCTTTTCTTGGTTGAGGGATTTGAAGCCATGGTCAATTCTACGAAGTTGTGAGACACTTGTGCTTGAATTATTCAATTTTATCTCAATTATTGATTATTTTTCTGCGATTAATTTTATGGTTGTTCTTTTTAACTTATTATTACTGTAGAATATTAAGTTATTAGAATTAATATACTGCTAGATTGTTTTAACCGCGTGTGCTTAATTCAATATGTGAAGCAACTGAATTTGATAATTACTCGATTAGTGTTATCGAATAAAGATATTAGAAAAATTAATCATCTAATTGGCATAACTGCTTGTGTTTATATTTTATTAGCCTAATTATTCTTGTTGATTTTAAACCTTCTATTAAATTAATCTTTGGCGTGTGTCTGGGTTAAATTAATAGTTAGGGTTAATTGGATTGCGTGTTGAAAATTAACCAACTTTAGAAAGAAATAAGAATCAACTTTGAATTGGTATTCGTTCGGATTAATTTTTCAATTAGTGTTTGATATAAAATTGAATTATCTTGTGTGTCAAGGATCAACTAGTCAAATTGCCATGGTGGATATGACCAAAACCAAGATCTTTCTTAATTGAATTCTCTTTATTATTTTCTTGTTTTAGTTTTAGTTTGAAAGCAATCAAAACCCCCTTTTCCATTTAGCACAAGAATAAACTCCGTTTTCTGTGGGATGATCTGTACTCACCGCTACTACATATTGAAAGTTGTTAATTTTGGGTGCCTATGACAGCATTGCAACTCAGCATCATATTATTTCACTACACCAATGCCAAAGAAAGAACACAAGGATTGATGCAAGACTTTGATGACGATGAAGGTAGTAGTTCACCAAATGATGAATAGATAGGATTTTTATGTTTAATAATTGCTTGGAGGTAAAGTCCTATGTCCCGCTCTTTGTGTGTCTAGTTATTAGTTCATTTATGTTTTTAATTTCGTATAATTGTCTTATAACTTGTAATCTTTGGATGTAAGGTTCCATGTCTCCCTCATTGTACTATTTTTGCAAATATTAATATATATGGTAAGGGTCTATACCAAACCCTCCACCATCTCAAGGTGGTTTTATTCTAATTATATACTTTTCCCATATGGTTCATAAATAATAAGTTAAAATTATAAGTATTTATGAATAATAAGTAAACAAATTAAAAAATAGTACTAAATTTGAATTATATAACTAATAATTTTGAAATAAATATATATCTTTAAAATAAATAAGTAATAATTTTTTTCTCTTAATTTATTCAAAATGAAAAATACCTAATAAATCGACTTGCAATAATAAATATAACTTGTACAAGTCTTGATTTGTATACTAAGTTTGAACGAAATACTTATTTGTAATAAAATAAGTTTTAAGAATGTCTAATTTCATAATATATTTGAAAGTGGGTTAACACATAGGTCAGACCCCGTGGGCCAGACATGGGCCAATCCAGGGGCTAAGACTGTGGGTTAGACCGAGGGCCAACTCGAGGACCAGTGGCATGTTCCACCTTGTCATGGGCCTAGCACGGGGACTGGGTCCGGGCCAAGTATTTTAAATTCTTGACTCGGCACGGCATGCTCCGTTTGGAAAGATAGCCCGACACGGCACTCCTCGTCTGAAAATTTAACTCATTGGACTTTTAACCCGATACGCCCGGTACGGCCCACTGCCATCCTTAAAAAAGGGACAAAATTTATTGGACGACTTGTGCATGATTGAAACAGATAGTACTAGTTTACTACTGTGTTTTAGCATTGATTCCTTGCTCTACAAATTGTGATCATGGAGGTCTCTTTTCCTTGTGTAGTGATTTGTCCACAAAATTTACAATTCAAAATTTTCAAATTAATTTCATGCATTGTCTACCACATGAACTGTCAATTTGAAAAAGAAAAAAAAAATTGAGAGATCAGGTCATTGTCTTCCATATGAGTTGTCACATGTTTCTAGTACTAGTCAGCATTATTCCACATATCAGAGGTCAGACCAAACAATATAAAAAAATTTGCCAAATGATAGATAAGGCCCCTCCTGGATCCTCAATTTGGTAAAAGGAAAACCTACCTTAAAAAAAAAACTCTGTTTAATCTAGATACTCAAGTAAAGTTTTAAATTAAAAAAATATTTTATAATTCATTTAAAAAATTATTCTATTATACTTTAAAGGGTCTCTAACTAAACTTTGGCTTATAATAAACTTTACTTCTTATATATTTTCCTTAACACCAAACATAAAATAGAAAATTATTTTACTAGATTTAGTACATATGAACTCAACACGGTAGTCATCACGCCTTCCGAACATCCAACTATAGATTATATTATCACATTATTATTATTCTTTACACCTCATTTAATAAAACAGCTCAATTAAAGTGAGCAAGGCTTAGTTGAAGGGCCACTTCTTCAATTTCATGATATCTTGATTTTTAGCATTCAACAACCAACCTCATTCAAGTGAATGGAATTATAACTCAACAATGGAAACAACACAAAGTACAATAAGAGGTGCTATTGAAATCGACCCACATGGTATGATTTTGTTTCTCTGAAATGGACTTGGTAGCATACTGAAACAATTGGCAACTGCCAACAAGTAAGGCGGTCAGATTATGAAAAAAATTTAACATTAAATAGAAATTTTTATTGTCTTAATTTTTTTTATTTCGTAATCAGTTTGTAAATTAGTTATTAAAATATGTACTGTGACCTACCCTATTTGAAAAAAAAGAATAACCGTTACCCTTACTGAACTTAAAATATGAAGTAAGCTATTCATGATTCAATTTCTTAATAGCGTCATTTATGTTCGAGTTTTGTTTGATCTTTTGAATGGCTAGGTAATACACTTATATTCAAGTTTTTCAAATGACTGGTCAAATTCGAACTGAATTCAATAAAAAGTAGTAGTTCAAGATCGACAAGCACATGAAGAGGTCGGATACAATGTTCACACTCTTTAACAAATCAAATCAAGGATCAATTGCATATTAAGATTCAGCAATCAATTTAATACAAGAAACCATATCCATGCAAGAGAAAAATAATGCATGGTTGGGGATTAGTGGCCGAGGATAGAGACAGGTC
This sequence comes from Cinchona pubescens, assembly GCA_025175665.1. Classification (NCBI taxonomy): domain Eukaryota; kingdom Viridiplantae; phylum Streptophyta; class Magnoliopsida; order Gentianales; family Rubiaceae; genus Cinchona; species Cinchona pubescens. The sequence goes on along the minus strand of JANKKI010000059.1, from coordinate 4,226,584 downwards.
CACATTTTGAATCTTTCCCACGTGCTACGCTACTATGCTTGCTGGGGTTTTGCCTAACATGATATGCATATATTCATAAATTAGAAGTCTTCTAATTAATTAGGTTAAGAAAGGACACCAAAAAGTGGCTGGAAAACAAAGAAAAAGAAAACAAAGGGATTATTTTTAGGTTAAATTACAAGGAATCTTGTGGTTTGGATAATATGTGCGTTAAAATTAATTTAACTTTCCTTACCCTCGTCTCTTGTGATTTTTTTTTTTTCAAAATAGATGAAAAGTTAAAAATTTAACGAATTTATAAAAAAAAAAAAAAAACCTCTAAGCCAAACCGCCTGACCCTTGAAAGGGAGAGATTTTATTTTACTTAATATATAACTAATCTTGATTAAAAATTTTAAATGACCAAATAATCTTTTAAATCAAATTATTTCAGCATCTTAACCGTCACTTGATAAAGAGTGTATTGTACTATTGAAAAACATATAAGGTAACATGAATATTACGTGACCATAAGGGTTTTCTCATAATTCACCCTTGTTTTTACAATATGTACGCATATATCATGAGCATAGTGCTAAATATATGATACCGATTATCAACTGCAGAGTTAGAAGATTGAGCCAAAAATGGATTTTGTGCATGAAACAAACGAGTGAGTGGGTGGTGGTGGTGGTGGTGGTTGTGGATGGTGGGCGATGAGATCTGTTTTCATTAGTAATTTAGTAGCATTAGTTTCTATACACGAAAATTTACAACACGTATTCAACTGAGAATAACAGCTTATATATATATATATATATATATATATGAAAAATACAAATATAAATTCAATTTTAAAGGCTATTCATAAATTTTGTAATTATAATTAAATTTTATTCATATTATTTAAAATTATAAATTTTATAATATTTAATTAAAATTACAGATTAAATCTACCTAAATATTATATATATATATATATATCTAGATGTGTATATATATATATATAATTGATAGTTGACACTTCCAAAAAAAGGTAGACACATAATGTTTGAAAATGGTGGACCAACGCCATTGCACCCATCAATTTCCAAGATGTCTACTTTAGTCTATGTTTGCATGTCCTACTTGCTCTAGCTACGAGTCAAAAAGTAAAAATATGACATAATCATAAAGCACTGATTGGACTCTCTTTTTCTTCTTGTGCTATTAAGTTTCTGCATTTTTTTTTTTTTTTGGTTTCCTACTGATATTTTTGTTGGGTAGATGTATTTGCTAATTGTGATCTTAAAAACATCTAACTACGCAAGATCGCAAGGCAAGAAGTTCTAACTGGTGCTTGGACTGGACTCGGACTGACTGCTGTAGACGATTGGGCTCTCCTCGCGACATGTTGATCAGCCCAAGTTCTGAAGGCCCGAGTTCTAAAGATGCTCATGAGTTATTTAATTACTACTATAGGAAAAATCTAACAAAATATTAAAAGAAATAATATAAGTGAAGAATAAAAAGTAGAAGGGAGTTATGGTAAATTAATAAAAAGATAATAAAGAGAGTGAGGAGGGTAAATTTGATAAATTATAAAATGACGGATACCAAAACTTTCCTTCACGTTTTATATATAGTATAAATAGATTAGGCTTTAATTCTTTTGCTTAATTTTATTGTTGTTGTCGTTGTTAACTTAGATACTCTTCCATTTTTTTTCTTTCCAAATTTGTCTGAATAGCTTCTTAATATTTCCAAATACTTGTTCCTTTCCTTATAAAATCGTAGGGTATTTTCATCAAAAGGGAAAAAAAATAGTCATGTAACAAATCTCCTTTTATAGAACATTGAAATACAAAATATAGTCTATATAACAACAATTTTATTGATTAACTAATAGAATGTTTAGTAATTGCACAATAACTATAATATACAGTATCAAAACCTATGTAACAATATTTTATATTGAATTTTCTTAGTGACATTTTCGATCATTTGCTTCACTCGCAAAATTGTTCAAAGATCAACCAACATTATGTAAGATATATAGATTTCTAAACCATTAATTGATGTTTTATATTATGTAGCTACATTGCCTTAATTCCACAGGAGCAAATGTACCCAAAAAAAAAAAACAGAGATTAATTCATGTGATACTAATAATTAAGCCAATCAAATTAATTGCAAGAACAGGCACTAAGAATAGAAGTTGTGGTGGTGCTAATATTGTTCTTCTTCGTTGAGGCTAATTCCTCAATCTTCCTAACCTTCACCTCATCGAGAACATTTAGAATCTAGCCCACTCTGAAAAATAAGTCTCATTATAGTCAATTTTGGCACTCTTAAAAATGGACATGCAACGCCTATCATCTCCCGAGAAGGAACATTTTTCGCCATCGGGGTCTCGCCATGCACCCTGGTGTTTCATCCCCGACCAGTTAGCAATCCAGTGGTAGACATATTGTCCGACTCCGGCGAGCTTTAGCCATCCTTTTGGGAAGAATTCCATTACGCTGCTGTTTCTATCCATCAAGAATGAGACAGGATGCATGTTTGTTAGTTGTGCACCATGAGGAGATATCAGAATGTCTGTTATGCTCATCAGCTCCACCTGGCAAAAAAAAATAAAAAATGATAGTATTAAGCAAATTGGCTTTACGATTCAGCTTTTGTCGTTCCGATTCGTCATAAAAAAAAATATTGTCCTCCCCTAAGCATGCATGCATGTCAAGCCAAATTGTGTGGTGAGAGAGAGGAACGGGTAATTATCATGATTTAGTATTTAACTTGTCAATAATTTGATAACAACCAACTAGAAAAGGATGTTAATTAATGGGTTAATTGTAACATATTTATATTATTAATTTTTGGCATATTCCTCAAATTAGTCGAAATTTTGTGATTTTTTCAAACTATTTTTTTGGGTGAAAAGACTGTAAGAATTGTCATTTATATTTGATTACTGAAATACTCTTATTCATATATTGGTTTTAAAGTCTTTTCAATACAAAAACAAAAGAAGTCAAAATTAACTGATTTTCAACTAATTTGAGCAATGTGCTAAAAATTAATAGTATAAGGTACTAAAGTGTTAAAATTGATAGTTTAGGATTAAAGTGCAAAATAGCGATAGTTTAGGGGTGCATGTTGCAATTAACCCTTAATTAGTAGCTAAAAATTTGTAAACAAAAAGTTGATGTAGAAGAGATCCAATCTCATCAATTAGTTTATGAATGGGCATGTCAAGGTATGGAATCCAGAAAGAAGGATAATATTGCGTGTCTTTTTCTCCAAAGAAAATATAGCCACCCAGTTTCATTTAATGGAAAATGATAAAAATAAGGACTTTAGAGTCGGGATCTACTATTTTCATCGAAGTCCTTTTCTTAATTGGCAAATATTTAGATAGATCTAATTTTTTATTTCACTTGTAAACCTTATAATACGAATTAAATCTTAGATAATCTATGACATCCGCTGATGTAAGTAAGATTTTTTAAAATTTAATTTTGACCACAGAATTTACAGGTGAGGCCAAATATCGGGTCTATCTAAATATTTTCCTTCCTAAATATAGATAAAGAACTCAGAAAACAAATTTATAGTAACAAGTAAAGATAGTGGAACCAACTTCACCTAATTTTCAGCACTATTTTGTAGACTCTAGTTTGGAAAATACTTAAGTAAATTCGGTCTTTGACCCCACCTGTAAACCCTGTGGTTAAGATTAAATCTTAAAAGAATTTTGCTTACATCAGTTGATGTCATAAATTTTCTAAAATTTAATCCACACCACAGATCTATAAGTAAGGCTAAAGACCGGATTTACCAGAACTATTTGCCCTCCAATTTTATTATTGGAGAAGTTACATGGCTGCTAATTGCTGTGGATCAATATTTAGATTATGCTACCAGGAACAGCACAAAGGGTAGGTTACAGATATTTCATCACCACGTCAGTAAAAAAATGCCTCACTTGTCGATAAAGGAGGGCATAACCTCACAGTGTGTTAGATTTTATACCTTACTTTCCAGTCTTGCTAATCTTAGTTGGAGACAAATTAATAGAAATTTAGATAAATGCTATTGGTACCATTCCTGAAAGAAGTCGGGTAGTTCTCAAAACTCAGTTAAACGCTTGGGGATTTCCGGGGTAACTCTCCCCTTGCTCAAGGAAGTAAGCATGCAGGGGTGAAGAAGTCGACAGCATACTGGGAAAACAAGGATTGTAATTATGCAACCAGGAACCAAAACAAGTACTTACAATTTATTACAGAATACATTCTAGGAAAAGACAAATTAATGAAATGATTTATTCTTTTTTGGTAAGTAAACAGATAGAAAAATTCTTTATTATTTACAGAGTGAGTATTTCTGACCGTTGAATGATTAAAAAATAGTGAAATTTTTTTATTTTTCAATCATCTCAACGTCTGTCTTACTTATTCTGCATTGTAGAATGAGTAACCAAAATTTAATCAAATATATAGCCTTCAAAAAAGAAAGTGTAAATAAGATATAAATCCTTCTATATACAGAAAGTGTAAAATATATATATATATATATATATATATAGATATATGGGTGAACATCAGAATTGTATTTTTGGATACAATAAAAGAACTTGATGCCAACAATGACACGACTCTTCCGTGCCACTATATGTACTGTCGCACCTTCTTTGGTTTACTTACAACTCAAAACACACATGACAAGTTTCATGAGGTTAGACAAAATGCTGATATAAGAAATGAGATAAAACATCTGAAGCAGGCAAAAATTGATACACTAATTAATATACTAACCTGTTGACAAAAGGTGAGATTGTTGGAATAAGAGCAACCCTTAATCGGCATGATTCAACCTTCTTACATTCCTTCTCAAAAATACCAATAACAGCAGAATCATTCCTGAATGACCTAGCTCCTTTCCTCATGAACATAGTCATTCCAATCACCGGAAAACCTCGATCGTCAACCTCTGCAATCCTCCCCTCAATGCTTACATTGCAGTAAATCCTAGCCTTGCATCTCAGCAGATCATACACCTGAATTCTCCTCTTTCTCGACATCCCACCTTCGTTATGCCTCATAACCACAGCATCCTCGAAACAAAACGGATTTTCATAATCTTTGTCATCAGCAAATCTTTCGATATAAAGCGGTTCGCCAAAGGTGGCCTCCATCAAAGTCCTCAACCACGGCCCCATTTTAAACCTCAACTCGCCCCAGTGGTACAAAACCCACCGGGTCGGAGAAACACATCCGTTCTTTAAATGCCACGCGACGAATGGCACCATCGCAGACAAACCATGCCAAATGTTGTCGTAGTTGTAGTGATGCTTCGCACTGTATGAAACAAACGTGAGACCTCTCATGAGGGTTGCATTACGAGGTAAGGTTTCACGCCATGCAAGTGCATATGAATTCCATGCACCCTCATGTGTATCGCGACCTTTGAGGCACAAAAGTCTCCCTTTTGATGACTCTGAAGGGAACTGTTGGTATTGTACCTCGCCTTCTTCGTGTTCATCATACATGGAGCTCATGAACCACGTGTGCTCTTGTTGGGCGTTGTTCGAGAAACGCAAGTCCTTTAGAGGGAGAAAAGTGACCGAATCACGAAGTTTCGAGGCCATAGATTTGAGATCTTGGTTGCAATTATATTGCTCATCATCAAGATGAGCACTATTATTGCTTGATAGGGTTGTTGTGGTGTTGTTGATGATGACTTTTTGCCAATTGTGCGTGAAAGTCCATGAATTTGTAGTGAGAGATGGAGATGGAATTATATGTAAAGATTGGATTTGGAAAAGAGTGAAAAGTATGGCACATGTGACAAGGAGGTAAATCAAGAGTTTTGGAGAGTAGTGAGAAAATGGTGAGTTTATGATACTAATAATACTACGGGGATGTTGTTTGGAGTAATAAGGTTTGTTTTGATTGGACATGGTGATTCTTTCTGGTTCTGAGGTTACAACCTTTGCCATGGCTTGGAAACTAATTTTGAGAAAAAAAAATTGTGGAGCTAGCTAGGTGGAGTTTTGATGATGAAGAATGAGATGAGGATGGTGGAGGTTTTGAGGGGTTTGTGTTGTTGGATTGAACAAATAATTCAAATGCTTTTGAGTAGATATAATGGTCCTCCTAAGAAGGGGGATCTGATAATTTCCTCTAACATGACAAATAGAGTTTGTATACACCTAACTTTATATGAGGAATATATAAACCTTAAAAAGAAAGGTAATTAAACCAACAAAGAAAGCAAACAAGACCAAAAAACATTTTTTTGCTGGTTTGTTTGGGAAGAAGAAAAATGTATTTATGGAGAGAGTGTCTCTATATAAAGTGAAAAACGGTGACAAAAGTCACTGATGTGTCACTAAATTCGAAAAAGAATGAACGAAATCCCACTAAAAATTTAAAATTAGAAGGTTCGTGATTCAATATTTGATAAATATTTTTAAATTTATAATTTTATAAATAATTTCCCTTGTGCTCCTCATAAACATAATTGTTTCAATGAGAAATAAGACTTTTTATCTACCAAATATAAGGACACAAGAACTGAATTTTGATCATATACACAAACTTCCTTGAAACATTAATTTCCCATCATTTTTTCTTTTTTTTGGAACAAATATCATGTGATTTTTCCCCCTTTTTTTCGAGAACAAGTTAAATGCATTAGAAAAATGGAGAAGTTCTAAGCAATAACATATATATAGAATGCAAAATAAAAATCCTTTCAATAAACTCCTGTGCACAGTCCCTGAATTAAAAATGTAATTTCTAATTTGCTGATCGACTGTTTCTTTAAAACCTAAAAAAAAAAATGTTTCTTTAGAAGAAAAAGATCATTATAAAGTGAACTCCTTTCAACTAAACAGCAAGGGATATTCTTGGTTCGACATGATAATAAGTTGGCATGCTTGTCTAAAAACTTGAGTACAGTTGCCAAGATGATAACAGAAAAGGTTAATTAACGCAAAGTGAAAAATAGGCAAGGGGGTCGTACGGGTAACGACTTTGGGTCTCTTCTTATATTTTTTGATGTGATATTTATGTGATATTAGTTAAATAAATGGTATGTGTCTCTCATTTAATTTTTATCATGAGTATCACATAAATATCACACCAAAAAGTATAATGAAAGACTTAAAAGTCGCGGAAAAATAAAAACGCATATATGGTCAAATGTACGTACGTAGTTTTTTGTCAAAGATTTATTATAAAATTACGTAAAATTCTAGTTTTAAAAGTTTGTAAAATATATTATCATGAAATTAAAACTGTGTTAAGTTTTGATTGGTGAAAAATAACATAAGATCAATTAAAAGAGTTGGTAAGGAAATTAATTAATTAATGAGTATTGGTGAAAACATGAAAACACCTGTTGCATGATGCTAAGATTTATAATACTACACAATTTTTTTTTTTTTAAACTTGAAAGCACAAACTTCATGGATTTAATTCAACGCTCAAAAACTTGAGCTCTACTCTTCTTTGTGAAGTCAAGTGACAACATGTACTCCTCCTAGCCTTGCGTAAATAAATTTCTCTGATATGCTTCAACTTCAATTTTATTTGTAAGGAAAATATTTAGATATACTCGATTTTGGTCTTCATGATCTATATATCTTGAAATCAGAATTAAATTTTATAAAATTGTGTTCATAGCAATGGATTATATAATTTAATCGATACCATAAAATTTATAAGTGAGATCAAACTCCTGTCTACCTAATTATTCTTTCACTTGTAGAAGTAGAATTAATTATAACAAAAAGATCACAATAACACACTCCTCTGCTTCTCTGTACAAGTATTATTTCTGTAATTAAGAATTAAACAACCATTTATTTATTAATTGGTATGTAAATGACTAAAGTAAGAAAAGCGGTGAGATAGATAAAATCATACAAATGGAAACCCAAAAAAAAAATGTCAGAAGTGGGATTTGAACCCACGCCCTCTCACGAGGACCAGAACTTGAGTCTGGCGCCTTAGACCACTCGGCCATCCTGACTTCTTGAAGTTTAATTTGTCTGATAATATCTTTTAATAAACAACATGAGATAAAATGAGAATCAGTAAATAGTTTTTCACATAAAAATTTTCCCAATATATATTGGGATAAAATGAGTAAATAGTTTTCAGAGCTGCATCTATTTACTCTTCCTACCACGAGCATTTATAATTAATACAAACTCATCTATAATTGTGTATGAGTTAAGTTTTCTTACACTGAAAAAATATCATCATATCTAAATACATGATAAGTATCATTCAAAGTCTAAATACTAGTTTTGCATATGTATCGTACGTTTAAACTAATAGTGTTGAAAATTTTTTACAACGAGAATGTATGAAAAATTTATTTTGATTTTCTTTCAATCTACTACTCCTAGCATGAGTATGTACGATTTTGTATCAAATTAGTGTATTCGTTATGAAATTTAGTGTATAGTATAAACAAAATTTTTCTTTTTTTAAAGTGTTCATATTCTATTTACTCACGAATACATCAACTTTGTGTAAATTAAAATCGAAGAGTATATCAGACATATTAACAGTATATACAATAATTGTGCTTGCCCATTTCCACTCTTAAGCTTGCTGGAGTTGCAATAATGCAAATTAAATTACTATGATTCTATTGTATAGAAAAATATTGTGAGTTTGTTTAGTTATTTCATGTATTATCATATCTTTTAGGTTGTATTTGGATCGATGAATTTGGAGAATGATAGAAATTTACCTATTTTTTGGAGGAACTTGTAAGGTTAAAATGGATGAATTTTAAATTCACCCAAATTAAAAAGTGTGAAACGAAATATTTGAAATAAATTCCTATTTTGAGTGAATTTGAAATTCATACATTTTTAATGTCTTTCCAAATCTCTCCAATAAATAAGTGACTTTCAAATCTTTATCCAAATTCATCAATCCAAACACAACATTAGATAATGATAGTATACAAAACAAATACTTTTTCGTTTTATTTAAAGGTTGGTTTATCAACATTTCTTTCCTTGAGGTGGGGAAATTCGATATAGTTGTGAATATCCCATTCATGTTAAAATGCATAACATGAAAAGAAATTTTTATGTGAAATGATGAAAAATAATAATAAATCTCTACAAAAAAAATATAAAATTAATAATTTATTCATTATTGTCTACAAGAAAAAAAAAAAAAAGTTATATCCAAGTATCACAATGTATATATGTAGTATTTTTTTAAGCATGGAAACGAGAGTTCCAATCTGGAATCTCAAGCCTTATTTCGTAAAAAACATGCATGTATAATTATTTTGCAGCAAAAACTTAATTGCACCAAAAATAATTAAAGCTAGTGTAGCTTGAGTCGATCGAGGATGGGCTTCTCGTTGAGTCTGGTAGTTCGCTGTACATTCACATATTCCATGTAATTCATAGGAGCATATGCAGCTGGCGTCTCACGTAGTAGAGGTGAAGCTGGGCTAACAATTGTATCAGGTGATGGGCCATTTGGTATCACTAAGGAAATTCTTGTCTTTTTGTTATTCACCACTGCTCTGTGCCATACGCTCTTGTATTTTCCATTACTCAATATCTGGTAATTAAATTTACAAAAATAAACAAACACTAGTTAATCTTCAAGATTTGTTAATATTCAAACATTTTCTTTTTGAATATATTTCTTCTACATTGACGGTGTAGATTTTTTTTTTTATATACTATCTGGTGTAGATGCATGCCAGACAATCACTTTATAGATTTCAATATTATCATTTTCGTACATGCAACATGCATCTATTGTGATAGTGTAAAAGAATTTCTACCTACACCGTCTATCTGTGTAAAAGATTTAACTCTTTCTTTTTGTGATTTATTTGTAAACTGCGATAAAAACTTACTTGTCGCTATACAAAGTCAAGTAATAAATCTAAACCGTTCATATGAATATTTTGTTAACATACCATATCATTGAGTTCTGTGAACTTGTAATTTAATGATATAGTATCATTATATGGAAGTGTAGAATTTTCATGGAATGTTATTTTGATACAAATTTAAAGTAATTTTACCTCGAGTTGATCGCCGGTGTTGATAAAAATTGAGTTGGGAAGGGCATTGACGTAAAACCACTCGCCCTTGTGTTGTATCTCAAGGCCACCAACTCCATTTTGTATGAGAAAGGTCAAGAGGCCATGATCTGTATGAGGTGGTATGCCAATTGCGGATTCAGGATGAGGGCATGGGGGATAGTAATTTGCAGCAAAGATTTGGGTTCCCGACTTCAAGTCCATAGCTTTCTCGATGTAGTCTTCTTCAAGGCCTAGGCTTTGTGATATACCTTGGAGTAGTTTTCTATTCACATCTCGGGTTCTTTGAGAATACTCCGATACAAGGTCACTACAAAAAATGCTCAATGAAATTTAATTTATAAGTGGAAATTTGATAACACAAGCCCAAATTGAATTTTTTCTTTTTTTTAAAAAAATTATATTCTTCAAATAATATTTTGTAATCATTTCATACACGTTTTTCAATTCCTTGTTTATCTCAAATGTATCCCATCAAAAAAGTTGCTACACTACCTTATTCAGATACTATTTCAGGAATAATAGTTAAAGTTTTGAAAATATAAGGACAATCACTCAAATATTATGATGGTCTCGTTAATTAATTACCTCACTTAACTAAGTATGATTTGACAAATGAATTTATATAAGAAAGGTTCGTTGTTGAATTACCAAGTAGTTATCTACATTATCGTACAAATTAGCTTAAAGTGTTATTTCTCCACTATTTTCCACTATTATCCTCTATTCCTATGTAAGGCTAATATATTGTGTAATTTAAATAACGCAAAATATGAAAATTTGTAGCCATCTGGGACCATCTTGTAGTTGTAGAAAAAAAATATTTACGCTTTAACTAGTGGGCTGCTATATACAAGAATTTCAACTTAGAAGAAAACAAAATTGGCATTCAAAGCCAGCAAATGACATATTTCTTGTCAAATTTCTTGATACCAATTCAGTATCATCAATAAATAATTACAATATTGATTTCAAATTACAATCGTCAAACCATTTTTATTTTTTTTGACTTCTATAATAGTGTTATCTAACATTCAGTGGTTAAATTATTTAGTGTGATACCAAATTGGCAATGAATTTGATCTGTTCGTTACATAAAGGAACTAGCATTAATCATGTTTGATGATAGGAATTAAGAATGATAGATACTAGTAATTACTATAATTTACCATGAAGAAGCCCCATTCCCCGCAGGCATTTCGGAGGTCCTGAATGACTTTGGCACGTTCATCAGGATTGGTTGAGCTGAGTAGGGAGAAATCAATGACGGGAAGTGATACTTCAGGACCTGCTACTGTGGATTTATCGCTATTGCTGAAATGAGCATAATCAGAAGGGAGGGACTTGAGGTCTTGTGATTGAACAAGTGTTTTCACGCTCGGCATTTTGAATGGTTTTTTTTGGTTAATTAATTCAAGCTGGAAATTGGAATAGCAAATTAAGCAATATGGAATATTGGATTGTATTTGGTGGTGGCAGTTGTGGACGATGTGGTAGTATTTATAGAGGCAATCTTGCCGTGTGAGCCTCTCAAAGTTGAAATTTTTTTTATTATCTCAACCATTATAATTTTCATTCCGTTTTACAGTGTAAATAGTACCGACGAACTCTTCCTTATGGGTGGCAAGTTTAAGTCATCGGGTAGCTGCATGCCACCTTCCAGAAATTTGGGAAAAAAAGGTTTGAAACAATCTTCCAAGATGGCGGAAAAAGAGTCAAACGGGTCCACCAGGCACCCACCAAATTTGTTCTCCAATTTGATGAAAAAGAAACATAATCTAACAAATTAAGGAAATTAAAACCTGCACACTCAACAATTAAGATAACTTAGATCTTTCTTTGATTATTACTGTTAACGAACACCCAAATTGACTTTTCTGTTGCGAGGCATTCAATTTTCAGATACTATGATCACTTGAATCTCTCTTTTCTAGTAGAGCTCCAAACTAAATGGTGTTTTTTTTTTTTGGTTATTAGTTAGTTGTCCTACTTAGACTTGTTGGAGATGAAAAGCGTTTCTCACTTCCTGTTTTATTCGATGTAAAGTTATTAAATGAATTGTCAAAATTACTTCATTAAGGAGGTGTTTGTTTCGGATTCGAGAATCAGAATCGGAATGAGAATTATAAATCTTACTACCGGTATGAGTTTACGTCATTCTTCTTTACTTGTTTGGTTTGAATGAAGAATGGGTTTTATTATGTTGATATGTTAATAAATTTGAAATTCATGTCACAAGTAGGGAATGAAAGTGAGTATTTTCTAACACTTTCAATCCGATAGAACGATTCTCACAATTATTAACTAAACAAAATTTATGAGTGTCATTAATTTTGATTCCTAGACATTCCCTTCTCTCATATTCGTAAACCAAACACCTCCTAAAATTACTGCACGTAATCGTAACAGTTCATTTAATAGTGTGACAAGAAGTGAAACAAGATGTGAAACAAAAAATTCAGTGACGATAACAAGTCATTAAATATTGTTCTAATTCATGTTCACATATATTTATCCATTTCTATTTTCTTTTTTTTTTCTTTAGCATTTAAAAAATATATTTAAAAAGGATCGAATTCCATGATGATCTAGACGACTAGACCGGCATTGTAAAATTAATAAAAAAACCCAAACCGGGTGAAAAATTGGAGCTAGCATGCATATGGTTTCAAAAACAACGTGAGAGAAGTCAACAATGGTAGTGAGTTTGCTAGGGATTCAGTTCTACAATTATTAACGTTGAAAATTCGACGGTACTGCAAAGCTGGAAGACAAAGTCCTTTAGCTCAAGCCTCCAGTCAGTCCGGGCCCCTATCTCAATCTAACTTAGAAGTTAACATTCTTGACTTGCTTTGCACTTAACATTTTGTATGGTTAAAATAAACAACACGGTTCGGACAGAGTATTATTTATTATTTTTTGGAAAATATTTTAACGTGTTTTTTAATTATTATCTTACTATACTTGTATCATATATCGAAAATCGCTATCAGAATAATATTTTAAATAATATTCTAAGTATTATATGCAGTAATAACTGCAAAATACTTGAGAAAAACTAGTATTAATTAAGGTGATCTTTTGATTACCAGGCTAGAGTGGGCTGCACAATTTTGAGGTACTAATATACTTAATTGGCTTAAAAAATTGAGTAAAGTGTTCTTTGTTATTATTTGGGGAAAGGGTTCTGGTGTATCAATTTTCATTTACAAATATATAGCAGCAGATTTATATCGACTCTCTACAAGTCCATATTCAAATCAACTCTCTTGGAGTCAAATGTGAAACTGTCATTTTACCTTTCGTGCGAAACTGGAAAATTGTGTGCTTTTGCATTGACTTATACTCTGTGTTTCCGACAGCATAAGGATAGCGTGTCTAATTTCCGATGGCATGGTGATAAGGAAAAAGATTTAAATATAATTTTGATTGAAAAGGTATACGATAGAGTTTTAGTGAAGTTATGCGAAGAGTTTTAGAAAAAATGAGTATTAGAGTTGCATATATAGAATTAATAAAGGAGATGTACAGAGATGCAGTTACAAGTGTAAGAACACTAAGAGGGTTGACACAAGAGTTCCGTATAAATATAGGTTTATACCAAGGTCAAGGTCTAAATCTTTATGTCATGCCCCCAGCCTGCACATGCTGGGCACATGCCATTCGCCATACTCTTATCCAAGAATACAAGGCTCACACAGCAGCCACAATCACATACTAATAAATAAAAATAGTAAGACTGATAACGCGGAAACGTTGATTATAAATACTATTAATTGTGCGGTGACAAATTAAAACGAGTAACGAAAATATCCTCTAACCTTTCTAATGAGTCATATCATTTCGGAGCACGTAGGCTCACTTATTGGAAAATTCACTAACTAAGTGCATTATCTATTCAGTTCTAGGCTCCACCTTAATCTCTTTCGTTGTTCTTGTCCGCTGAATCACCATCCTCCACCATAATATACTCCACTTCCCTATCTGAGTAAAAACATTAATAATAGGAAAATGAGCGATAAATCGCCCTGCAGGTAGCAAATATCTTTTGTTAGACCATGCAGTTATAGTACGTATACTTTTTTTTTTTTTTTTTTTTGTCTTTTTGTCAATCGCATCACAAGTCATTTTTAGTTTTCATAAGAATTTTTCACATTCCACAAGCACGTACATACATATAGTGACATTCTTGTCATAGTCGGATTTGACAATTCACATGAGTCTTAGTATCTGGTACCGTTGATTGCGTGTAACCAACTCACATAACACATAACACATTGACTCATATATATCAACTATATTTATTCGTCAGTTCTGAGTACGCTGCCTAGTACAGTCCCCCACTAGGCAGGATGCCAATGGGTTGGCCTAACCCACTCGACACAATTAGACTAGTGCCAAGTGCGTCGTCTAAATACTGACTACTGCACTGTTAATATATAGAGATACCTCTTGCTTTTTACATACACATGTAACCAAGAAATGTCACTTATACTTTTGCATATCATAAAAATCACAAATTACCCAACATGGTCCATATTCATAACATAACATAACTTTCGAAATAAACTTTCAAACATTTAACAAAAATTAAAGTGTTACAAAAATAAGTGAATTGACATTTTACAAAATAATTTTCGAAAACTAGAAGGTAAGAACCACCTACTGCGAATGTCAAGAAGTCAATTATCCTTCAGTCGTATCTCTTCTTATGCTCCTATTAACAATTCACAAAGTCCTATGAGTCAAAATTTCCTTACTCTAAATTTAAATATGTCATCCTATGAATATATCCAACTTATTCCCCCATAATCCATTCGTCCTTAGTCTTAGAAACATACCCTAAGTCTTATCCCAAGCTATAATAATCTAAGACTAAGCATCCATAAGCGTAAAATATTTTTCTTAACAAAGGACTTCATTAGGACTTTCATGAAATATTAGGGTCCTTAAATAAGTTTTTGAAAACTTTCTTTGGGATTTTTATAAAAGTCTTTGGATCATAAAATAATTCAAGAAACTTTTGAGAACCTATGGTAACTTTAGAAAAGTCTAAGGTGTCAAACAAAAATTTTTAGAACCCTTTTTGGACTTAAAAGAAATTTTAAAGCATTCTGGACTAATTAACTTGGATCCCCAAAGAACCATATGGGTCAAATTCAAAACTTTAAAAAAATATATTTGGACCTAATCAGTACCCTTTTTAAAACTTTTCGGTTAAATACTAATTTAACAACAAACCAGTAGACCTATTTTGCAAAAATACAAAAAAAAAAATTATTATCCTTTGGTCCGGTCTTGTCCGGTACACCACTGCCAGACCGAGACCGGTTTGTATGACCCCCTGATAGGAGCTTAAAGCTCCTGTCATAGTTGGTGTTGACAGGGAAGACAATGTCTTCCCCGATACGTAACATCATCACCTTAAAAAATTAGCTCTCTTTTTTTCATTTTTTTTATTTTTAAGATATCAAGTATTAAAAGTAGAAAAATAATAAATAAACAAACAAATAAACAAATTAATAAATTCCAAAATAATTTATTTAATATAAAAATAGAACACTTACTTTATTTGGATGCCTAAAATTCTTGAGAAATATGTCGCTCTTCTCTCAGAACATAAGGTGAATTTTGATGTGCTAAGGGCTATTTATAGGAGTAGCACCGACTCCTGATAGGTCTAAATTCCCAAACTTCAGATAGGAATTGTACGCTTAGGTCTTATCACATATAGAGTTTCAAGGAGGAGTAAAATTCTATCTATTAGGATTCCTATCCTAACACATAATTATCTAATTATTATTATTATTATTATATATTTTTAACGGGTCTTCACATTCTCCCCCCCTACAAGAGTTTTGTCCTTGAAACTTACGTATCTAGTTCAAAAATATGGGGATATTTCTTCTTGACCTCTTCTTCCAGCTCCCATGTCGCTTCACGTTACTGTTTGATTTGACCATTAGACATTGCATAACGAATCGTTCGGCACTGTAATTGATGTTCTTTGTGATCCACTATTCTCAAGGGAACTTCTTCATAAGTCAAATAACTCTTGATTGCTATCGATTGATCTTGAATGACGTGACTTGGATCCGGCATGTACTTTCTCAGTTGGGATAAATAAAAAATATTGTGTACACGTGACAATGACGGTAGCAATGCCAAACGAAAAGCTAAGTTTCCCACTCTTTCTAATATCTCATACGGTCCAATATACCTTGGGCTTAATTTACCACTTACTCCAAACCTCATCACTCCCTTACTAGGTGAAACTCGAAGATGTACCTTATCACCCACTTGAAATTCTAATGGCCTTCTCTTGGTATCCACCCAAATTTTATTTCGATCTTGCGCCACCTTCAACCGTTCTCTAATCATCTTGATTTTACTTAAAGTTCTTTCCACCAAGTTTGGACCAGTGACTTGCTTCTCACCCACTTCGTCCCAATACAGAGGCGATCTACACTTCCTTCCATACAATGCCTCAAATGGAGCCATGCCTATACCTCTATGATAACTATTGTTATAAGAAAACTCCACAAGTTTCAATAACTTATCCCAACTCTCCTTAAAGTCCAAGGCACAGGCTCTTAACATGTCTTCTAAGGTTTGGATGGTTCTTTTCGATTGTCTATCTGTTTGTGGATGATAAGCAGTACTTGATCTTAATTGGGTACCAGTTACTTCTTGATATGTTACCCAAAATCTTGAAGTGAATCGAGGATCATGATCGGAGACTATACTCACAGGTACGCCATGATGGCAAACTATGTTTTTCACATACATTTCCACTAATTTCTCCATTGAATCTCCATTTGACATAAGTAAGAAATGTGTAGATTTAGTCAACCTATCAACTATTACGCATACAATGTCATGATGACTTCGGGTTTTGGGCAACCCTACAATGAAGTCCATTGCCACATGTTCCCATTTTCACTGGGGAATAGATATCTCAAGTGGTTTTAATAACCCAACAGGTCGCCAGTGTTTAGCCTTTACTTGTTGGCATACTAAACATCTACCTATAAATTCAGCAATTTCTCGTTTCATCCCATTCCACCAATAATACTGCTTCGAGTCTCGATACATTTTTGTTCCTCTAGGGTGTACGGAATTCCTTGAACAATGTGCTTCCTTTAACAGTTTCAACTTTAGTTCTTTATCATTTGGTACATATAATCTTCCTTGCATCCAAAGACTTCCGTCTCCTCGTACTTGGAAGCCATCCATGGCTTCCTCATTTGTCTTCTCCATAATCTTCTTTATGTCTGAATCTTTCTCTTGCCCTCTTTTAATCTTTTGAATCAATGTCGGAATAAGGGTCAATGCAGCCAACACCTCCGAGGTAGACTCTCCCTACTCTAGACCAAAATTATTCATTTACTTTTCCAATGGCGACCTTTCAGTTACTCTTCCTTTCCTACTTAAGGCATCAACAACCCTATTTGCCTTGGATAGATCTGGGGTGATAACTTATTGTTAAGTCATAATCCTTTATCAATTCCGACCACCTTCTTTTTCGCATATTAAGCTCCTTCTGAGTAAAAATATACTTTAAATTCTTATGGTCCGTGAATACTTCACATCGTTCTCCATATAGGTAATGCCACCATATCTTTAGAGCAAACACTACAGCAGCCAATTCTAAATCATGCGTAGGGTAATTTTGCTCATACTGTTTTAACTACCTCGAAGCATAAGCTATAACCTTCCCGTTTTGCCTTAGTACACACCATAGACCATTCTTTGATGCATCACTACAAATCACAAATTCTCCACTTGTAGATGGGAGGGTTAATATTGGTGCAAAAATTAGTTTCCTTTTTAGCTCTCGGAAACTTGACTCACATTCCAGTGTCCATGTAAACTTTACTCTTTATGTGTCAACTTACTTAAGGGTACAACAATTCTAGAGAATTCTTGCACAAACTTACGATAGTACCCAGCCAATCCCAGAAAACTTAGTACAGCTCACCTCAGACACGTTCTTCGGTCTTGGCCAATTCACTATGGCCTCTACCTTTGTTGGGTCTACAGACACTCCTTTCTCCAAAATTACATGTCCCAAAAAGGTCACACTTGTCAACAAAAAGTCACACTTGTTAAATTTAGCATATAACATTTCTTTCCGAAGATTGTCCAACACTTCCCTTAAGTGTTCATCATGCATTTCTTTGCTCGGAGAATACACCAAGATGTCATCAATAAAAACTGCCACAAAACGGTCTAATTGTGCTTTAAATACTCGATTCATTAGATCCATAAAAGCAGCAAGCGCATTAGTTAATCCAAATGGCATCACCAAAAACTCATAATGTCTGTAACATGTCCTAAAAGCACTTTTGGGTACATCACCTTCCTTAGTTTTCAGTTGGTGATACCCAAATCTTAAATCAATCTTTGAGAATATATTTGCATCCTTGAATTAATTGAACAAGTCAACTATGCGGGGAAGGGGGTACTTGTTCTTTATAAATAGGGTAATCTTATTTAGTTTTCTATAGTCAATGCACAACCTTAAACTTCCATCTTTCTTTTTGACAAAGATGACTGTTGCACCCCACTGCGAAACACTTGGTCTTATAAATTTTTTATCCAATAGCTCTTGGAGTTGTTCCTTTAACTCCTTTAATTCTGCAAGGGCCATCCTATAAGGTGGCTTTGATATTGGTTCCGCTCCGGGTATCAATTTTATCTCAAGTTCTATTTCCTTATCAAGGGGTATCCCAGGTAGTTCATCAGGAAACACATCAGGATAATTCTTGACTATAGGTATATTTTCCAATGTCTTTGATTCTTTGTCAACATCTATGACATAGGTCAAATATCCCTCACATCCTTTTCTTAAATCTGTGGATGCTCGCATAGCTGATATAATAGATTTCTTATATCTCTTATGTCTCTCCTGATTTTCTTGGTATATTACATCTTCTTTATGGGGGTCAGACAATAACACTCTCTTATTTCTATAATCAATTTGAGCATGGTATGGAAGTTCTTAGCCAGCCAGTCCATTCCCAAAATAACGTCAGACCCACTCATATTAAGTTGAACCAAGTTAGACTTAGTCTCTCTACACCCCACTTCTATACAACAGTCATTATATCTCTTGCGAGATACTAGAATTCTTTCTCCCGGAGCTAGCACCCTATACGGTGATTCTAACCATTCAGGTTGGGCACATAGAGCACATACAAACTTTCTAGCCACAAAGGAGTGACTTGCACCACAATCAAATAACACAAAAGCAGATACAAAGTTTACTAGGAGTGTACTTGTGACTACGTCGTCCAGCCCTTCAGCCTCATATTCAATCATTGCATGAACCCTTGCATTCACCCTAGGTTTCGTATCCATTGGCTTCTCAAGCTTAACTCTTTCTGCCTTCACTTCAGGGCAGTCTCTTATCTTATGGCCTATATGTCCACATTTGAAACATCCATTGGTCTTATAATGGCACTCACCGAAATGCCTCCTATGGCAAAACCACACTCAGGTTTTGTGGTCATTAACTCTCCATCAGCCCTAGGTGGGGGTAGTAGTCCCCTACTTTTCTTGATCACCTTTACCACGCGTCCAGTACTATTATCTCATAATTTTATAGTTCTTTCAATGGGGCGTGGTCTCTTGCCCTTGTTTTCTTCCTCCAACCTTTTTATATCTGCCTCCGCCCTCAACCTAGCATTGAACAAATCTTTGTAAGTAGTGACATTAGAGCTCGAGATCCTTCTTTGCATATGGCTAGACAAACCCCTAGTAAACTTGATCATTTTCAATTGTTCGTTAGCCATTGTCTCAGGTAAATATCATCCAAGGGTAGTGAACTTGTTTGCATACTCCACCACAAACATTCTAGGCGTTTGCTTCAATGCCTCAAACTCCTCAATCTTTTGAATGTGAATAGCTGGTGGAAAAATAATAATTCCAAAATGCCGCCTTAAAGTTTTCCCAAGTGACTGGGGGTGCCAAGGTAGGGAGAATAGCTGTCCACCACTTATTAGCTTTTCCGACCAAAAATGGTTTAACGATATCAACTCTCATTTCCATGGGTACTTGAAATAAGTTAAAATTATTCTCCACCTCACCGATCCACTTTTCCACTTTTTTTGGGTTAGGTTGTCCATCAAAGTTAGGAACATACACTTTCTTCATTCTTTCCTAGAAAACATGTATCTAAGCTTGTCTTTGCGCATTTGCTTGCACTTGTGCCTATAGTTGTCCTTGGACTGCTTGTGCCATTCCAGTCATGGCAGCAATGAACTCTGCAGTAACAACCATCGGTGTAGTATTCATTCCAGTCCCTATTCCTCCGTTAAGAGCTTGACTTGCACTCCCACTTCCACTTCCCGCCGGGGTCCCTTCAACATTTTCGTTTGATTGTTGATTATTTCCTTCAGTGTGGTTGGCTTGGGGTCTAGTTTGTGGTGCCATTTTCCTAAACCAAAGAAAATTCCAAATTGACATTCCAAGCTCAAATATATATATGTGTGTGTGTGTGTGTGTGTATTTTAGAGGGTTTAATTAACAATAAGGGAAATCATGTGACACACAATAAATCAACTAATATTCTTTATTGTTAAAAGTCAAATTCAGGAAATTGACTACAAATATTTGGAGGATCTAACTAAGAGAACTACATACCAATAACAAAGAATTAATAATACTGAACATTGTAGAGTAATACTCCATTATTGAAAAGAAATATCCTAAATCTACTTTCTAATAGATAAGTCCTAAAACTCTAATTATCCTCCACGTCAACTTCCTTTTCTATTTCATCTTCTACTTCTAGAACCTCTTCGGGGTCTTCTATACTTCATCGTCATTTATGGGAACAGGTACTGATGGATTGAGGTGGGCATTCAACTCTTGGATCCTTAACTCTATATTCATTAAGCACAACTCCATATTCTCCTCTGCCTTAGTAATCTTTAGAACCCTATTATCGTGTAACTCCTTGAGACTTAGTTTGATCTTCTTGCTTAGCTCAGCCTCCCCCAACATGCACTCCTCAGCTTCCATCAAAACTTCCTCTTTAGTTGTCTTATCTCCATGTCTTGTTCTCTAATCTTACGTTCTTGCATACTACATTCAGTGTTCCAATTGATTCTACACTCGTGAGTTCGCTGCCTCTCTTCCAAGATTTTGTCTAGGAGTTTGTTATTCACCTCGTCCAAAGTAGTCCTTTCATTACTTAACTTCTCCACCCTGGCATCCAGAGCTTTCCTATGGGATTCCATTTCCTACATCAACCCAGTGAAAGTTAATATATATAAGGTTTCATAATATAACTCATATTACTATAAATCCTTTATCTATGTGTGTATTAACCTAGGCTCTGATACCAACTGTAACACCTCGGGCCCTGGGCTGGCCCAATAACTTTTGAACCGAAACAACGGGTTCAAAATGTTTAAGCCAAGCGGTTAGTAGCCCACAACCCAAGATATTATAAACAATACAACATCCCTTCCTACTTTCAATGTGGGACGGGGCATCATATTCACCCTTCCTTTAGGCTTTGTGTCATCTCCTAAAGCCCAAGTTAGGGCCCAATAACACATCACATACACTGCGTAGCATAGCCCAATACCACTGGCCCAGTCTCACCCCGTGCAGAAACCATATGAGGTTAATTCTGATACCAACTGTAACACCTCGGGCCCTGGGCTGACCCAACAACTTTTGAGCAGAAACAACGGGCTCAAAATGCTTAAGCGAAGTTGTTAGTAGCCCACAACCCAAGGTGTTATAAAAAAATACAATATCCTCTCCCACTTTCGATGTGGGGCGGGGCATCACACCTTATCTATTTGCATTGGTCATAGATGAACTTACAAGGCACATGCAGGAGGAAATATCATGGTGTATATTATTTGTAGATGACATTATTTTAGTATATGAAATAAAAGATGGGGTTAATACAAAATTTGAGGTTTGGAGAGAGACAGTTGAGGTAAAAGAGTTTAGAATTAGCAGATCAAAAACAAAATATATAGAATTTAAATTTAACAAGGGTGCACGTAGAAATAAAATATAGGAGTATAAGAGATCAAGAGATACCCATAAGTAAAAATTTTATGTTTTGGGATCAGATCCTCAGAGTGATAGCGGTATAAATTGAGATGTTACACATCGGATACAGGCGGGTTGGATTAAATGGAGAATGACATCGGGAATATTATGTAATCACAAAATTCTTTTACGACTTAAGGGTAAATTTTATAGAACGACAATTAGGCCAGCGATGCTTTATGGGTCTGAGTGTTGGGTAGTGAATTACCCATATAAGAAAAAGATGAGAGTAGCAGAAATGCGAATGTTAAGATGGATGTGTGGGTACACAAGGATGGACAAGATACGCAATGGGCATATTCGTGAGAAGATTAGAGTAGCATCTATTGATGAGAAGATGAGAGAAACACGCTTAAGTTGATTAGGTCATACGTAAAGATGACCAGTAGACGGGCCTATCAGGCAAGTAGATTCTAGAGAGAGTAGTCAATATAAGAGATGTACGGAAAAATTGAAAAGGACTTGGTGATGACCGGTAACTTGTAAGAAAGATATAAGTCATTTAGGAATTGAGGAGCATATGGTTAATAACAGAGCACAATGGCATAACAGGATTCATGCTGCTGACTCTACTTAGTAGGATTAAGACTTGGTTTATTTGTTTGTTTGTTTTTTATCACATGTTTACAATCTTCTCTACCTAACTAGTCTTTATTGCATATTATTAACTTCTGCCATCCCTTTTCTGTGTAGTTGCAAAGCTACATAGAGTTGAGTGGGAGCACGTGCCCCTACTTGACTAATAACAACTGTGTATTTGAATTAGAAAAATTTCATAAAATATTATTATCAATTGATTTCGTGTCTTCACTGATCAAAAAATAAATTATTACTTGTAGTTGAGAAGTAAAAATGTAAAATATTTGATAATAAAACAATAAACGATCACCTCATTGATTAAAATTTCAGTCATATCATCGGATTTAAATTTGAAAATTAAAAATTTTATCTTAATTAATTCTTATTCAAAAAAAAAAGTTAACATAGAAATTTGTGTAAATAAACATACAAGAAAAGCATTCTACTAACTTCTAAAAGAAATATACTATTATTATTTGTACGGTTGTACTCCATTAAAAATTATTTCTAGATCGGTCCCTTCCAACTTAAATAAATGTCTTGATGATCCCATTAAACGATTCATGTTGAACCCTCCAATCAGGGTTATGTTGCATAGACAAGTCCTTTTAGCATAAAACAATTGAAACTTGAAACTAGGTTGTTCTTTAAGAAAGTTTTAGGGTTAATTGCACTTTGAACCCTTAAACTATCTTATTTTGGCACTTTAATTAAATTTTCAAGTACCAATTTTGACAATCAACTATATTTAATTTCAAATTTTTTTAACATTGTACTAATTACTCAAAAATAGACCGTAAAATGACTCCTGTAACCCTCAATAATTTACCCAACTTTTGAAAATATTCCTTCTTCTACCACACATCGTGCACAATTAAAATACTCTTAGATTTTCGAAAATGAATTCGTTTGGATCCAAATTTTGGTTCAAATTCGAGTTAATAAAACTTATGAGTTTAAGAACAGTTAGACCGCAGTTCTTTCTTTGGAAGTAAAACAGCTTGTGAAAACTATTAAGTTGTAGGCTGTTTATCTACATCTCTAATTAGTTTCGTGGCATGTACCTTTCACATCTCTGCTCAAGAAAATTTGACCGTTAGATGTGGAGCTGGTCATAAAAAATCTCAATTCACCTCGGGCCCCAGATATGGTTAAAATATTTCATGTAATTATCTTCTGATCATTATACTTCTTATCTACTTTGTCTTTTTAGTTTTATTTTCCTTGTAAAAAACTTGGAAAAAAGACAATGGTAAATCATCTTGTTTTACGGTGGAATCTTTAATAAACTAGGACAATTCACAAGTCATTTTCTCTCTCTTTTTTTTTTTCTAGGATTGGACAAATTTTGTTTGTATTACATGACATTTTTCATGTGTAGAAGACTAAATCAAGTTTGATTAGTTTAATTAAATCTGCAACCGATGATAACATGGCCCAAGTTTTTGACAAATTACTTTCTCATCTGCTTAGGAGAGATTTCTATGATAGATGTTGCAACTTATGCACTGCATTTTCTATCTGCTTGAATGTTATTTGTGTTAGTGTATGTCCTAAATTCAATTTGTTTTAGGGATAAATTATACTTTTATATTTATATATATTTTATAATATGGCATTTTTCGAATAAAATATATATATGACATTATAAATAGTATGACATAATAATATTTTATTCGTGAATATCTCTAATCGTTGTATTTGACACTAGTATATTAGCACATATGTGTATGTGAATGCTTATTAGAATAAGTGTATTAGATTGACCCGCTAAGAGTATTCTACACGGATTATTATTTAAGTGTCAGTGGATTGATCTCTTTGGGATAGTTGTGTAACGGTCCTTTGACTTGAGGTCATGAGTTTATCTTGACTGTGGATTATTATACTTTGACTCTATTAGTCGTTACTCTTAATGAATCTCACATACTATAGAGTTCAGGTATAATATTAATCATGATAAGATAAGATATGATCAATATAGGATTCACCACTCCTTATAATAGGAGAGTATATCCCAGTATGGCTACTTCTTGAAATACGATTCGAAAATCTTTGTGCAAAGTGGAAATAGAATTAAGAGCGTCTTAAATTCTATTTCAAGTGAGTTGTATTTTGGAAATAAGTAAATTGATTAATTCAATAAGAATTGACATTATATCTGTATTCTTGTATTAATCGGGATATAGGATGGTGAAAGGATAATAATTATACGGGAACTAAATCACGAATGGGTGATGTCGTCTCTTAATATATCTCAACACTTGGGTGGTCATGATGTTTTGCTAAAAGCCAATCTAGATCTATAAATGTAAATTAATTAATTGGAGAATTAATGATAAATTAAATGTGTTAAATTTATCTAATCTTAATTAATTTAGGATTATAATTTATACTTATTGCGTGATTGGGAACCTAAAAGGGTCACACACTTAAGGATAATTAAATTAGGATTAAAATCATTTTGATAAGTATGAGATACTTATGGGTTAATTTATGAGATAAATTAACTTTTTGGCCTCAATTGTAATAAGTTATATATCTTAGGAGTTAATATGTAATACATATTAAAAGTTCTAATGATTTTATACTTATTTATATGCCCTTAACCCGTATTGATTAGGATTATTGCAATTTTCGAAATCCAATATGATTGAGATTCTCGATGTTGTATATATTACATTATATATATGGATATATATAGATATAATATACATGATGACTAGGACTAAGATATAGAGATATAACTACTAGTACGACAAAAAAAAAAAAATAGGTTGCAAGAAAATTTGTTAAAAACGTTAAAGTCATGTTTAGAAATTGTGGAGCTAGCACTCCGTAGTTTGGGTCAATCAATCTTGCGAAGATTCCTGATTTAATTATCTGTATGGATACTATTAGAGGTCAAGCACTTGTGCGGCAGAGTTGTGGATCGACGTCCCAAATATATTGGAGATTTTACTACAATGTTAAGATATAATCTTTATACTTTTCTTATACTATGCATAAATTATTCAAGGTGGTCCGTGTTTGAAAAGTAAAAATTTTAAATTCCGCTGAGTTATTGGTTGGTTACTTTCTTACAATTTGGAAAAGAAACCCAAGAGTAGTACATGAAGGAGTAAGTCTAGGTTGTTCATTCTATAATACGGAGTGGGTATGAAAGTCATTGAAATGATTGAAAAGCAAGAGGGCCTCACATTTTTCAATTATCTAACGGTTTGTAATACTCACTCCGGAATACAGATTGGGTAGCAGAGAATTTTTCTGAATGAAGAGCAAACAACCAAGTAGTAAGACTTTCTTGATACTTTTACACTATTTAGGAATTGGGGTCAAACCCGAGATACATCCTTTTTGTGAAATTTTATAGTTAGCCTGTTTTGGGCTTATACCGAAATTTTTTTACATTGATCCGATCCACGATAGCATGAGTGGAATGGACCCTTTGGTCCACATTTCTCCATATCACCCTGAAAAAAGTTTATTTTTAATGAGTTAGAGTGATGTAGATGAATATAGATCGAGGGGTCAATCCCACCTATCATATACCAGATCCATGTAAGAATTTTCTGGCTGATACCAATGTTTTAACACCCAATCTTTACCTAATTCTGGAATTTCCCACTTGGGCCCTTTCTAGGCTGTACGCTGGTTTTTTTTTTACTATCTGAATAACAAAGTAGACCCAAAGATGATATACGCCAAACTTTCCTTTAAATATCTTATAATACCCTTTTGCAATTAAAAAATAATGGTGCTGTTTGGACAACCAATAATAGAGTATTATTTGGTGATAATATTTGTCTTTTGACTTTAGTAGTTTCTGAAAATAATGTTGACTTTTGTAAAAATATAATTGTTGTTTGGATACAAAATAATATTTTAAAATAACCATTTGGATTGAAAATAAAGAATACCTATTATTTTACTGGACCTATTTAAAAATAAAATAGTTGTACAACTAATTAAATAACTATGGATGGTTTTTTGTTTAATTCCTTTATTGATTTCCCTATTTACGATGGTTGAGTTTTTATTTTTTATTAGATTTTGAGTAATTCGGTTTGGCAAACAAGTTACATATTTTGAATCATGATTGTCAAAAACTTCCACTCATCTATTCAACTTGTTTGGGTTGCATACTTATTATGATGCAAACCAAATTACTCAAAGTAGTGACTCATGATTCTATTGCATACAAAAATATTGTTAGCCTGTCTAGTTAATTCATGCAGGGGCGGATCAATAGGTAGAGGTGGTAGTGGGCCGGGCCAACCCGCATTGCCTGGCCCGGGAGTTACTGTAGCAACCCGAGCTAGATGTGTATAAGAGACAGCTATTTACATACAACCTTAATAGAGGCCCATGGAGTGTCGGCCCAGCCATTGACCCGTGATTGGCTGCGCGGTCAACGGGCCGACCGTTGGCGACCTGTCTCCAATCCCATCGGGCCGACCGTTTGGGCTCACGGGTCGACGGTTGAATTTTTTTTAAAAAAATGCTATTATACGATTTTACCCCTCAACAGCTCTAAAACGGCTAGTTTTTTGGGGTAATGTTGGAAAAAAATTTCTATAAATACCACACAAGTTTCCCAACAAATCAGACAACAATTTCTCTCTAGTTTCTCTTCTTTCTTCTTTCTACTCTCTAATTCTATCTCCAAGTGCTATTATAATTTCTTTCATACTACTAAAATTATAATATATATAGTATTTTAGAAATTTAAATTATCTTAAGTTGACAGCTCAGTTGAAGATTTGGATGTTTATCCAAAATTCAAGTAGTGAAGTGCTCAAGTGGAATTCAAGTACTCAAGTGTATAAATTGAAATTCGAGATTTCAATTTCCAAGTTGGTTTTTTCATACTTTTTAATGTATTAATTGTCTTTATCAACTCTCTTATTTTTTTTCTTTATTATTGTTTTGTAATATTCTTTTATTTGAAAATTTAGAAGGAGCTTGCATCTTTAGTTTTCATATTACCACTTTATTTGTTTCTTTATTTATAAAATTTTTCTATTACAAGAAAATGGAACAAGGATCACAAGCACCCCACACCCTACTAGATGGTCCTACAATATTTGTTGATTTGGATGATATAGATAACCAAAATGAACAATCACCAAGTAAACAACCCACTACTAAATGAAAAGTCTCGTTTGGGAATTTTTTGAAAGAGATGAAGAAAATGACATTGCTACTTGTAAATTATGTGTTCCACCTATATCATTTAAACACAAAAAATGGGGGGGGGAACCGGAACACTAATAGGCACATTAGTAAAAAATATAGTGAAGTTCAAGAAAAATAAAAATGGTTCAAATACAAATTCACACCACACAAGGTATGGTAATGGGGAATTTTAAATATTCACATAAAAAAAAAAAAGTAGAGAGGAAATGGCTAAATGGATAGTTAGAGATGAATTGCCTTTTATTTTGAGTCAAAGTTCCAATTTAGAACACATACGTGCACGAAACCGTGAACCCACAATTTAAAAAGGTTCCTAGAAGTACTTTGAGAAGTGATATTAAAAGAATGTATAAGGAAAAGAAAAATGAATTGATAGGTACTATTGCATCGACTAATTGTAAAGTTGCCTTTAGTGTCTTGGAAAGCAATCACATGCAAATGAAAATTATTTTTGTATCACTACACATTGGATAGATGTAGATTGACATTTACAAAAGTGAATTATTAGTTTTCAAATTTTTGAACACCCTCACAATGCCCCCCCAAATTACTAGGTTGATTACTAATTGTGCCCGTGAATATGGTTTGCTTGAAAAAGTTATATCCATTTCTTTTGATAATGCCTCAAATAATACTGCAAGCGTGCCTATGTTAAAAGATGTTTTCAAACCTATTTTAGGTGGTGAATTATTTCATAATAGATGTGCATGTCATGTACTTAATATTTGTGTTCAAGATGGTTTAAAAATGGTTGAAGATATTATTAGTCCAATTTTAGAAGTGCTATTTGTTTTATCCGTTCATCTACTGCTCGTCAACAAGATTTTAAACGACTTTGTTTAGAAAATGGCATGAAACTTAAACATTTTCCAATAGATGTACCCACTTGGTGGAATTATACTTGTCATATGTTATCAAGTACTTTTGGTTATGAAAACTTACTTTCCGCATTTTACAACGAGCACATTGGTTCAGTTAATGCAACTTATTTAGGCGAGGAGGATTTTAATCGAGTTAAAATAATAGTAGAAACTTTAAAGCAATTTGAGTATGCTACAGACTTGTTCTCCGCTACTTATAGACCTTCATCTAATGTTGTTTTGCCTGAACTAAGTGTTATTAAAGTTATTTTTTTTTAATCATAAAACGAATGACTTTTTTGATGATATGATTAGCGCAATGGAAGAAAAATTTGACAAGTATTATGAAAATATTCCATTGTTGTATTATTTGGCATATGTTATTGATCCACGTAATAAATTGCATAAGTTAAATGCTTTAAAACATGGAATATTTTAATAATCATAGTACCACAAATATCATAAACAAACAGTTACTCATAGAAATTACTAAAACAACTTTTGATGAATTATATGAAATTTACAAACAAAACTCCACCACGCAACAAGGTGCATCTTCTAGTTCATCTACATCAGATTCACAATATGCAATGTCTCATATAAATGTTAGAACACATTTTGATCCTTACCAACTACTCTTTGCTTCGAAAAGATCGAGAATTGAAAATACTAATGAAATATCTCAATATTTAAGTGATCCACTTCATACAGGAGACGACGAGTTCAATCCCAATTTTGATATTCTTTCTTGGTGGCGAAAGCATAAATGTCAATATCCTATTGTATCTCAAATTGTTAGGGATTCGTTAACAATTCCAAATTTCTACAATTGCATCGGAAAGTGCTTTTAGTGCAAGTGGAAGAGTTTTAGATGATAGAAGGGCTCGAATAACACCCGCAAGTTTGGAAATGTTGGTGTGCTTAAAATGTACGGATTGGTTAGACGCTGAAGAAAGAAAACAAGGATTAATGATGCAAGATATCGACAAAGATGAAGGTAGTTGTAATTCACCAAATTGATATATAGTATACATAGGATTTGATTGTTTAATAATTTTTTGTTTGGAGGTAAGGTTCTATGTCTCCCTCTTTATATATGTAGTAAATAGTTTATTAATTTAATTTAAATTCTTAGATTAGTTTTATAACTTGTAATGATTTGGAGGTAAGGTTCAATGCCCCCCCTCTTTGTACATTTTTTTATAATATTAATATATATGGTAGGGGTCTATGCCAAACCGCCCACCATCTCAAGGTGGTTTTTTTCCTAATTAAATATTTTTTACTCTATGATTAACAAATAATAAGTTATTATAATAAGTATTGACTTATACAACCAAGAAATAACTTGGTCAAATAAGTACTAATTTGGAATAATAAAATACAAATAACTAATTTCGAACTTTGGTTTTTGAATATTAACTAAGAACTTTAGTTTCGAATCATAATAAGTATTAGTTTGGACTTTGAACTTTAATTATTAATAACTTGGTCTAATATATAAGTATCAATTTTGATTAATAAAGTACTATTATTAACTAGTAAGTAGTAATTCGAACAATTAATAAGTTATAATTTAATAAATTACTAATGAATAGTAAGTAAATGATTTTAAATTAATAAGTTATTAATTTTAAAATAATAATTAATAAGTAAAAATTTAAATTTAAAGAAATGTTTTAGTTTCGAATAATAAGTATTAGTTTGGATTTTGAACTTTAATTACTAATAACTTGGTCTAATAAATAAGTACCAATTTCGATTAATAAAGTACTATTATTAACTAGTAAGTAGTAATTCGAACAATTAATAAGTTATAATTTAATAAATTACTAATGAATAGTAAGTAAATGATTTTAAATTAATAAGTTATCAATTTTCAAATAATAATTAATAAGTAAAAATTTAAATTTTATAGAAATGTATTAGTTTCGTATAATAAGTTATTGGTATATTAGTTTGAATTGTGAACTTCAATTACTAATAACTTGGTCTAATATATAAGTACCAATTTTGATTAATAAAGTACTATTAACTAGTAAGTAGTAATTCGAACAATTAATAAGTTATAATTTAATAAATTACTAATGAATAGTAAGTAAATAATTTTAAATTAATAAGTTATTAATTTTAAAATAATAATTAATAAGTACATGTAAATTTCTCGAAAAAAATATTTTTAAAATTTAAGTAAGAATATAAATTCTAGGGCCGGTCCGTGGGCTGTCCACGGGGTTGGCCCCAATGCTTATCGTCTCTTGTGTATAAGAGACCGGTATAAGATACAGATCTAGATGTGTACCGGTTGACGGCCCGCCAACCCGCCACATCCCGGCCCGTGACAAACCCTGTCTCTTATACCCACCGCCACCTCTATCATCAGGAGGGTCGAGAAGGAGCATCCATCCCCAAAGATTTTTAAAAATATGTTTTCTTTTTTTCCTTTAAAATTTTTTAATTTAAAATTATTATAACAATTAGACTTTACCCCCAAAAAACTTTAGAGAATATAAAAAATTATTTCCCAAGAATTTCGAAAATATCATATTTTTCTTGATATTTTTAAATTTTAAATAATGCCCTTAAAAAATTAAACTTTACTCCCTAAATTTTTGCAACAGTATAAATTGTCTCTCCAAGGATATATATATATATAGTTTTTGCCCCCAAAGTATATAATCCTATGTAAAAAATTATTATAATTTGTTTGTCCTACACATACGTCAAAAAACTCTTCATAGTACTTTTTTATCCGGTTTCAAACCACTTGAAATGGATATGTGTGATTCCTTTTAATATATTGTTACCATATTTTTTCTTTAAACAATTTCAAAAGGCTTGAAATGTATATGGTTGATTCCTTTTGATATATTGTTGTCATTTTTTTTTACAATTTCAGATGACTCAAACCTAGCTAATCGATAATGAAAAAAGGAAGTGCTCAAAATCTTTATCAATATATATAAAAAAAATATCGTATCCATTAAGATATGATAACATGAAATCTAAAATAAAGAATAAATCGATCCCCATAAGAAAAAAGGATCATACAAAACAAATTTCAAATATATCACAAAAGAAAGAAACAGATAGCAATAGAAAGTATGAAAATACAATTCAATAGTTCACCATAGATGACTTGAAAAAGAATTGGAGGAGGGGGAAGAAGGGGAAGTTAGTAGCTTATAAACAAGAAATAGCTTGAAGTCCTTTTTCTTGATAATTTTTCTATCTCCATGTGTTCTTATATAGTGCACTCAACCATTATCTCCATTAGTTACAATGATTTGTTTATAACATTGAATTAGAAACTAATACTCACAACTCTAGTATATGGCTAGGTTTGAAGAGTTATTTGGTAGGATTTAAATTGTAAACTTTAGTTGTAGAAAACACTTTTATATAAAATAAAACTCTTATTTTTTACCAATATCATTCTCTTAAAATGCTAAAGGTTGCAAGTTTTCATTTATTGCACATCGTGCCTTGTGCTAGCAGAAGGCGGAGATGTATCAGTTGAGTACATGTAAAAAATAAGAGAAATTCTATGGTCTCTTTTAGGGAAACCATTCTCTTGTACTTTGAATGTTTGAACAGTGCAATAAAATGCAGAAAACGTAATAATAATTGTTCACTTTAATATCGATTATGCGATTATATGATACTTATACTAATTCTGTAATTTTGAAACTAAATTCTATAATAGTAGTTGGTTGGAGTTCGACCTGCTTGTAAGTGTTGATGTGGGTGACTTTGAAATATGAGTGCAAAACGAAAGAGGTTGTCAATTTTATTTAAAGTTTGTGAGAATGAAAAAAAACTTGAGTTTGGGCCTAAAAATTAAATTAATTACAAAACAGATTCAACAAAGAAAGACAAAGGTCTTGTAGAAAAGAAGTAAGAAAACTCTTCAAACAACTCGCCACTTGGCAGTCTTTGAAGGTACTTTTAAAATAATTATTTTCTTCTATAATAGTTAGATAGATATGGATATCCATTCATGTCAAAGTGAATAATATGAAGATAAATTTTTATGAGAAATAATGAAAAAGAATTATAATTCACTAAAAAAAACATATAAATCTTATTCATTACTGTCTACAAGGAAAAAAAAAAAGGAAGTTACATCGGTATGTATTTTTTAGTCAAGTATCAGAGTATAAATATATTCATTTTTTTTCTTATTTCGTAAAAAACATGCATGTATAATTATTTTGCAGCAAAAATAATTAAAGCTAGTGTAGCTTGAGTCGATCGAGGATGGGCTTCTCGTTCAGTCTGGTAGTTCGCTGTACATTCACATATTCCATGTAATTCATAGGAGCATATGCAGCTGGCGTCTCACGTAGTAGAGGTGCAGCTGAACAAGTTGTATCAGGTGATTGTCTAAGTCCTGTCTCTTATCACATAAGGAAATTCTTGTCTTTTTGTTATTCACCACTGCTCTGTGCCATACGCTTTTGTATTTCCCGTTACTCAATATCTGGTAATTAAATTTACAAAAATAAACAGAACACCAGTTAATCTTCAAGATTTGTTAATATTCAAACATTTTCTTTTTGGATTTATTTTTTCAACATTGACGGTGTAGATTTTTTTTTTTAATACTATGTGGTGTAGATGCATGCCAGACAGTCACTTTTTAGATTTCCAATAGTATCATTTTCATGCATCTATTGCGATAGTGTAAAAGAATTTCGACCTACACCGTCTATCTGTGTAAAAGATTTAACTCTTTCTTTTTGCGATTTATTTGTAAACTGCGATAAAAACTCGCTTTTCGTATCCAAAGTCAAGTAATAAATCTAGACCGTTCATATGAATATTTTGTTAACATACCATATCATTGAGTTCTGTGAACTTGTAATTTAGTGATATAGTATCATTATATGGAACTGTAAAATTTTCGTGGAATGTTATTTTGATTCAAATTTAAAGTAATTTTACCTCGAGTTGATCGCCGGTGTTGATAAAAATTGAGTTGGGAAGGGCATTGACGTAAAACCACTCGCCCTTGTGTGTTGTATCTCAAGGCCACCAACTCCATTTTGTATGAGAAAGGTCAAGAGGCCATGATCTGTATGAGGTGGTATGCCAATTGCGGATTCAGGTTGAGGGCATGGGGGATAGTAATTTGCAGCAAAGATTTGGGTTCCCGACTTCAAGTCCATAGCTTTCTCGATGTAGTCTTCTTCAAGGCCTAGGCTTTGTGATATACCTTGGAGTAGTTTTCTATTCACATCTCGGGTTCTTTGAGAATACTCCGATACAAGATCACTACAAAATCAATGAAATTTAATTTATAAGTGGAAATTTGATAACACAAGCCCAAATTGGATTTTTTATTTAAAAAAAAATTATATTCTTTAAATAATATTTTGTAATCATTTCATACACGTTTTTCAATTCCTTGTTTATCTCACACGTATCCCATCAAAAAAGTTGCTACACTACCTTATTCAGATAATATTTCAAGAATAATAGTTAAAGTTTTGAAAATATAAGGACAATCACTCAAATATTACATAACTAATGATGGTCTCGTTAATTAATTACCTCACTTAACTAAGTATGATTTGACAAATGAATTTATATAAGAAAGGTTCGTTGTTGAATTACCAAGTAGTTATAATATTTTTATCGTACAAATTAGCTTAAAGTGTTATTTCTCCACTATTTTCCACTATTATCATCTATTCCTATGTAAGGCTAATATATTGTGTAATTTAAATAACGCAAAATATGAAAATTTGTAGCCATCTGGGACCATCTTGTAGTTGTAGAAAAAAAATATTTACGCAACTATGTAAGTATAGGTCAAGCCCAAAATACTTGTATGGCTCGACCATCTCTTTCAGTCAATCGATTTCAAAACTGACGTTCAATCCTAAAAATTATAGTACTATACAATAAGTTGACATATATATAAAGTTAAAGAAAAAAAAAAATAACCTGGTCTCATACCTCACCTATTGTAGTATAAATTTAATTTTATATAATTTTATTTATATTTCTATATTGACCTCTGTTATACCACAGGATCAAATAATAATAATAATAACCAAATTATCCTAATTCTTCTACCTTTTTTATTAAAAAAAAAATAGTATTTTGATCATTTCATTAACTTTTTGTCGAGATATTCCCAATTGTGTTTTGTAACCCATTATAAAATGACCAGAAGGTTTTATAGGAGTGGAAAAAACAGAAGAGAAGGATACTCAAAAGGAGAAGCCAACAAAACATAGATAAATTAAATGTTGAAATAAAAAACGTTAAACTACCTCAATTCTGTTGGTTTATTTGGACAGTAAAATTCTGGATGCACAAAAAATCTGAGATAATCTCTCCAAAAGAGGACTTTCTGGTTTGAAACATCGCAGGTGGTGCTTCCAGACCTTACCATAACAGGAAATCTTGGATTCGTGGTTTCAAACTTGAGCTTCTCCTCCTCCGGCATATCGAAAAAGTCGTTACAAGTTTTAAATAACCGATCAATTAGGTTTTCCGGTATGCCATGGTTCACCAACTGCATGCATATGCATATATAATCATTATTAATTGGTACGTATAGCAAATGACATATTTCTTGTCAAATTTCTTGATACCAATTCAGTATCTCCAATAAATAATTACAATATAGATTTCAAATTACAATCGTCAAACCATTTTTTTTTTTTTTTGACTTCTATAATAGTGTTATCTAACATTCAGTGGTTAAATTATTAGTGTGATACCAAATTGGCAATGAATTAGATCTGTTCGTTACATAAAGGAACTAGCATTAATCATGTTTGATGATAGGAATTAAGAATGATAGATACTAGTAATTACTATAATTTACCATGAAGAAGCCCCATTCCGCGCAGGCATTTCGGAGGTCCTGAATGACTTTGGCACGTTCATCAGGATTGGTTGAGCTGAGTAGGGACAAATCAATGACGGGAAGTGATACTTCAGGACCTGCTACTGTGGATTTATCGCTATTGCTGAAATGAGCATAATCAGAAGGGAGGGACTTGAGGTCTTGTGATTGAACAAGTGTTTTCACGCTCTAGGGCATTTTGAATGGATATTTTTGGTTAATTAATTCAAGCTGGAAATTGGAATAGCAAATTAAGCAATATGGAATATTGGATTGTATTTGGTGGTGGCAGTTGTGGACGATGTGGTAGTATTTATAGAGGCAATCTTGCCGTGTGAGCCTCTCAAAGTTGAAAAAAATTTTATTATCTCAACGATTATAATTTTCATTCCGTTTTACAGTGTAAATAGTACCGACGAACTCTTCCTTATGGGTGGCAAGTTTAAGTCATCGGGTAGCTGCATGCCACCTTCCAGAAATTTGGGAAAAAATGGTTTGAAACAATCTTCCAAGATGGCGGAAAAAGAGTCAAACGGGTCCACCCAGGCACCCACCAAATTTGTTCTCCAATTTGATGAAAAAGAAACATAATCTACCAAATTAAGGAAATTAAAACCTGCACA
The DNA here is from genome assembly GCA_025175665.1 of Cinchona pubescens. Lineage (NCBI taxonomy): Eukaryota > Viridiplantae > Streptophyta > Magnoliopsida > Gentianales > Rubiaceae > Cinchona > Cinchona pubescens. The sequence goes on along the minus strand of JANKKI010000059.1, from coordinate 4,190,321 downwards.
CTCAACAATTAAGATAACTTAATTTCTTTCTTGATTAGTACTCTTAACGAACACTCAAATTGACTTTTCTGTATTAACTTGCGAGGCATTCAATTTTCAGATACTATGATCACTTGAATCTCTCTTTTCTAGTAAAGCTCCAAACTAAATGGTGTTTTTTTTTTTTTTTTGTTATTAGTTAGTTGTCCTGCTTAGACTTGTTGGAGATGAAAACCATTTCTCACTTCCAGTTTTATTCGATTTAACGTTATTAAATGAATTGTCAAAATTACTTCATTAAGAAGGTGTTTGTTTCGAATTCGAGAATCAGAATCGGAATGAGAATTATAAATCTAACTATCGGTATGAGTTTATATCATTCTTCTTTTCTTATTTGGTTTGAATGAAGAATGGGTTTTATTATATTGATATGTTAATAAATTTGAAATTCATATCACAAGTAAGGAATGGAAGTGAGTATTTTCTGACACTTTCAATCCGATAGAACGATTCTCGTAATTATTAACTAAATAACATTTTTGAGTGTCATTAATTTTGATTTCTATTCTTTTCTCTCATATTCGTAAACCAAACACCTCCTAAAATTGTCTACTGCACATAATCGTAACAGTTCATTTAATAGTGTGACAAGAAGTGAAACAGGATGTGAAACAGAAGATTCAGTGACAATAACAAGTCATTAAATATTGTTCTAATTCCTGTTCACATATATTTATCCACTTCTATTTTCTTTTATTTTTTTCTTTAGCATTTAAAAAAATATTTAAAAAGGATCGAATTCAATGATGATCTAGACGACTAGACCGGCATTGTAAAATTAATAAAAAAAACCCTAACCGGATGAAAAATTGGAGCTAGCATGCATATGGTTTCAAAAACAACGCGAGAGAAGTCAACAATGGCGAGTTTGCTAGGGATTCAGTTCTACAATTATTAACGTTGAAAATTCGACGGTATTGCAAAGCTGGAAGACAAAGTCCTTTAGCTCAAGCCTCCAGTCAGTCCGGGCCCCTATCTCAATCTATCTTAGAAGTTAAACATTCTTGACTTGCTTTACACTCATTTAGTACGGTTGGGCTTAGTTTGGACGGAAGCGTTAGATAGTGTAGGTTCATTATTTTTTAAATAATATTTTATAATTATCATCTAATTTCACTTATATAACATATCAAAAGTTACTATCCTATAATATTCTAAATTAGAAAATAGCACGTGCATTACATATTTAACACTTCTAATTAATTCATTAAAAATTAATCAAACAAAATTATGCCTTATATATTCTCCATATTATGCACAAGGATCAAACAGTATATTAAGATTATTATACTAGTTTGCAATTCTCATGAAAAGTTAGTGAAAAAAAAAAAACGTTTGTCTTACTTTAAAATATACGCAACTCTAATGAAAAGTTTGCAATTCTAAAGACATCTAAAATGACATGCAGTTTTTAATAACTTTTATTAGAATTAATTTTTTTAATATATTATGGAAAATATGTATGCATATAAAGTATATGTTGATGTTTTTTTTTTTCATGTTTCTTAAATTTATGACAACATTCATTTTAGTATTCGAATTTTTTTTTTTTGACTTCCTAAGCTCTTTTATTCATCGTATAAATGCCATCAAATGTGGTAAATTTTATTTTAATATAGTATTTTATTATAACATTAAATTCTCATTTATTAAATACATAAATAAAATGTGAAACTAGTAAAATTGTATGAATTTTAATTTTTATCTTTTGCATACTCTTTTGATGTGAAGCTAGTAAATTTTATTTTAATATAGTATTTTATTATAAAATTAAATTCTCATTTATTAAATACATAAATAAAATGTGAAGCTAGTAAAAGTGTATGAATTTTAATTTTTATCTTTTGCATACTCTTTTGATCAATTCCTTGTATTGGTTACTCAGACATTTAATATAAATCTTTGTTATTTTATGTTATAGTGTAACAATTATATTGTAATTTTCAAAATTGACATGGAATCTCAATCTGTATTTGTTATTATTTTAGAGTATCAAATAGTATAGTTTATTTGTATAAATTATGTTGTTTGTTTACATTACTTGCCTACTTATTTGTGCTATATTGTCATTCCTACTATATACAATATATGCATGTAGGAAAATTCTAGGATGGACCCGGTCCATGGCACTATGCCATGGACCTCTTGGTCCTGAATCAGCCACATCACCCAACTGGGTGATGTGGCTGATTCAGGACCAAGGGGTCCATGCACTATTGCATGGATCCGGTCCACCTTAGAATCTCCCTATGCATGTATGTGTGTGTGTATATATATATTATTTGGGTGATGTGGCTGATTCAGGACCAAGGGGTCCATGCACTATTGCATGGATCCGGTCCACCTTAGAATCTCCCTATGCATGTATGTGTGTGTGTATATATATATTATTCTTATAGATTTTGCTATAATTTTTCTACAATATTTTGAGTATATATCGTACCATGAGTTTTTTTTTTCCTCATCAATGGTTACTCTAATCCAATTTTTTTTATTCTTTTATCAAATGCTCCAATATTATTAGCGTATTTAATAATGTGCTTAATTTGCATAATATGTATTATTTTTATACTAATTATTTAGCTAAGTACTTTTTCTGATGCATATCGTCTCCTACGTTATTACTCAACAAATGATGCGTGTAATTCTTATGTATTAAAATGATTATTTAAGAATATTTTGGGCACTTGTCGTATCATGGGTTGAACATTTTCCTACCTCATTAATAGCTACTCTAGATCAATATTCTACAAAATTGTATATAAAGATAAGAATTTAGTCACCAATGTTCTACGCAATGAAGTTAGGTAGTAAGAAGTTTTCTTTATAACTTGTTAATCATGGGGTTCAAATATAAAAAATAAAAACAATTTGAACATATATAAAGGTTATAAATAATATTTTTTAATATTTACTAAAGTATAAATGATTTTTTTTTACTCTTAAAATTTTCTACTTTCTCATTATGTATTTATGTTAAAATTATGTAAAAACACAAGAAAGAACAATTTGAACATACATAATAGTTATAAGTGAAGTTAGGTGGTAAGAAACTTTTATGACTTGTTGGTTATGGGGATCGAGTATAAAAAATAAAACCAATTTGAATATATATAAATTAGATTATAAATATTGTTTTTTAATATTTGCTAAAGCATAAATGATTCTTTTTACTCTTAAAACTTTCTGCCTTCTTATTGTTTATATATTTCAAAATGCATGTAAAAACTCAAGTACGAAACAATTTGAACATACATAATAGTTATAAAGACTACTTTATTTTATTTTTGCTCAAATATAATTTTTTTTTACAAATAAATTTTTTTACCATCTTATTATATAATTTTGTTATATTAATTAATTTGAAATGCATACAATAAATATATAGTATTAATATAAATTATAAAAAAAATTTATACTTTTATCAGATTCAATTATGTTTTATTAAGGACGATATACAAAAAGTAAATCATTAAGCACTTGTTAGGCATGAAACTATTTAATTAAGGGTATATTAGGCATGACAAAAAATAGTTGGCAGTATTCTTAAAAATAGGTAATTAAATAGATGAGACTAATTTAGTAATATTTTACTATAGGGATTTGTAATTTATCAAGGATGGATATTTTCACAGAGATATCACAAAAAAAAGAGTAACAAAAATTTATTATTTTTTCCTATTGAAATTGAGAATTAGATTTCATTAAAGGCGAATATTGTAGGCAATACAGAAAAAAGGAAGAAACAAAATTTGGGAGAAACAACTCTCTCTCTCTCACACACACACATATATATAGAGTATAGATATAAATAGATAGATAGATAAAGATAATATCCTAAATACTATTATGCAATAATAAGTGCAAAATACTTGAGAAAACCTAGTATTACTTAAGCCGATCTTTTGATTGTCAGGCTAAAGGGGCTGCACAATTTTGATGTACTAATAACCTTAATTGGCTTAAAAAATTGAATAAAGTGTTATTTGTTATTATTAGGGGAAAGGTTTCTCAGGTATCAATTTTTATTTATAAATACTAGGATTATGGGCACGCTCTAGGAATGTGCACCCTGACAAAATTAAATTGACTCAAAAAAATAAAAATTTCAAAAATTATTTTTATTTAGGTAATAAGTAATGAACTGTTTAAAAAGAAAGAAAATTATAAAAGGTAATTATTTAATTTTATTAGGAAAAAAATAAAAATTACATCAAAGTAGTTATGATTTATAAAGAAAAACTTGATAATAGAAGGTAATTATTTTTTTAAAAAATAATATATATCAAAATTACACCAAACCTCTTGTATTATATAAAATAATAGTGTAGTAGCAGATTTGTATCGACTCTTCTACAAGTCCATATTCAAATCAACTTCTTGGAGTCAAATGCGAAAGTGCCATTTTTCCTTTTGTGCCAAACTGGAAAATTGTTTGCTTTTGCATTCACTTATACTTTGTGAACGAATTTTGTAGAAGAATTATATTTCTTGTCTAAGTATAATAATACAAGAAATTCTCTTAAATAGACTACCCTATGAAACAAATAAGGAATGTCTTGCTAAGAGAGATCTATAATTAACGAATAGAATATACATTTAACAAATATATACAACTAAATATATTCTTAACATATGTATTAAAAGGTAGTTCAATATGTTAAATATGTTAACATCCCCCCGCAAACTCAAGGTGGTTGAAAGCAAACCAACTGGAGTTTGGAACAAATAGCATCAAAACGGCCAGGTGGATGAGCCTTAGTGAACATATCAGCAGTTTGATCAGGAAAAAGATAGATTGTAACTAAAGAGTACCATGAACTAGATGCTGGCGAACAAAATGACAGTCATTTTCGATGTGTTTAGTGCGTTCATGAAAAATATCGTTATGAGCAATTTGAATAGCACTCCGATTATCACAACGAAGAAGAGTAGCTGAAGAATGAGTAACACCCATATCTTCGAGTAACCAGCGAAGCCAAACAAGTGCTTCAGTCGCATGAGCCATAGCTCGATATTTAGCCGACAGACTAGAACGAGTTTGACAGGCCTGCTTCTTGTTTCTCCAAGAGATGAGAGAAGTACCAAGGAAGAAGCAGAAACCAGTAATAATCGTCTATTTGTTGGATCGCCAGACCAATCAGCATCAGAGTATGCATGTAGATCAACTTAAGCGACGAGCGGGAAGAAAAATGAAGACCATGAAAGGGGGTACCCTTGATACATCGCAAAATGCGTAGAACATAAGCATAATGAGTTGTCCGCGGAGTTGACATAAACTGACTGACGACATGAACAGCATAAGCAATGTCAGGGCGAGTGACAGTAAGATAGACTAAACACCCACGAGCTAATCATATAAAGTAGGATCAGAAAGAAGAGATCCATCAGTATGAGTAAAATGAGCATTAGCTTCAATAGGAGTTGAGGCAATGGTATGATCTGTGAGGCCGGCATGAGCAAGAATATCATAAGCATAATTAGCCTGAGTGAGGAAGTAACCATCAGAGTTGGACGAAATCTCAAGGCCAAGAAAATAACTCAAGAGACCCAAATCCTTCATCTCAAAATGCTGATGAAGATGATTTTTGAAATCAGTGATGCCAACAATATCATCGCCGGTTATAACCATGTCATCCACATACAATAATAAAATAATAGTACCATGATCAGATACTTGACGAAATAGAGCTGAATCATAATGATTGGAAGTAAACCCAAGCTGACAAATGGTAGAACTAAACTTGGAGAACCAAGCTCGAGGAGTTTGTTTAAGACCATAGAGAGCTCGACGAAGTTTGCAGACTTTGTTCGACGGATAAGAATAACCAAGAGGTGGTTTCATGTAGACATCTTCAATAAGATCACCATTAAGAAAAGCATTCTTGACATTCAACTGGAAAAGGGACCATCTGCGAGTAGCAGCAACAGCAAGTAAACTACGAACGGAAGTAAGATGTGCAACAGGAGCAAAGGTTTCTTCATAATCGATGCCATGTTCCTGAACAAATCCTTTTGCAACTAAATGAGCTTTGTATCGCTCAATAGTTTCATTCAAATGAGTCTTAATTTTATAGACCCATTAACAACCAATAGCAGACTTTCCAGGAGGTAGGTCGACTAGATCCCAAGTGTGCATTTTATCAAGTGCCTGCAACTCATCTAACATAACTTGTTGCACAAATGGGATTAGAACTAGCTTCTCGGTAAGAAATGGGTTCATGTAAAGATAAGATAGTAGAAAAACAGTGAAAGTCACGAAATCAAGAAGGAATATCTCTTACACGATTAGATCGACGAATAGTAGGTGGAGGTGGAAGTGGAGATGAAGGAGACAATTTTGGAGATATAGCCGAGACAGGATCACCGTCAGGAGCACGATCTTGAGAGCCATGGAAATCATCAATAAGAGATTCAAAGGTGGAGGCAATTGGAGAATCTACAGCATGCTCATCAGGAAAAAGATCAAACAAGGGATTAGTAATGAAGGGTTGAGAGGAAATAAGGGAAAGATGAAACTTGGACATGGAAGAGAATATTTGATGCTCCCAAAAGACTACATGATGAGATTTGCAAAGCCTGCGAGACTGAGGATCCCAACACCGATAGCCTTTATGTTCAATTTCATACCCTAAGAAAAAATAGAGGCGAGCACGAGATTCTTACTTGCTGTGCTCATGGGGTATAAAGAAGAACAAAACAAGCGCAACCAAAAACTTTGAGTGATGTATAATTAGGAGGGGATTTAAAGAGACGTTCATAAGTAGCCTGATTGGTAATGGCAGAGGAAGGAACCCTATTACTTGTGTAGATAGCAGTAAATGCCGCTTCACCCCAAAACCTCTCAGGACAAGAAGATGAAATTAATAGAGCACGAGTAGTGTCGAGAATGTACCTATGTTTACATTCAGTATGACCATTCTGTTGAGAGGTACCTGGACAAGATCTATGAATAACAGTACCATTTTGATGTTAAAAGTCTGAAAAGGACTTTTCTTTATATTTCATGGCATTGTCTGTACGAAAAACTTTGATAATACTAGAGAATTGAGTCTGAACCATAGTGGCAAAATCACTATAAATTTTAGATAAGTCAAATTTATGATTCATAAGATAAATCCAAGTGTATCGTGAATGGTTATCAACAAAAATAACAAAATATTTAGAACCACCTATAGTGGGTGGTGGCTAGGGGAAGGTCCCCAAATATCAGAGTGGATAAGATCAAATGGTACAGTAGCAACATAATCACTTTTATTAAAAGGTAAAGCATGATGTTTTGCAAGTTGACAAGAAACACATTCAAAATGTTCATTTTTAACAAAACCTAGACGGTCCTGAGAAACTAAAGTTTTTAAATGACCAATGGAAACATGACCAAGGCGGGAGTGCCATAAATCAAGTGATGATGTTGAAACAGCAGAACAGGAGGTAGAAAATAAATGAGGCGGAAGCCGAAGGTGAATCAACTCAAATAGATGACCAACTTTACGGCATATCCCAAGAATCTGCCTCATTTGGGAATCCTGCACAAAATATCTAAACGGTGTAAAGAATAAATGCAAACCCAAATCACATAATTGACCAATAGGGACAAGATTAAGTTTGAGTTGGGGAATAAGAAAAGTATCAAGAATAGAAATATTTGATGTAGAGATATGGCCTATATGACTAACATGCATAGTAGAATCATTACCTGTATGGATAGGTGGTAAAGAATAATTTGTTGACTGTGAAGAAAAAATATGAGAATCGGAGGTCATATGATTACTGCAAGCAGAATCGAAGTACCTATAGTGACAGAAAAGGCAGTAGATGGAGCATATTTAAGCAAAACATATTTAAGCATTGATTCAACATCAGTAAGGGTAATAGCTGGAGAGGAAGGTTCAGCAGACATATCACCAACATCAATGGCAGTAGCAGCACGATATGGACCAGACTTAGGTTGGAACTGTCCAAATTTTACTGAAGTGCGATTGGAATTCTTGGGACAGTTGGATGGAAAATGACAAGGTCCTTTCTTGCGACAAATATGACAAATACGAATGAAACAATTTAAAAGCCAATGACCAGGATCATGACAATAACGGCATTCCCTTGGTTGAGATGAACCTGAAGGAGTTGATGTGGCCAAAGCAGTTTCAGTAAAGTGATGTCCAGGATTAGAACTGACAGCCTTGAGAGAGCGAAGACGAGTTTCACTATTCAAAAATAACTTCTGAAAAGGCAGTCTCAAGAGTAGGTAACGGAGACCGATGTAATAACGATGCACGAATAGGCTCAAAGTCATCATGAAGACCCATGAGAAATAGCATCAAGCGTTGATTATCTCGAAGAGTGAAGTACTTTGCAGCATCTCCAGGAGTATCCGATTTTGGATTTAAAAGAGCCAGTTGATCCCAAAAACTACTAAGAGTAGCGGATATGAACAGGTTGATGACGCTCTTATTTCATATGATATAAGGCAGTCAAAAGTTGATATTGACTCGCAAGACCTTTGACAGTGTATCTATGGGTAAGAAAATCCCATAATTTCTTGGCAGTATTAAAATGTCCAAACTGTTGACGTATGGAAGGAATAGTAGTGTTACGAATCCAGGTAATAATTTGATGATTCTTACTGTCCCAATCTTCAAAGCGATCATTGAATTTGGTAATCGATTCACCTTCTAGTTGTGTTGGAATAACTATAGATCCTTCAACAATACCACCACAATTTTTTACCTTTGAGGAAACTTTACATATCTTGAGCCCATGAAACATAATTAGGTCCATCCAATGTAGTTGAAATAGGATGGGACACATCTGATTGAACCATGGTAGGAATATAACAATTCAAAGCCAAAAAATAAAAAATAAAGTAAGTAATGGTATAAAGAAAGACTACTTTTCAAGAAGAATCACAGAAAATCGAGCACACGGTTGAACTTAGAAGACCAAATTTGTAGGGAACCGGACTAAATCCCATTTGGCAACAAACCAGTTAGAAATTGCTTGCCAGTGAACCGAACCAAATCAACCCAAGGCTGAAGGTGTCAGTCGACTGTAACCTGCTGAAATGGAATCTGTGGCAGATGACGGGACAAAATGAATGATGTGGCAGATGACGTGACAGGTGATGTGGCACTGTAGGGTTGACGTGGCAGGCGACGTGGCAGATGACGTGACTGTGAGGTAGGGTCAAATGAGTGACGTGTCGACACGTTGTCACTGACGTGGTTGGTGAGAAGAGACAGGCACCCTGACTTGGCAAAAGACTTCCTAGCAAGAAGAAAGCGTGTTTCACAAACACGCTTTAAGAGAAACTGAAGAAGGCTTGTTCTTGAAACACGCTTTTACCTTCTTTTTCCTCTGTCTCTTATACACACGTCCCTGTGATGAAGCGTGTGAGAGCGCATGAAGTAGATTTCGGCGGTCAAAAAATTACTAGGACAAGGCCTAGGACTAGGGAGCTCCTTTTGGATGATGGGTATTGATAAAATAATGAAAAACTAGGGCAACAGACTGAGAAAAAATTCCAAAAGGAAGATAAAAGAAAAAAAAAATCTATGATATTGATGATAATAATCCGAGAATGAACTAATCAGACCCCAAGATGTGGCTCTGATACCATGAACGAATTTTGAAGAAGAATTATATTTCTTGGCTAAGTGTAATAATACAAGAAATTCTCTTAAATAGACTAACCTATGAAACAAATAAGGAATGTCTTACTAATCAAGATCTATAATTAAGGAATAGAATATACACTTAATAAATATATATATACAACTAAATATATTCCTGACATATATATTAAAAGGTAAATATGTTAAATATGTTAACACTTTGTGTTTCCGTCAGCATCGTGTTTGATTTCGAAACACGGAGACAAAATTTGTTGAACTATTTTTTCTCGCATGTTTACAATCCTCTCTAGCTAAACTAAACTGGACTTTATTGCATACTATTTCTGCCATCCTGTTCCTGTGCAGTCGCAAAGGAACATATAGTCTAGCGGGGTACGTATTCTTACTTGACTAATAACAATAGTGTATTTGAATAGAAAATTTTTATAAAACATTATTATCAATTAACTTGGTGTCTCTACTGACCAAAAAAATAAATTATTACTTGTGTATTACTTACAGTTGGGAAGTAAAAATGTACAATATTGATGATAAAATGATAGATAATTATCTCATTGATTAAAACTTCAAGCTTATTAATGGCGTTTAAGTTTGAAAATTAAAATTTTCATTTTAATTATTTGATCTTTCAAAAAGAAAATAGAAAAAAAGTTAACTTAGAAATTTGTGTAAATAAAGATGGCAAATATTGAAATAGACCCGATTTTTTACCTCACTTGTAAACACTTTGGTGTGGATTAAACCTTAGAGAATCTATGATATCAATTGATGTAAGCAAGATTCTTGAAGATTTAATCCTGACTACATGGTCTACAGGTGGGGCTCAAAACCGGGTCTACCTAAGTATTTTCCAATAAAGATACAAGAAAAACATTCTACTAACTGCTAAAAGAAATATATTATTGTTATTTATACCCTACTAAAAATTATTTCTAAATCCACCCTGTTCCTATGCGATGTGACTTAAATAAGCTACAGGATTTTCCGACACACATCTTGTATCAATCTCTATTCTACTACCTAATAAATTGTCAGGATTCTGTGCAGTAATTTTAGTAAAACAATCTTGACAATTCATTTGATAGAGTGACAAGAAGTGAGACAGTGTGTAAAACAAAAAATTCTTAGCGCTTAAATAAATGCCTTGACCGCCATCCCATTAAACGATTAAGGTAGTACCCTCCAATTAGAGTTGTGTTGCACAGACAAGTTCTTTCAGCATAAAACAGTTGAAACTAGATTGTTCTTTAAGAAAGCTGTAGGGTTAATTGCACTTTGAACCCTTAAATTATCGTATTTTTGCACTTTACACTATTAAGTATTTATTTTGACAATCAACCATTTTTAACTTCAAAATTTTCGCACATTGTACCAATTCCTCAAAAATAGATCGTAAATGACTCCTATAACCCCACAAATTTATCCAACTATTGAAAATATCCCTTCTTCAATCACACATTATGCACCAGTACAACATTCTTTGGATTTTCGAAAACAAATTTGGGTCTAGATGTGAGTTCAAATTCAAGTTAATGAAACTCATTGGTTTAGGGACAATTAGACCATATTTCTTTCTTTGAAAATAAAATGATTTGTGAAAACCGTTAAATTATAAGTTATTTATCTACATCTCTGATGGATTTTGCCAGACGTAGCAAGGCTGCTTTACATCTCTGCTCAAGAAAATTTGACCGTTAGATTTGGAGTTGTTCACAAAAAATCTCAATCTTTCCTGGCCCAGATATGGTTAAAAATTTTGATGTAATTATCTACCGATCATTATACTTCTTATCTACTTTGTCTTTTTAGTTTTATTTTCCTCGTAAAAACTTGGGAACACGAAAAGGGTAAATGATCTAGTTTTATGGTGGAATCTTCAATAAACTAGGACAATTCACAGGCCGGATTGTTTTTTCTGGGATTGGACAAATTTTGTTTGTATTACATGACATTATTCGTGCGAACAAGACTAAATTAAGTTTGATTTGTTTATTACATCTGCAACCGATGATAAATGGTAAAGATGATGTATGCCAAACTTTCCTTTGAATATCCTATAATACCTTTTTTAGAATTAAAAAATAATTATTTTCTATATCAGACTTTTCCACATCCACGCTACACAGCTCCAACCCTTACAACAATCCGGCCTCTTATGACTCCGTCTCATGGAACAACCAAAATTTTAAACAAAAATATCTACCGTTTTCCCCATGACCAAGTTGCCCATATCCGTAGCCTCCCATCTCTCCCATCTTGAAATACGACTGGCAGAAAATGCCTTAACCAGCAAGTTGGTGCTTCTTCCAAATTGTTCAACACAATGATGTCTAGAATCTCTATTTTTATTATTTTTTATTTCTATTGATCAAAAGCTATCCAAGCCCACCTGAGAGCTCAACTTAGATGTGAAAATATGCTTAGTTTGGTGCCATTCATTCTTTCCTCTTCTTCAACCTAACCCCACTTTCGTGTCCAATTTCTTTATGAGCATTCCTTTCTTGTAGGTTTTGAATGAAGATCTACTACTCGTAGTTGGTCAACATGATAAAATGATTGATAGAGTAAATGTTTGGAATTTTCCTGTGACAAATGATCATAAAAGTAAGGAAAAAAAAAAAAGGGAAGTAAGGAAGAGTTGGGGATTGAAGTAATGAAGAGGAACAAGAAGGTTCGAAAAAAATTGTAAAGGTTATGATGGAAGTGAGACTTGGTAAGGCAGAAGCAGTTGAATTTTTTAGTGGATAAAAAAGATTGTCGTTGCGGGAGGAGCTGATTTACAATTTTTGCCACTCATTTACATTTTTTTTTAGGATACATCTTGATGTGTTGTATTGGGGTTAATGAAGTAATTTTACATCACGGAGAGGGGTAAGCCTAATTTTCAAAACCTCAGGAGAGTTCTATGTAATTGTCAGAAACTTTAAGGGAGATTTATAAAATTAATCCTTTATTTACTCTTCCTATATCACAAGCATGTATAGTTAAGTTTGTATCATCTATATTTGTGTGTGAGTTAATTTTTCTTACATTGTTAGTATAAAAAAAAATTACACCATATATAACAAGTGTTATTCAAATTTCAAATACTAGTTTTGCACATGTATTGTGTATCTACTCTTCCTATCACGGGCATATATAATTGAGGAGGTATTTGATTTATAAGTATGAAGAGAAGGAATAAGAATCGAAATTAGTAAATACTTATAGATGTTATTTAATTAACCACTATAAGAATCATTTAGAATGAAAGTATTTAAAAATGTTGACTTTCATTTCTTGTGACTTGAATGTCAAATTGATTAATTTATCAGTATAATGAAATTCATTCTTTGTTTCAATTAAATAAATAAGAGAGAATAATAGTGAAGTTTATGATTGCGATTTTAATTTTGATTTTCAAATACGAGCTAAATATCTCCTAAGTTTGTATCATATTAGTGTACTGGTTATGAAATTTAGTGTGCGTATTAAGTATAAACAAGTTTTTCTTTTTTCAACAATTTAATGTTAATATTCAATCTACTCATGAATGCATCAATTTTGTGTAAATTAAAACCGAAGAATATATCAAATATATTAATAGTAGATACAACAACCGTACTTGCCCATTTCCACTCTTACGTACTCTTCAGCTCGTTCGAGTTCCATACTTATTATAACGCAAACCGAATTACTTAAACGTTAGTAGTGACTCGTGATTCTATTGCATACAAAAATATTGTGAGCTTGTGTAGTTAATTCATGCAGGGGCGGATCAATAGGAGGGTCGAGAAGAAGCTTCCATCTCCTAAGATTTTTAAAAGTATGTTTTTTTTTTTTTTAAATTTAAATTATTATAACAATTAGACTTTACCCTTAAAAACTTTAGAGAATGTAAAAAATTATTTCCCAAAAGTTTCAAAAATATAATATTTTTCTTGATATTTTTAAAATTTAAATAATGCCCTTAAAAAATTAAATTTTAAAAAATTAAACTTTACTCCCTAAAATTTTACAAAATTATAAATTGTCTCTCCAAGGATAGATATATATAGTTTTTGCCCCAAAATTTATAATACTATGTAAAAAATGATTATAATTTTTTTATCCTACACATACGTCAAGAAACTATTCATAGTGATTTTTTATCCAGTTTCGAACCACTTGAAATGTATTTGTGTGATTCCTTTTAATATATTGTTATCACTTTTTATCTTTTAATAGTTTCAAAAGACTTGAAATGTATATTAGTGATTTCTTTTGATATATTATTATAATATTTTTTTACAATTTCAGATTACTTGAAACTAGCTCATCGACAATGAAAAAAGGAAATTAATGCTCAAAATCTTTATATATATATATATATATATATAAACGAATATCGATCCATTAAGATATGATAACATGAAAACTAAACTTAAGAGGATCATACAAAACAAATTTGAAATTCATCACAAAAAAAAAAAAAAAAGACACAGGTAGCAACAGAAAGTATGAAAATACAATTCAATAGTTCAGCATAGATGACTTAAAAAAGAATTGGAGGAGGGGGATGCAGGGGAAGTTCGTACCTTATAAACAAGAAATAGCATGAAGTCACTTTTCATTGATAATTATTCCATACTCCATGTGTTCTTATATAGTGCTCTCAACCATTATCTCCATTAGTTACAATGACTTGTTTATCACAGTGAATCAGAAACTAATAATCACAACGGTCTAGTGTACGGCTAGGTTTGAAGAGTTATTTGGTAGGATTTAAATTATAAACTTTAGTTGTAGAAAACATTTTTATATAAATAAAACTCTTATTTTTTCCAATATCATTCTCTTAAAATGTTAAAGGTTGCAAGTTTTCATTTATTGCACTTTGTGGCTTGTGCCAGTGGAAGGAGGGGATGTATCGGTTGAGTACATGTAAAAGATAAATGGACATAATCTTTCAAGAATCAATCAGTTCTCAGTTTTGAGTTCTTAACATATTTACAATCTTTTCCCTTTTAACTGATTGCCACGTGGAAGCCTCTTCGATTAGAAGTTTTGGTTTTAGTGTATTTTATAGACAGAGATATAGATATGGATATCCCTTCATGAAATTTGAATAATATGAAAATAAATTTTTATGTCTCTTATACACAATTATAACTCTCTAAAAATATATATAAATCAATAATTTATTCATTACTCTCTACAAGGAAAAAAAAATGGTTACATCTGTGGATATCCTGTAAGTATTTCTTGGTCATGTATCACAATATAATTATATGTATTTTTTTCTTATTTTGTAAAAAACATGCATGTATAATTATTTTGTAGCTAAAACTTAATTGCACCAAAAATAATTAAAGCTAGTGCAGCTTGATGTGTCAAGAGACAGCTTATCAGACATCTGAGATGTGTTCATTTGTACCTGTCTCTTATACACATCTAGATGTGTATAAGAGACAGCAATAGAGATCACGTAGTAGAGGTGCAGCTGGGCTAACAATTGTATCAGGTGATGGACCATTTGGTATCACTAAGGAAATTCTTGTCTTTTTGTTATTCACCACTGCTCTGTTAGCCCAGCTGCATCTTCCTTTTGCGATTTATTTGTAAACTGCGATAAAAACTCCCTTTTCGTATCCAAAGTCAAGTAATAAATCTAGACCGTTCATATGAATATTTTGTTAACATACCATATCATTGAGTTCTGTGAACTTGTAATTTAGTGATATAGTATCATTATATGGAAGTGTAGAATTTTCGTGGAATGTTATTTTGATACAAATTTAAAGTAATTTTACCTCGAGTTGATCGCCGGTGTTGATAAAAATGGAGTTGGGAAGGGCATTGACGTAAAACCACTTGCCCTTGTGTTGTATCTCAAGGCCACCAACTCCATTTTGTATGAGAAAGGTCAAGAGGCCATGATCTGTATGAGGTGGTATGCCAATTGCGGATTCAGGTTGAGGGCATGGGGGATAGTAATTTGCAGCAAAGATTTGGGTTCCCGATTCAAGTCCATAGCTTTCTCGATGTAGTCTTCTTCAAGGCCTAGGCTTTGTGATATACCTTGGAGTAGTTTTCTATTAAATGATCACATCTCGGGTTCTTTGAGAATACTCCGATACAAGGTCACTAAAAAATCAATGAAATTTAATTTATAAGTGGAAATTTGATAACACAAGCCCAAATTGAATTTTTTATTTAAAAAAAAAAATAATATTCTTCAAATAATATTTTGTAATCATTTCATACACGTTTTTCAATTCCTTGTCTATCTCACATGTATATATCCCATCAAAAAAGTTGCTACACTACCTT
The DNA here is from genome assembly GCA_025175665.1 of Cinchona pubescens. Classification (NCBI taxonomy): domain Eukaryota; kingdom Viridiplantae; phylum Streptophyta; class Magnoliopsida; order Gentianales; family Rubiaceae; genus Cinchona; species Cinchona pubescens. The sequence continues at coordinate 4,174,359 of JANKKI010000059.1, read as the reverse complement.
ATTCAGATAATATTTCAAGAATAATAGTTAAAGTTTTGAAAATATAAGGACAATCACTCAAATATTATGATGGTCTCGTTAACTAAGTATGATTTGACAAATGAATTTATATAAGAAAGGTTCGTTGTTGAATTACCAAGTAGTTATCTACATTATCGTACAAATTAGCTTAAAGTGTTATTTCTCCACTATTTTCCACTATTATCCTCTATTCCTATGTAAGGCTAATATATTGTGTAATTTAAATAACGCAAAATATGAAAATGTGTAGTTGTAGAATCAAAAAATATTTACGCAACTAGTGGGCTGCTATATACAAGAATTTCAACTTAGAAGAAAACAAAATTGGCATTCAAAGCCAGCTCTCGTGCGTTGCTATCGCTGAGTTTTATTACGTATAGGTCAAGCCCAAAATACTTGTATGGCTCGACCATCTCTTTCAGTCAATCGATTTCAAAACTGACGTTCAATCCTATAAATTATAGTACTATACAATAAGTTGACATACATATAAAGTTAAAGAAAAAAAAATATTAGCCCAGTCTCATACCTCACCTATTGTAGTGTAAATTAAATTTTATATAATCTTATTTACATTAATTAACTCTATTGACCTCTGTTATACCACAACAAATAATAATAATAATAACCAAATTATCCTAATTCTTCTACCTTTTTTTAAAAAAAAAATAGTATTTTGATCATTTCATTAACTTTTTGTCGAGATATTCCCAACTGTGTTTTGTAACCCATTATAAAATGACCAGAAGGTTGTATAGGAGTGGAGATTTAAACAGAAGAGAAGGAGGAGGAAAAGGAGAAGCCAACAAAACTTAGATAAATTAAATGTTGAAATAAAAAACGTTAAACTACCTGAATTGTGTTGGTTTATTTGGACAGTAAAATTCTGGATGCACAAAAAATCTGAGATAATCTCTCCAAAAGAGGACTTTCTGGTTTGAAACATCGCAGGTGGTGCTGCCAGACCTTACCATAACAGGAAATCTTGGATTCGTGGTTTCAAACTTGAGCTTCTCCTCCTCCGGCATATCGAAAAAGTCGTTACAAGTTTTAAATAACCGATCAATTAGGTTTTCCGGTATGCCATGGTTCACCAACTGCATGCATATGCATATCATTATTAATTGGTACGCATAGCAAATGACATATTTCTTGATACCAATTCAGTATCTCCAATAAATAATTACAATATAGATTTCAAATTACAATCGTCAAACCATTTTTTTTTTTTTTTTCTTTTGTCTTCTATAATAGTGTTATCTAACATTCAGTGGTTATATCAGGCAATTATTAGTGTGATACCAAATTTGCAATGAATTAGATCTGTTCGTTACATAAAGGAACTAGCATTAATCATGTTTGATAATTTACCATGAAGAAGCCCCATTCCCCGCAGGCATTTCGGAGGTCCTGAATGACTTTGGCACGTTCATCAGGATTGGTTGAGCTGAGTAGGGAGAAATCAATGACGGGAAGTGACACTTCAGGACCTGCAACTGTGGATTTATCGCTATTGCTGAAATGAGCATAATCAGAAGGGAGGGACTTGAGGTCTTGTGATTGAACAAGTGTTTTCACGCTCGGCATTTTGAATGGCTTTTTTTGGTTAATTAATTCAAGCTGGAAATTGGAATAGCAAATTAAGCAATATGGAATATTGGATTGTATTTGGTGGTGGCAGTTGTGGACGATGTGGTAGTATTTACAGAGGCAATCTTGCCGTGTGAGCCTCCCAAAGTTGAAAAAAATTTTATTATCTCAACGATTATAATTTTCATTCCGTTTTACAAATATAGTGTAAATAGTACCGACGAACTCTTCCTTATGGGTGGCAAGTTTAAGTCATCGGGTAGCTGCATGCCACCTTCCAGAAATTTGGGAAAAAAAGGACTTGATACAGTTCCAAGATGGCCTCTGTAAAAGAGTCAAACGGGTCCACCCAGGCACCCACCAAATTTGTTCTCCAATTTGATGAAAAAGAAACATAGTCTAACGAATTAAGGAAATTAAAACCTGCACACTTAACAATTAAGATAACTTAATTTCTTTCTTGATTATTACGGTTAACCAACACTCAAATTGACTTTTCTATTGCGAGGCATTCAATTTTCAGATACTATGATCACTTGAATCTCTCTTTTCTAGTAAAGCTCCAAACTAAATGGTGTTTTTTTTTTTTTTTGTTATTAGTTAGTTGTCCTACTTAGACTTGTTGGAGATGAAAACCATTTCTCACTTCCAGTTTTATTCGATTTAACGTTATTAAATGAATTGTCAAAATTACTTCATTAAGAAGGTGTTTGCATGTTTTGAATTCGAGAATCAGAATAGGAATGAGAATTATATGAGTTTATATCATTCTTTTTTATTTGTTTGGTTTGAATGAAGAATGGGTTTTATTATGTTGATATGTTAATAAATTTGAAATTCATGTCACAAGTGGAGAATGAAAGTGAGTATTTTCTAACACTTTCATTCCCATAGAATTATTTCCATAATTATTAACCAAACAACATATATGAGTATCATTAATCTTGATTCCCATTCCTTTCTCTCATATCTGTAAACCAAACACCTTCTAAAATTACTGCACATAATCGTAACAATTTCCATTTAATAGTTGAAAGAAGTTCCTTTGTTGATGTGAATCCCCAGCAAACTCACCATGACAATAACAAGTCATTAAATATTGTACTGAATGCTTGTTTTGATATATTTATCCACTTCTATTTTATTTTATTTTTTTCTTTAGCATTTAAAAAAATATTTAAAAAGGATAGAATTATAATGATGATCTAGACGACTAGACCGGCATTGTAAAATTAATAATAAGTAAAAAAACCCTAACCGGATGAAAAATTGGAGCTAGCATGCATATGGTTTCAAAAACAACGTGAGAGAAGTCAACAATGGTGAGTTTGCTGGGGATTTAGTTCAACAAAGGAAGTTCAATTATTAAGGTGGAAAATTCGACGGTACTGCCAAGCTGGAAGACAAAGTCCTTTAGCCCAAGCCTCCAGTCAGTCCGGGCCCCTATCTCAATTTATCTTAGAAGTTAACATTCTTGACTTGCTTTACAGTCATTTTGTATGGTTGGGCTTAGTTTGGACGGAAGCGTTATTCATTATTTTTTGAATAATATTTTATAATTATTTTTTAATTATCAACTAATTTCACTTATATCACATATCAAAAGTTACAATCCTATAATATTCTAAATTGGAAAATAGTACGTGCATTGCATATTTAACACGTCTAATTAATTCATCAAAAATTAATCAAATAATTATTATGCCTTATATATTCTCCATATTATGCACAGGGATCAAACAGTATATTTAAAATTATTATAAAAAGATAAAAATAAGAAATTGTTCATCTATTTTATTCTGAAATGTACAGAATGTTAGTGAAAAAAAAAACGTTTGTCTTACTTTAAAATGCACGCTACTCTCATAAAAAGTTTGCAATTCTAAAGACATCTAAAATGACATGTAGTGTTTAATAATTTTTATTAGAATTAAATTTTTTAATATATTCTGTAAAATATGTATGCATATAAAGAATATGCTGATTTCTTTTTTATGTTTTTTAAATTTATGATAACATTCATTTTAGTATTCGAACTTCTTTTTTTTTTTTTTGGACTTCCTAAGCTCTTTTATTCATCGTAAATGCCATCAAATGTGGTAAATTTTATTTTAATATAGTATTTTATTATAAAATTAAATTCTCATTTATTAAATACATAAATAAAATGTGAAACTAGTAAAAATGTATGAATTTTAATTTTTATTTTTTGCATACTCTTTTGATGTGAAGCTATTAAATTTTATTTTAATATAGTATTAATTTATTATAAAATTAAATCCTCATTTATTAAATACATAAATAAAATGTGAAGCTAGTAAAAATGAATGAATTTTAATTTTTATCTTTTGCATACTCTTTCAATAAATTCCTTGTATTGGTTACCCAGGCATTTACTAAAAATCTTTGTTATTTTATGTTATAGTGCAACTATTATATTGTAATTTTTAAAATTGACATGGAAACTCAATTTGTATTTGTAATTATTTTAGAGTATCAAATAATATGGTTTTATTTGTATAAATTATGTTGTTTGTTTATATTACTTGCCTACTTATTTGTGCTATATTGTCATTCCTACTATATATGTATGTATGTATGTATGTATGTATATGTGTGTGTGTCTATATATATATATTATTCTTATCGATTTTGCTATAATTTTTCTACAATATTTTGAGTATACATCATGCCATAAGTTTTTTTTCCTCACCAATGGTTACTCTAATCCAAATTTTTTTGTTTTTTTATCAAATGCTCCAATATACTGTGTATTAGAATATTTAATAATGTTCTTAATTTGCATAATATGTATTATTTTTATACTAATTATTTGGCTAAATACTTTTTCTATGTCATTATTCAACACATTATGTGTATAATTCTTATATATTAGAAAGATTATTTAAGAATATTTTGGACACTCGTATCATATGATGAACATTTTTCTGGTTCATTAATAGCTACTCCAAATCAATATTCTACAAAATAGTATATAAAGATAAGGATTTATTCACCAATGCTCTACGCAGTGAAGTGTAGGTAGTAAGAAGTTTTCTTTATAATTTGTTAGTCATGGGGTTCGAGTATAAAAAATAAAAACAATTTGAACATAGATAAATGTTATAAGTAATATTTTTTAATCATTACTAAAGTATAAATGATTTTTTTACTCTTAAAACTTTCTACCTTAAATGATTTTTTTACTCTTAAAACTTTCTACCTTCTTATTATGTATTTATGTTTAAATTATGTAAAAACACATGAAAGAACAATTTAGAACATACATAATAGTTATAAGTGAAGTTAGGTGGTAAGAAACTTTTATAACTTGTTGGTTATGGGGTTCAAGGACAAAAAATAGAAACAATTTGAATATATATAAATATTAAAAATAATATTTTTTAATATTTGATAAAGTATAAATGATTCTTTTTACTCTTAAAACTTTCTGCCTTCTTATTGTTTATTTATGTCAAAATTATGTAAAAACTCAAGTAAGAAACAATTTGAACATACATAATAGTTATAAAGACTACTTTATTTTATTTTTGCTCAAATATAATTTTTTTTTACAAATAAAATTTTTACCATCTTATTATATAATTTTGTTAGATTAATTAATTTAAAATGCATACAATAAATATATAGTATTAATATAAATTATAAAAAATGTATACTTTTATCAGATTCAATTATATTTTATTAAGGACGATATACAAAAAGTAAATCATTAAGCACTTGTTAGGCATGAAATTATTTAATTAAGGGTATATTAGGCATGACCTATTTTCAATGAAAAAATAGTTGGCAGTATTCTTAAAAATAGGTAATTAAATAGATGAGAATAATTTAGTAATATTTTACAATAGGGATTTGTAATTCATCAAGTGTGGATATTTTAGATATCACAAAAAAAAAAAAAGAGTAACAAAAATTGATTATATTTTTCTATTGGAATTGAGAGTTATATTTCATTAAAGGTGACTATTGTAGGCATTACAGAAAAAATGAATAAACAAAAATTGGGAGAAACAACTCTCTCTCACACACACACACACATATATATAGAGAATAGATATAAATAGATAGATAGATAAAAATAATATCCTAAATACTATTATGCAATAATAAGTGCAAAATACTTGAGAAAACCTAGTATTACTTAAGGCGATCTTTTGATTGTCAGGTTAAAGGGGCTACACAATTTTGATGTACTAATAAACTTAATTGGCTTAAAGAATTGAATAAAGTGTTCTTTGTTATTATTTGGGGAAAGGGTTCTCAGGTATCAATTTTTATATAAGGCGTTATAAATACTAGGGTTATGGGCACACTCTAGAAATGTGCACGCTGACAAAACTAAATTGACTCAAAAAAATAAAAATTTCAAAAACTAATTTTATTTAGGCAATAAGTAATGATTTAAAAGGAAAGAAAATTATAAAAGGTAATTATTTGATTTTATTAGGAAAAAAATAAAAATTACATCAAAGTAGTTATGATTTATAAAGAAAAACTTGATAATAGAAGGTAATTTTTTTTTTAAAAAATAATATATATCAAAATTACTCCAAACCTATTGTATTATATAAAATAATAGTGTAGTAGCAGATTTGTATCGACTCTTCTACAAGTCCATATTCAAATCAACTTTCTTGGAGTCAAATGCGAAAGTGCCATTTTTCCTTTCGTGCCAAACTGGAAAATTGTTTGCTTTTGCATTAACTTATACTTTGTGAACGAATTTTGAAGAAAAATTATATTTCTTGTTTAAGTATAATAATACAAGAAATTCTCTTAAATAGACTACCCTATTGAAACAAATAAGGAATGTCTTGCTAATCAAGACCTATAATTAAGGAATAGAATATACATTTAACAAATATATACAAAAATATATTCTTAACATATATTTTAAAAGGTAAATATGTTAAATATGTTAACATCCCCCAGCAAACTCAAGGCGGTTGAAAGCAAACCAACTGGAGTTTGGAACAAAGAGCATGAAAACGGCCAGGTGGATAAGGTTTAGTGAAGATATCAGCAGATTGATCAGGGAAAGAGATAGATTGTAACTGAAGAGTACCATGAACTAGATGCTGGCGAACAAAATGACAATCATTTTCGATGTGTTTAGTGCGTTCATGAAAAACATCATTATGAGCAATTTGAATAGCACTCCAATTATCACAACGAATAAGAGTAGCAGAAGAATGAGTAACACTCATATCTTCGAGTAACCAGCGAAGCCAAACAAGTTCTTAAGTCGCATCAGCCATAGCCCGATATTCAGCCTCAGTACTAGAACGAGAAGTGACAGTCTGCTGCTTCTACCTGCACCTCCAAGAGATGAGAGAAGTACCAAGGAAGAAGCAGAAACCAGTAATAATCGTCTGTTTGTTGGATCGCCAGACCAATCATCATCAGAGTATGCATGTAGATCAAGCGAAGAGCGGGAAGAAAAATGAAGACCATGAAAGGGGGTACCCTTGATACATCGCAAAATGCATAGAACATAAGCATAATGAGTTGCCCGTGGAGTTACCATAAATTGACTGACGACGTGAACAGCATAAGCAATGTCAGGGCGAGTGACAGTAAGATAGACTAAACACCCACGAGCTAATGATATAAAGTAGGATCAGAAAGAAGAGATCCATCAGTAGGAGTAAAATGAGCATTAGCTTCAATAGGAGTTGAGGCAATGGAATGATCTGTGAGGCCGGCACGAGCAAGAATATCAGAAGCATACTTAGCCTGAGTGAGGAAGTAACCATCAGAGTTGGACGAAACCTCAAGGCCAAGAAAATAACTCAAGAGACCCAAATTCTTCATCTCAAAATGTCTGATGAAGATGATTTTTGAAATCAGTGATGCTAGCAATATCATCGCCGGTTATAATCATGTCATCCACATACAATAATAAAATAATAGTACCATGATCAGATACTCGACGAAATAGAGTTGAATAATAATGATTGGAAGTAAACCCAAGCTGACAAATGGTAGAACTAAACTTGGAAAACCAAACTCGAGGAGCTTGTTTTAGACCATAGAGAGCTCGACAAAGTTTGCAAACTTTGCTCGGCAGATAAGAATAACCAAGAGGTGGTTTCATGTAGACATTTTCAATAAGTTCACCATTAAGAAAAGCATTCTTGACATCCAACTGGAAAAGGGACCATCTGCGAGTAGCAGCAACGGCAAGTAAACTACGAACGAAAGTAGGACGTGCAACAGGAGCAAAGGTTTCTTCATAATCGATGCCGTGTTCCTGAGCAAATCCTTTTGCAACTAAACGAGCTTTGTATCGCTCAATAGTTTCATCCAAATGAGTCTTAATTTTATAAATTTAGACCCATTTACAACCAACAGCAGAATTTCCAGGAGGTTGGTCGACTAGATTCCAAGTGTGCATTTCATCAAGTGCTTGCAACTCACCTAACATAACTTGTTGCCAAATGGGATTAAAACTAGCTTCTCAGTAAGAAATGGGTTCGTGTAAATAAGATAGTAGAAAAATAGTAAAAGTCACGAAATTGAGAAGGAATATCTCTTACACGATTAGATCGACGAAGAGTATGTGGAGGTGGAGATGAAGGAGACAATTCTGGAGACATAGCCGGGGCAGGATCACCGTCAGGAGCACGATCTTGAGAGCCATGGAAGTCATCAAGAGGAGATTCAGAGGTGGAGTCAACTGGAGAATCTACAGCATGCTCATTAGGAAAAAGATCAAACAAGGGATTAGTAAAGAAGGGTTGAGAGGAAATAAGGGAAAGATGAAACTTGGACATGGAAGAGAATATTTGATGCTCCAAAAGACTACATGATGAGATTTGCATAGCCTGCGAGATTGAGGATCCAACCCAACACCGATAGCCTTTATGTTCAATTCCATACCCTAAAAAATAACAGAGACGAGCACGAGATTCTAACTTGCTGTGCTCATGGGGTTGAAGAAGAACAAAACAAGCGCAACCAAAAACTTTGAGTGATGTATAATCAGGAGGGGATTTAAAGAGACGTTCATAGGGAGTCTGATTGTTAATGGTAGAGGAAGGAACCTTATTACTTGTGTAGATAGCAGTAAATGCCGCTTCACCCCAAAATCTCTCAGGACAAGTAGATGAAATTAGTAGAACATGAATAGTATCGAGGATGTACCTATGTTTACGTTCAGTATGACCATTCTGTTGAGAGGTACTTGGACAAGACGATGAATAACAATACCATTTTGATGAAGAAAATCTAAAAAGGACTTTTCTTTATATTCTATGGCATTGTCTGTACGAAGAACTTTGATGATACTAGAGAATTGAATCTGAATCATAGTGGCAAAATCACGATAAATTTTAGATAAGTCAGATTTAAGTATGATTCATAAGATAAATCCAAGTGTATCGTGAATAGTCATCAACAAAAATAACAAAATATTTGGAACCACCCATAGTGGGTGTAGGGAAAGGTCCCCAAATATCAGAGTGGATAAGATCAAATGGTACAGTAGCAACAGAATCACTTTTATTAAAAGGTAAAGCATGATGTTTTGCAAGTTGACAAGAAACACATTCAAAATGTTCATTCTTAACAAAACCTAGACGGTCCTGAGAAACTAAAGTTTTTAAATGACCAATGGAAACATGACCAAGGCGGGAGTGCCATAAATTAAGTGATGATGTTGAAACAGCAGAACAGGAGGTAGAAAATAAATGAGGTGGAAGCCGAAGGTGAATCAACTCAAATAGATGACCAACTTTATGGCCTATCCCAAGAATCTGCCTTGTCTGGGGATCCTGCACAGAATATCCAAACGGTGTAAAGAATAAATGCAAACTCAAATCACATAATTGACCAACATGGACAAGATTAAGTTTGAGTTGGTGGGAAATAAGAAAAGTATCAAGAATAGAAATATTTGATGTAGAGATATAGCCTATATGACTAACATGCATAGTAGAACCATTAGCTGTATGGATAGGTAGTAAAGAAGAATTTGTTGACTGTGAAGAAAAAATATGAGAATTGGAGGTCATATGATTACTGCAAGCAGAATCGAAGTACCAAGAAGAAGTACCTAGAGAGACAGAAAGGGCAGTAGATGGAGTAGATTTAAGCAAAACCTGTTTAAGCATTGATTCAACATTAGTGAGGGTAATAATTGGATTGGAAGATTCAACAGGCATATCACCAACATCAGTGGTAGCAGCAGCACGATACGAACCAAACTTAGGTTGGAACTGTCTGAATTTTACTGAATTACGATTGGGATTCTTAGGACAGTTGGATGAAAAATGACGAGGTCCTTTCTCGCGACAAATATGAAAAATGCGAATAGAACAATTTAAAAGCCAATGACCAGGATCATGACAATAACGGCATTCCCTTGATTAGTTGAGATGAACCAGAAGGAGTTGATGTGGCCAAAGCAGTTTCAGTGAAGTGATGTCCAGGATTAGAACTGACAGCCTTGAGAGAGCGAAGACGAGTTTCTTCAAAAATAACTTCTGTAAAGGCTGTCTCAAGAGTAGGTAACGGAGACCGATGTAATAACGATGCACGAATAGGCTCAAAGTCATCAAGCGTTGATTATCTCGAATAGCGGAGTACTTTGCAGTATCTTTAGGAGTATCCCATTTTGGATTTGAAAGCGCTAGTTGATCCCAAAGACTACTAAGAGTAGTGATAAAGAAATGAACAGGTTGATGAGGCTCCTATTTCATATGATATAAGGCAGTCAAAAGTTGATATTGACTCGCAAGACCTTTGACAGTGTATCGATGGGTAAGAAAATCTCATAATTCCTTGCCAGTATTAAAATGTCCAAATTGTTGACGTATGGAAGGAATAGTAGTGTTGCAATCCAGGTAATAATTTGATGATTTTTACTGTCCCAATCTGGTTCAAAGCGATCATTGAATTTGGTAATCGATTCGCCTTCTAGTTGTGTTGGAATAACTGTAGATTCTTCATCAATACGCCATAATTTTTGACCTTTGAGGAAACTTTGCATATCTTGAGCCCATGAAACATAATTAGGTCCATCCAATGTAGTTGAAATAGGATGGGACACATCTGATTGAGCCATGGTAGAAAAATAACAATTGAAAGCCAAAAAATAAAAAAAATAAAGTAAGTAATGGTATAAAGAAAGACTACTTTTCGAGAAGAATCACATAAAATCAAGCACACGGTTGAACTTAGAAGACCAAAAAATATAGGGAACCGGACTAAAATGGGAAAAAATAACCTGAACCAGACAAAAAATTGCTGACCAGTGAACCGAACCAAATCAACCCAAGGCTGAACTAGGGATTGTAAACCGCTGAAGTGGCAATGACGTGGCAGATGACGGGACAAAATGAATGATGTGGCAAATGACTTGGCAGGTGATGTGGCACTGTAGTCTTGACGTGGCAGATGACGTTGCAGTGGTGTGGCATCTAGGGTTGACGTGGCAGATGACGTGACTGAGAGGTAGGGTCAAATGAGTGACCTGTCGACACGTTGTCGCTGACGTGGCTGGTGACTTGGCAAAAGACATCCTAGCAATAAGAAAGCGTGTTTCACAAACACGATTTAAGAGAAACTGAAGAAGGCGTGTTCTTAAAACACGCTTTTACCTTCTTTTTCCTTCGCTGGACTGTTTTCCAGTACAGTCCAATGACGGTGATGGAGCGCGTGGGAGCGCGTGAAGTAGATTTTGGCAGTCAAAAAATTACTGGAACAAGGCCTAGGACTGTGGAGCTCCTTTTGGATGATGGGTATTGATAAAATAACAAAAAACTGGGGCAACAGACTCAGAAAAATTCCAAAAGGAAGAGAAAAGAAAAAAAAACTTCGATGATAATAATCCGAGAATGAACTAATCAGACCCTAAGATGTGGCTCTGATACCATGAACGAATTTTGAAGAAAAATTATAGATTTCTTATCTAAGTATAATAATATAAGAAATTCTCTTAAATAGACTAACCTATAAAACAAATAAGGAATGTCTTATTAATCAAGATCTATAATTAAGGAATAGAATATACACTTAATAAATATATACAACTAAATATATTCCTGACATATATATTAAAAGGTAAATATGTTAAATATGTTAACACTTTGTGTTTCCGTCAGCATCGTGTCTGATTTCGAAACACGGAGACAAAATTTGTTGAACTGTTTTTTCTCGCATGTTTACAATCCTCTCTACCTAAACTAAACTGGACTTTATTGTATACTATTTCTGCCATCCTATTCCTGTGCAGTCGCAAAGCTACATATAGTCTAGCGGGGTATGTATTCTTACTTGATTAATAACAACAGTGTATTTGAATAGAAAAATTTTATAAAACATTATTATCAATTAACTTGGAGTCTCTACTGACCAAAAAAATAAATTATTACTTGTGTATTACTTACATTTGGGAAGTAAAAATGTACAATAATTAAATGATTGATGATAAAATAATAGATAATTATCTCATTGATTAAAACTTCAAGCTTATTAATGGCGTTTAAGTTTGAAAATTAAAATTTTCATTTTAATTATTTGATCTTTCAAAAAGAAAAAAAAAAGTTAACTTAGAAATTTGTGTAAATAAAGATGGCAAATATTTAGATAGACCCGATCTTTGACCCCACTTGTAAATACTTTGGTGTGAATTAAACTTTAGAAAATCTATGACATCAGCTGATGTAAGCAAGATTCTTTAAGATTTAATCCTGACTCCAGGGTCTACAGGTGGGGCCAAAGACCGGGTCTACCTAAGTATTTTCCAATAAAGATACAAGAAAAACATTCTACTAACTGCTAAAAGAAATATATTATTGTTACTTATACCCTACTAAATATTATTTCTAAATCCACCCTGTTCCTGTGCGATGTGACTTAAATAAGTTACAGGATTTTTCGTCACACATCTTGTATCAATCTCTATTCTACTACCTAATAAATTGTCAGGATATTGTTATCTGTGAAGTAATTTTAGTAAAATAATCTTGACAATTTATTTGATAGAGTGACAAGAAGTGAGACAGTGTGTAAAACAAAAAATTCTTAGCGCTTAAATAAATGCCTTGACCGCCACATTAAACGATTCAGGTAGTACCCTCCAATCAGAGTTGTGTTGCACAGACAAGTTCTTTCAGCATAAAACAGTTGAAACTAGATTGTTCTTTAAGAAAGCTGTAGGGTTAATTGCACTTTGAACCCTTAAATTATCGTATTTTTGCACTTTACACTGTTAAGTATTTATTTTGACAATCAACCATTTTTAATTTCAAAATTTTCGCACATTGTACCAATTACTCAAAGATGGATCGTAAATGACTCCTGTAACCCCACAAATTTATCCAACTATTGAAAATATCCCTTCTTCAATCACACATTATGCTCCAGTACAACATTCTTTGGATTTTCGAAAACAAATTTGGGTCTAGATGTGAGTTCAAATTCAAGTTAATGAAACTCAAAAAAGTTGGTTTAGGGACAGTTAGACTGTATTTCTAAGATTTGAAAATAAAATGATTTTGTGAAAATCGTTAAATTATAAGTTAATTATCTACATCTCTGATTGGTTTCACCAGACATAGCATTTACATCTCTGCTCAAGAAAATTTGACCGTTAGATTTGGAGTTGTTCACAAAAAATCTCAAGCGAGCCCAGATATGGTTAAAAATTTTGATGTAATTATCTACCGATCATTATACTTCTTATCTACTTTGTCTTTTTAGTTTTATTTTCCTCGTAAAAACTTGGGAACACGAAAAGGGTAAATGATCTAGTTTTATGGTGGAATCTTCAATAAACTAGGACAATTCACATGGCTTTTTCTCTTTTTTTCTGGGATTGGACAAATTTTGTTTGTATTACATGACATTATTCGTGCGAACAAGACTAAATTAAGTTTGATTTGTTTATTACATCTGCAACCGATGATAAATGGTGAAGATGATGTATGCCAAACTTTCCTTTGAATATTGTCCTATAATACCTTTTTTAGAATTAAAAAATAATTATTTTCTCTATCAGACTTTTCCACATCCACGCTACACGGCTCCAACCCTTACAACAATCCAGCCTCTTATGACTCCGTCAACAACCAAAATTTTAAACAAAAATATCTACCGTTTTCCCCATGACCAAGTTGCCCATATCCGTAGCCTCCCATCTCATCCCATCTTGAAATACGACAGGCAGAAAATGCCTTAACCAGCAAGTTGGTGCTTCTTCCAAATTGTTCAACACAATGATGTCTAGAATCTCTATTTTTATTATTTTTTATTTCTATTGATCAAAAACTATCCAAGCCCACCTGAGAGCTCAACTTAGATGTGAAAATATGCTTAGTTTGGTGCCATTCATTCTTTCCTCTTCTTCAACCTAACCCCACTTTCGTGTCCAATTTCTTTATGAGCATTCCTTTCTTGTAGGTTTTGAATGAAGATCTACTACTCGTAGTTGGTCAACATGATAAAATGATTGATACAGGGCTTGAGTAAATGTTTGGAATTTTTCCTGTGACAAATGATCATAAAAGTAAGTATGGAAAAAAAAAAAAAAAAAGGGAAGTAAGGAAGAGTTGGGGATTGAAGTAATGAAGAGGAACAAGAAGGTTGAAAAAAATTGTAAAGGTTATGATGGAAGTGAGACTTGGAAAGGCCGAAGCAGTTGAATTTTTTAGTGGATAAAAAAGATTGTCGTTGCGGGAGGAGCTGATTTACATTTTTTTTAGGATACATCTTGATGTGTTGTATTGGGGTTAATGAAGTAATTTTACATCACGGAGAGGGGTAAGCCTAATTTTCAAAACCTCAGGAGAGTTCTATGTAATTGTCAGAAACTTTAAGGGATATTTATAAAATTAATCCTTTATTTACTCTTCCTATATCACAAGCATGTATAGTTAAGTTTGTATCATCTATATTTGTGTGTGAGTTAATTTTTCTTACATTGTTAGTATAAAAAAAATTTACACCATATATAACAAGTGTTATTCAAATTTATCAATCAAATACTAGTTTTGCACATGTATTGTGTATCTACTCTTCCTATCACGGGCATATATAATTGAGGAGGTATTTGATTTATAAGTATGAAGAGAAGGAATAAGAATCGAAATTAGTAAATACTTATAGATGTTATTTAATTAACAACTATAAGAATCATTTAGAACGAAAGTATTTAAAAATGTTGACTTTCATTTCTTGTGACTTGAATGTCAAATTGATTAATTTATCAGTATAATGAAATTCATTCTTTGTTTCAATTAAATAAATAAGAGAGAATAATAGTGAAGTTTATGATTGTGATTTTAATTTTGATTTTCAAATACGAGCTAAATATCTCCTAAGTTTGTATCATATTAGTGTACTGGTTATGAAATTTAGTGTGCGTATTAAGTATAAACAAGTTTTTCTTTTTTCAACAATTTAATGTTAATATTCAATCTACTCATGAATGCATCAATTTTGTGTAAATTAAAACCGAAGAATATATCAAATATATTAATGCAATATAGTAGATACAACAACCGTACTTGCCCATTTCCACTCTTACGTACTCTTCAGCTCGTTCGAGTTCCATACTTATTATAACGCAAACCGAATTACTTAAAAGTAGTGACTCGTGATTCTATTGCATACAAAAATATTGTGAGCTTGTGTAGTTAGGCCTTGAATAAGAGACAGACCCTCCTATTGATCGAGAAGAAGCTTCTATCAAATGAATTGTCAAGATTGTTTTACTACTGTCTCTTATACACATCTAGATGTGTATAAAGACTCTAATTGCTGTCTCTTATACACATCTAACTTATTGTATAGTACTATAAGTTTCAAGTATAAATTTTTCTTGATCTTTTTAAAATTTAACAATGCCCTTAAAAAATTAAATCTTAAAAACAAACTTTACTCCCTAAAATTTTACAAAATTATAAATTGTCTCTCCAAGGATAGATATATATAGTTTTTGCCCCAAAATTTATAATACTATGTAAAAAATGATTATAATTTTTTTATCCTACACATATCGACGTCAAGAAACTATTCATAGTGATTTTTTATCCAGTTTCGAACCACTTGAAATGTATTTGTGTGATTCCTTTTAATATATTGTTATCACTTTTTTCTTTTAATAGTTTCAAAAGACTTGAAATGTATATTAGTGATTTCTTTTGATATATTATTATAATATTTTTTTACAATTTCAGATTACTTGAAACTAGCTCATCGACAATGAAAAAAGGAAATTAATGCTCAAAATCTTTATATATATATATATATATATAAACGAATATCGATCCATTAAGATATGATAACATGAAAACTAAACTTAAGAGGATCAGACAAAACAAATTTGAAATTCATCACAAAAAAAAAAAAAAAAGACACAGGTAGCAACAGAAAGTATGAAAATACAATTCAATAGTTCAGCATAGATGACTTAAAAAAGAATTGGAGGAGGGGGATGGAGGGGGATGCAGGGGAAGTTCGTACCTTATAAACAAGAAATAGCATGAAGTCACTTTTCATTGATAATTATTTCCATACTCCATGTGTACTTATATAGTGCTCTCAACCATTATCTCCATTAGTTACAATGACTTGTTTATCACAGTGAATCAGAAACTAATAATCACAACTCTAGTGTACGGCTAGGTTTGAAGAGTTATTTGGTAGGATTTAAATTATAAACTTTAGTTGTAGAAAACATTTTTATATAAATAAAACTCTTATTTTTCCAATATCATTCTCTTAAAATGTTAAAGGTTGCAAGTTTTCATTTATTGCACTTTGTGGCTTGTGCCAGTGGAAGGAGGGGATGTATCGGTTGAGTACATGTAAAAGATAAATGGACATAATCTTTCAAGAATCAATCAGTTCTCAGTTTTGAGTTCTTAACATATTTACAATCTTTTCCCTTTTAACTGATTGCCACGTGGAAGCCTCTTCGATTAGAAGTTTTGGTTTTAGTGTATTTTATAGACAGAGATATAGATATGGATATCCCTTCATGTCAAATTTGAATAATATGAAAATAAATAAACTTTTATGAGAAATAATGAAAAAGAATTATAACTCTCTAAAAATATATATAAATCAATAATTTATTCATTACTCTCTACAAGGAAAAAAAAATGGTTACATCTGTAAGTATTTCTTGGTCATGTATCACAATATAATTATATGTATTTTTTTCTTATTTTGTAAAAAACATGCATGTATAATTATTTTGTAGCTAAAACTTAATTGCACCAAAAATAATTAAAGCTAGTGCAGCTTGAGCCGATCAAGGATGGGCTTCTCATTCAGTCTGGTAGTTCGCTGTACATTCACATATTCCATGTAATTCATAGGAGCATATGCAGCTGGAGTCTCACGTAGTAGAGGTGCAGCTGGGCTAACAATTGTATCAGGTGATGGACCATTTGGTATCACTAAGGAAATTCTTGTCTTTTTGTTATTCACCACTGCTCTGTGCCATACGCTTTTGTATTTCCCGTTACTCAATATCTGGTAATTAAATTTACAAAAATAAACAAACACCAGTTAATAACTTCAAGATTTGTTAATATTTTCGTATATGCAACATGCATCTATCGCGATAGTGTAAAAGAATTTCTACCTACACCGTCTATCTGTGTAAAAGATTTAACTCTTCCTTTTTGCGATTTATTTGTAAACTGCGATAAAAACTCCCTTTTCGTATCCAAAGTCAAGTAATAAATCTAGACCGTTCATATGAATATTTTGTTAACATACCATATCATTGAGTTCTGTGAACTTGTAATTTAGTGATATAGTATCATTATATGGAAGTGTAGAATTTTCGTGGAATGTTATTTTGATACAAATTTAAAGTAATTTTACCTCGAGTTGATCGCCGGTGTTGATAAAAATGGAGTTGGGAAGGGCATTGACGTAAAACCACTTGCCCTTGTGTTGTATCTCAAGGCCACCAACTCCATTTTGTATGAGAAAGGTCAAGAGGCCATGATCTGTATGAGGTGGTATGCCAATTGCGGATTCAGGTTGAGGGCATGGGGGATAGTAATTTGCTAATATAGCAAAGATTTGGGTTCCCGACTTCAAGTCCATAGCTTTCTCGATGTAGTCTTCTTCAAGGCCTAGGCTTTGTGATATACCTTGGAGTAGTTTTCTATTCACATCTCGGGTTCTTTGAGAATACTCCGATACAAGGTCACTAAAAAATCAATGAAATTTAATTTATAAGTGGAAATTTGATAACACAAGCCCAAATTGAATTTTTTATTTAAAAAAAAAATAATATTCTTCAAATAATATTTTATAATCATTTCATACACGTTTTTCAATTCCTTGTCTATCTCACATGTATCCCATCAAAAAAATTGCTACACTACCTTATTCAGATAATATTTCAAGAATAATAGTTAAAGTTTTGAAAATATAAGGACAATCACTCAAATATTATGATGGTCTCGTTAACTAAGTATGATTTGACAAATGAATTTATATAAGAAAGGTTCGTTGTTGAATTACCAAGTAGTTATCTACATTATCGTACAAATTAGCTTAAAGTGTTATTTCTCCCACTATTTTCCACTATTATCCTCTATTCCTATGTAAGGCTAATATATTGTGTAATTTAAATAAGGCAAAATATGAAAATTTGTAGCCATCTGGGACCATCTTGTAGTTGTAGAAAAAAAATATTTACGCAACTAGTGGGCTGCTATATACAAGAATTTCAACTTAGAAGAAAACAAAATTGGCATTCAAAGCCAGCTCTCGTGCGTTGCTATCCCTGAGTTTTATTACGTATAGGTCAAGCCCAAAATACTTGTATGGCTCGACCATCTCTTTCAGTCAATCGATTTCAAAACTGACGTTCAATCCTAAAAATTATAGTACTATACAATAAGTTGACATACATATAAAGTTAAAGAAAAAAAAATATTAGCCCGGTCTCATACCTCACCTATTGTATTGTAGTGTAAATTAAATTTTATATAATTTTATTTATATTAATTAACTATATTGACCTCTGTTATACCACATCAAATAATAATAATAATAACCAAATTATCCTAATTCAGATTCTACCTTTTTTATTAAAAAAAAATAGTATTTTGATCATTTCATTAACTTTTTGTCGAGATATTCCCAATTGTGTTTTGTAACCCATTATAAAATGACCTGAAGGTTGTATAGGAGTGGAAAAAACAGAAGTGAAGGAGGAGGAAAAGGAGAAGCCAACAAAACATAGATAAATTAAATGTTGAAATAAAAAACGTTAAACTACCTGAATTGTGTTGGTTTATTTGGACAGTAAAATTCTGGATGCACAAAAAATCTGAGATAATCTCTCCAAAAGAGGACTTTCTGGTTTGAAACATCGCAGGTGGTGCTGCCAGACCTTACCATAACAGGAAATCTTGGATTCGTGGTTTCAAACTTGAGCTTCTCCTCCTCCGGCATATCGAAAAAGTCGTTACAAGTTTTAAATAACCGATCAATTAGGTTTTCCGGTATGCCATGGTTCACCAACTGCATGCATATGCATATCATTATTAATTGGTACGTATAGCAAATGACATATTTAGAGGCTTGATACCAATTCAGCATCTCCAATAAATAATTACAATATAGATTTCAAATTACAATCGTCAAACCATTTTTATTTTTTTTGACTTCTATAATAGTGTTATCTAACATTCAGTGGTTAAATTATTAGTGTGATACCAAATTGGCAATGAATTAGATCTGTTCGTTACATAAAGGAACTAGCATTAATCATGTTTGTTGACAGGAATTAAGAATGATAGATACTAGTAATTACTATAATTTACCATGAAGAAGCCCCATTCCCCGCAGGCATTTCGGAGGTCCTGAATGACTTTGGCACGTTCATCAGGATTGGTTGAGCTGAGTAGGGAGAAATCAATGACGGGAAGTGACACTTCAGGACCTGCAACTGTGGATTTATCGCTATTGCTGAAATGAGCATAATCAGAAGGGAGGGACTTGAGGTCTTGTGATTGAACAAGTGTTTTCACGCTCGGCATTTTGAATGGCTTTTTTTGGTTAATTAATTCAAGCTGGAAATTGATCTGAAATGAATAGCAAATTAAGCAATATGCAATATTGGATTGTATTTGGTGGTGGCAGTTGTGGACGATGTGGTAGTATTTATAGAGGCAATCTTGCCGTGTGAGCCTCTCAAAGTTGAAAAAAATTTTATTATCTTAACGATTATAATTTTCATTCCGTTTTACAGTGTAAATAGTGCCGACGAACTCTTCCTTATGGGTGGCAAGTTTAAGTCATCGAGTAGCTGCATGCCACCTTCCAGAAATTTGGGAAAAAAAGGTTTGAAACAATCTTCCAAGATGGCGGAAAAAGAGTCAAACGGGTCCACCCAGGCACCCACCAAATTTGTTCTCCAATTTGATGAAAAAGAAACATAGTCTAACGAATTAAGGAAATTAAAACCTGCACACTTAACAATTAAGATAACTTAATTTCTTTCTTGATTATTACGGTTAACCAACACTCAAATTGACTTTTCTATTGCGAGGCATTCAATTTTCAGATACTATGATCACTTGAAAATCTCTTGAGGTTTTATTACATTGATATGTTAATAAATTTGAAATCCATGTCACAAGTGGAGAATGAAAGTAAGTATTTTCTAACACTTTCATTTTCATAAAATTATTTTCATAATTATTAACCAAACAACATATACGAGTATCATTAATGTTGATTCCCATTTCTTTCTCTCATATCCGTAAACCAAACACCTCCTAAAATTGCTGCACATAATCGTAACAGTTCATTTAATAGTGTGACAAGAAGTGAAACAGGATGTAAAACAGAAGATTCAGTGACAATAACAAGTCATTAAATATTGTTCTAATTCCTGTTCGCATATATTTATCCATTTCTATTTTCTTTTCTTTTTTTCTTTAGCATTTAAAAAATATTTAAAAAGGATCGAATTCAATGATGATCTAGACGACTAGACCGGCATTGTAAAATTAATAAAAAAAACCCTAACCGGATGAAAAATTGGAGCTAGCATGCATATGGTTTCAAAAACAACGCGAGAGAAGTCAACAATGGTGAGTTTGTCTAGGGATTCAGTTCTACAATTATTAACGTTGAAAATTCGACGGTATTGCAAAGCTGGAAGACAAAGTCCTTTAGCTCAAGCCACCAGTCAGTCCGGGACCCTATCTCCAGTCCGGGACCCTATCTCAATCTATGTTAGAAGTTAACATTCTTGACTTGCTTTACACTCAGTTTGTATGGTTAAAATAAACAACACTGTTCGGACAGAGCATTATTTATTATTTTCTGGAAAATATTTTAACATGTTTTTCAATTATTATCTTACTATACCTGTATCATATATCGAAAATCGCTATCAGAATAATATTCTAAATAATATCCTAAGTATTATATGCAATAATAACTGCAAAGTACTTGAGAAAAACTAGTATTAATTAAGGTGATCTTTTGATTACCAGGCTAGAGTGGGCTGCACAATTTTGAGGTACTAATATACTTAATTCGCTTAAAAAATTGAGTAAAGTGTTCTTTGTTATTATTTGGGGAAAGGGTTCTGGTGTCTAATATAGTATCAATTTTCATTTATAAATATATAGCAGCAGATTTATATCGACTCTCTACAGGTCCATATTCAAATCAACTCTGTTGGAGTCAAATGTGAAACTGTCATTTTACCTTTCGTGCGAAACTGGAAAATTGTGTGCTTTTGCATTGACTTATACTTTGTGTTTCCGACAGCATCGTGTCTAATTTCCGATGGCATGGTGATAAGGAAAAAGAATTAAATATAATTTTTATTTATTTTGAAAAGGTATACGATAGAGTTTTAGTGAAGTTATGCGAAGAGTTTTAGAAAAAATGAGTATTAGAGTTGCATATATAGAATTAATAAAGGAGATGTACATGGATGCAGTTACAAGTGTGAGAACACTAAGAGGGTTGACACAAGAGTTCCGTGTAAATATAGGTTTATACCAAGGTCAAGGTCTAAATCTTTATGTCACGCCCCCAGCCTGCACATGCTGGGCACATGCCATTCGCCGTACTCTTATCCAAGAATACAAGGCTAACGCAGCAGCCACAATCACATACTAATAAATAAAAATAGTAAGACTGATAACGCGGAAACGTTGCTTATAAATACTATTAATTGTGCGGTGACAAATTAAAACGAGTAACGAAAATATCCTCTAACCTTTCTAATGAGTCATATCATTTCGAAGCACGCAGGCTCACTTATTGGAAAATTCAACTAAATGCATTATCTATTCAGTTCTAGGCTCCATCTTAATCTCTTTCCTTGTTCTTGTCCGCCAAATCACCATCCTCAACCATAATATACTCCACTTCTCTATCTGAGTAAAAACATTAATAATAGGAAAATGAGCGATAAATCGCCCTACAAGTAGCAAACATCTTTTGTTAGACCATGCAGTTATAGTACGTATACTTTTTTTTTTTTATCAATTGCATCACAAGTCATTTTTAGTTTTCATAAGAATTTTTCACATTCCACAAGCACATACATACATATAGTGACATTCTTGTCATAGTCGGATTTGACAATTCACATGAGTCTTAGACTTAGTATCTGGTACCGTTGATTGTGTGTAACCAACTCACATAACACATAATACATTGATTCATATATATCAACTATATTTATTCGTCAGTTCTGAGTACTCTGCCTAGTACAGTCCCCTACTAGGCAGGATGCCAATGGGTTGGCCTAACCCACTCGACACAATTAGACTGTCGTCTAAATACTGACTACTGCACTGTTAATATATAGAGATACCTCTTGCTTTTAACATACACATGTAACCAAGAAATGTCAATTATACTTTTGCATATCATAAAAATCACAAATTACCCAACATGGTCCATATTCATAACATAACATAACTTTCGAAATAAACTTTCAAACATTTAACAAAAATTAAAGTGTTATAAAAATAAGTGAATTGACATTTTACAAAACAATTTTCGAAAACTAGAAGGTAAGAACCACCTACTTCGAATGTCAAGAAGTCAATTATCCTTCAGTCGTATCTCTTCTTATGCTCCTATTAACAATTCACAAAGTCCTATGAGTCACAACTAAATTTCCTTACTCTAAATTTACATATGTCATCCTATGAATATATCCAACCTATTCCCCCATAATCCATTCGTCCTTAGTCTTAGAAACATACCCTAAGTCTTATCCCAAGCTATAATAATCTAAGACTAAGCATCCATAAGCGTAAAATATTTTTCTTAACTTCATTAGGACTTTCATGAAATATTAAGGTCCTTAAATAAGTTTTTGAAAACTTTCTTTGGGATTTTTATAAAAGTCTTTGGGTCATAAAATAATTCAAGAAACTTTTGAGAACCTATGGTAACTTTAGAAAAGTCTAAACATGTCAAACCAAAATTTTTAGAACCCTTTTTGGACTTAAAAGAAATTATAAAGCATTCTAGATGTCTCTTATACAGGACTGAACCATGTTGGGTTTTATTCAAAACTTTAAAAAAATATATTTGGACCTAATCAGTACCCTTTTTAAAACTTTTGGGTTAAATACTAATTTAACAACAAACCAGTAGACCTGTTTTGCCAAAAATACAAAAAAAAAAAAATTATTATCCTTTGGTCCGATCTTGTCCGGTACACCACTGCCAGATCGAGACCGGTTTGTATGACCCCCTGATAGGAGCTTAAAGCTCCTGTCATAGTTGGTGTTGACAGGGAAGACAATGTCTTCCCCGATACGTAACATCATCACCTTAAAATCTCTCTTTTTTTCAAAACCTTATTTTTAAGATATCAAGTATTAAAAGTAGAAAAATAATAAATAAACAAACAAATAAACAAATTAATAAATTCCAAAATAATTTATTTAATATAAAAATAGAACACTTACTTTATTTGGATGCCTAAAATTCTTGAGAAATATGTCGCTCTTCTCTCAGAACATAAGGTGAATTTTGATGTGCTAAGGGGTATTTATAGGAGTAGCACCGACCCCTGATAGGTCTAAATTCCCAAACTTCAGATAGGAATTGTACTCTTAGGTCTTATCACATATAGAGTTCCAAGGAGGAGTAAAATTCTATCTATTAGGATTCCTATATCTCCTAACACATAATTATCTAATTATTATTATTATTATTATTATTATTATTTGTTGGCCCCAAATGCAACCTAAAAGGGGGGGTGAATTAGGTTATCTCTAAAGACAAACCTTTTTAAGTGCTTAATAGAAATTCAAACTTTATGCAACAAATGAATACTTAAGCACAAATGAATATAATAGATATTCAACAGTTTAAGCTTAAAGAACAAATAAGAATGAGATAAAGAATATCAAACCAAACTCCCAAGCTTCTCAAGCTTGGAGTACATGCACTAGTAGTGCCTCTTCAAAGAAGGTGAGGCAATAACCTTCTTGTACACAAAGTAGGCTCACCCTTGCACCAACTAAGTTCCTCTAGTTGAGCCAAAGGGTTTTACACTACAACCTCACTTTTGTACACTTGTTATCCCTCCACTCTTACACTTGAAGATCACTCACTAGTCTATTCTTGCTCACACTAATTCCCACTAGTTGAGCCAAGAAAGCTAGACTTCTCAAACCTTAATACAACCCACAATATTTTAGCCTATTTCTCCTCAAATAGCTCTTACAAGTGTTAGTGTTGAATGTAGTCTTCTTTTTACTTAATTCAGACCTTGGGGTATTTATAGTTGCCAAATATCTGCTTTCAACAACTTCCCAACGGCTATTTTCTGTCTACTGGAAAACTAGCCGTTGGACCTTTCGGACGGCCGATGCCAGCAAGAGTGCGTCCGAACAGACTAGCCGTTGGACCTTTCGGACGGCCGCTGCTGAACCCTGCGTCCGACACTGCGTCCGTTCTCAGAGGGTGTTCGTTCGGACGTCCGAGTATGCGTCCGAACATGCGTCCGATAGAAGCGAAGTCTTCTGGAAATTTATCGGACGCTGTTCTTCGTCCGAGGAGTCTTCTGGAAATTTATCGGACGCTGTTCTTCGTCCGAGGCTTGCTTCAAATTCTTTGTGTCGGACGATTATTATTCCAGTAATAGAACCTCCCTGTTTTTCTGCACACTTGTCTTTAAACCATTAGCATGATTTGATCATCATCAAAACATGATTAACATAATTGGGTTCTTCAATCTCCCCCTTTTTGATGATGACAAATCAATTGGACAATTCAAAAAACTACACAATAGAATTTGTCCATTAGTCCATTATTTTTCCCCCTTTGGCATTATCAAAACATAAAAAAGAATAATGCAGTTAAAGCTCCCCCTAAGTTTATTCTCCCCCTTGAAAGATGAATAAAATGAGGACACGGAGAAGGAGAGAATTCATGCAAAAAATTATGATCAATAGCACTTATGATCAACCAATTTTCGCTTATTCTTTACTAAAAAGCATCATGAAAACAATGAAGCATGTGTGATGCAATTTCTTGTAAAAACAGATTCATTTTTTTTTTTTTTTAAAATGCTCCCCCTTTCTTTTGCAAGTAGTGATATTTATAGACAAAATTTTGGGGATACAAGTATCCTAGTATTCTAAACATATTTGAATTTCCAACCATATAGATGAGTAATATTCAAGAGAACATAGTTCAACTTGATAAATGAAAGCACACAAAACTTTAGATGTTACCCATTTCAATATGATCTTAGCTCATATGCCTTGAGCACCCTTCATAGATAATTTATCTTGAATTCCTTGGTGCACTCCAAGCATACCTACATACAAAGTTAAGCAACAACTTTTGGTACCCAAACTTTCTTGGGTCCAATTGGATTAGTAACATGCTTAATCACCCAAATAGAATTTATTCCTAATTTTTCATTTCTTTTAACATAACAATTTTTCTTTATATGGCCGTGTTGATGACAATGATTACAAGTAATGTTCTTATTTCCATAAAAAGAAGATTTAGATTTAACAAAGCATAAATCATTTTTTCTAAAGGTGATAAAATTTTTGTTCAAAAATATATTTCTAGTTTTTTTTCTTTTCAAAAACATTGTCTTTCTTTGTTTTCAAAGTAACATCAAGATCATCTAATCTCTTCTTCAATGAAGGCTTGTTCTTCCATGATCTTGGTTTTTCCAATGAATTTTTCTTTCAAGACATCATTTTCTTTTGTTAAAGAATTATTTTTATGCACAAGTTTTGAGTTGGCACTCAATAAAGTATTAACTTTAATTTTTAACTCTTTGTTCTTAGCATATGATTCTTTCAAACATTCATGCATTTTAAAAATAAATGATTCAACATCTTCATCATCATTATTGCATGAATCATCACAAGAATCACAACTAGAGGTTACCTCATTATCGCCAAGTGCCATAAAGGCCATTTGAGCCTCCTCATATTCTTCTTCAACTTCTCCATCCGAATTGCAATCATCCCAAGTGATTTGGAAGTTGTTGAAGTGAGGCTTCCTTGAGTCTTTTCTCCCTTTTGATGAAGCTTTAAATGCTATGCTTCTTTTTCCCTTTGCCTCCTCATCTTGTAGCTTGTTTTTCAACTTCAATTCAAATGAGGTTAGAGAATTGATCAAAGAATCAATAGGCATAGATAAGAGATTTATGAATGATTTAAATTTTTAGACTCTTCTATGGCAATGGATTTAGGTTCCCATTCCTTAGGTAAAGCATTCAAAATTTTTCTATTCTTTTCACCCAAGGAATATTCTTTACCCAAATCTTCCAAGTCCTTTACCATATCATGGAACCTACAATACATCTTGTCAATGTTCTCATGAGGTTCCATTTTGAAGGATTCATATTTAGCCACAAGAAGTGACTTCTTTTGCTCTCTAATATCTTCACTTCCTTCATGGATTTCTTTCAATTTGTCCCATATTTCCTTGGCCGATATGCAACCTTTTACTTTAGAAAACTCATCTGCATCCAAAGTATTGTACAAAATATTAATAGCTTTAGCATTTAAAGATAAATTTATTTTATCTTGTGCATTTAACTCAAATCTGGTTTTAGGCCTTAATCTATTAGTATTTTCATCAAAAATATTTGCCTCAATAGGACCTTCATAAATAATATACCATAATTCAATATTAATAGATTGAACAAAAATCTTTTCATTCTATCCCTCCAAAAAACAAAATTAATGCCATTAAACATGGGAGGTCTAGTGATAGAATGCCCCTCTAAAAACAGAGTATTATTGGTTGCCATGATCTTTACTCTAATGCAATTTAAGCAAGAATAAAGAGACCAATGCTCTGATACCAATTGTTGGCCCCAAATGCAACCTAAAAGGGGGGGTGAATTAGGTTATCTCTAAAGACAAACCTTTTTAAGTGCTTAATAGAAATTCAAACTTTATGCAACAAATGAATACTTAAGCACAAATGAATATAATAGATATTCAACAGTTTAAGCTTAAAGAACAAATAAGAATGAGATAAAGAATATCAAACCAAACTCCCAAGCTTCTCAAGCTTGGAGTACATGCACTAGTAGTGCCTCTTCAAAGAAGGTGAGGCAATAACCTTCTTGTACACAAAGTAGGCTCACCCTTGCACCAACTAAGTTCCTCTAGTTGAGCCAAAGGGTTTTACACTACAACCTCACTTTTGTGAACACTTGTTATCCCTCCACTCTTACACTTGAAGATCACTCACTAGTCTATTCTTGCTCACACTAATTCCCACTAGTTGAGCCAAGAAAGCTAGACTTCTCAAACCAATACAACCCACAATATTTTAGCCTATTTCTCCTCAAATAGCTCTTACAAGTGTTTGTATTGAATGTAGTCTTCTTTTACTTAATTCAGACCTTGGGGTATTTATAGTTGCCAAATATCTGCTTTCAACAACTTCCCAACGGCTATTTTCTGTCTACTGGAAAACTAGCCGTTGGACCTTTCGGACGGCCGATGCCAGCAAGAGTGCGTCGAGACATTGCATTAAACACATCTAGATGCTGTATCAACCCTGCATCCGGACGTTCTTCGAGCAGCCTGTTCGTTCGAACGGACGATGTCTCTTATACAGCGGCCGTGTGTATAAGAGACAGGCTTCGGAAATTTATCGGACTGTTCTTCGTCCGAGGAGTCTTCTGGAAATTTATCGGACGCTGTTCTTCGTCCGAGGCTTGCTTCAAATATCTTTAGTGTACTAGGATACTTGCTGTCTCGAATACTCTGTGTGTGTATAAGGACAGCCATTTGCGTCCGAACCTCCCTATTTTTCTGCACACTTGTCTCTTAAACCATTAGCATGATTTGGTCAGATCAAAACATGATTAACATAACTGGGTTCTTCATTATTATTATTATATATTTTTAACGGGTCCTCACATTCTCCCCCCTACAAGAGTTTTGTCCTCGAAACTTACGTATCTTGTTCAAAAAGATGGGGATACTTCTTCTTGACCTCTTCTTCTAGCTCCCATGTCGCTTCACGTACTGTTTGATTTGACCATTAGACTTTGCATAAGGAATCGTTCGGCACTGTAATTGCTGTTCTTTGTGATCCACTATTCTCAAGGGAACTTCTTCATAAGTCAAATAACTCTTGATTGCTATCGATTGATCTTGAATGACGTGACTTGGATCCGGCATGTACTTTCTCAGTTCGGGATAAATAAAAAATATTGTGTACACGTGACAATGACAGTAGCAATGCCAAACGATAAGCTAAGTTTCCCACTCTTTCTAATATCTCATACGGTCCAATATACCTTGGGCTTAATTTACCACTTACTCCAAACCTCATCACTCCCTTACTAGGTGAAACTCGAAGATGTAGCTTATCACCCACTTGAAATTCTAATGGCCTTCTCTTGGTATCCACCCAACTTTTATTTCGATCTTGCACCATCTTCAACCGTTCTCTAATCACCTTGATTTTACTTAAAGTTCTTTCCACCAAGTTTGGACCAGTGACTTGCTTCTCACCCACTTCGTCCCAATACAGAGGCGATCTACACTTCCTTCCATACAATGCCTCAAATGGAGCCATGTCTATACCTCTATGATAACTATTGTTATAAGAAAACTCCACAAGTTTCAATAACTTATCCCAACTCTCCTTAAAATCCAAGGCACAGGCTCTTAACATGTCTTCTAAGGTTTGGATCTCTTGTTCTAATAGGTTCTTTCCGATTGTCTATCTGTTTGTGGATGATAAGCAGTACTTGATCTTAATTGGGTACCAGTTACTTCTTGATATGTTACCCAAAATCTTGAAGTGAATCGAGGATCATGATCGGAGACTATACTCACAGGTACGCCATGACGGCAAACTATGTTTTTGACATACATTTCCACTAACTTCTCCATTGAATCTCCATTTGACATAAGTAAGAAATGTGTAGATTTAGTCAACCTATCAACTATTACGCATACAATGTCATGATGACTTCGGGTTTTGGGCAACCCTACAATGAAGTCCATTGCCACATGTTCCCATTTTCACTGGGGAATCTCAAGTGGTTTTAATAACCCAGTAGGTCGCCAGTGTTTAGCCTTTACTTGTTGGCATACTAAACATCTACCTATAAATTCAGCAATTTCTCGTTTCATCCCATTCCACCAATAATACTGCTTCGAGTCTCGATACATTTTTGTTCCTCCAAGGTGTACTGAATTCCTTTTGAACAATGTGTTTCCTTTAACAGTTTCAACTTTAGTTCTTTATCATTTGGTACATATAATCTTCCTTGCATCCAAAGACTCTGTCTCCTCGTACTTGGAAGCCATCCATGGCTCCCTCATTTGTCTTCTCCATAATTTTCTTTATGTCTGAATCTTTCTCTTGCCCTTTTTTAATCTTTTCAATCATGTCGGAATAAGGGTCAATGCAGTCAACACCTCCGAGGTAGACTCTCCCTGCTCTAGACCAAAATTATTCATTTACTTTTCCAATGGCGACCTTTCAGTTACTCTTCCTTTCCTACTTAAGGCATCAACAACCCTATTTGCCTTTCTGGGGTGGTAACTTATTGTTAAGTCATAATCCTTTATCAATTCCGACCACTTTCTTTTTCGCATATTAAGCTCCTTCTGAGTAAAAAGATACTTTAAATTCTTATGGTCCGTCAATACTTCACATCATTCTCCATATAGGTAATGCCACCATATCTTTAGAGCAAACACTACAGGCAGCCAATTCTAAATCATGCGTAGGGTAATTTTGCTCTACTGTTTTAACTACCTCGAAGCATAAGCTATAACCTTCCCGTTTTGCCTTAGTACACACCATAGACCATTCTTTGATGCATAACTACAAATCACAAATTCTCCACTTGTAGATGGGAGGGTTAATATTGGTGCAAAAATTAGTTTCCTTTTTAGCTCTCGAAAACTTGACTCACATTCCAGTGTCCATGTAAACTTTACTCTTTATGTGTCAACTTACTTAAGGGTACAACAATTCTAGAGAATTCTTGCACAAACTTATGATAGTACCCAGCCAATCCCAGAAAACTTCTCACCTCAGACAGGTTCTTCGGTCTTGGCCAATTCACTATGGCCTCTACCTTTGTTGGGTCTACAGACACTCCTTTCTCCAAAATTACATGTCCCAAAAAGGTCACACTTGTCAACCAAAATTCACACTTGTTAAATTTAGCATATAACATTTCTTTCCGAAGATTGTCCAACAACTTCCCTTAAGTGTTCATCATGCATTTCTTTGCTCGGAGAATACACCAAGATGTCATCAATAAAAACTGCCACAAAACGGTTTAATTGTGCTTTAAATACTCGATTCATTAGATCCATAAAAGCAGCAGGCGCATTAGTTAATCCAAATGGCATCACCAAAAACTCATAATGCCTGTAACATGTCCTAAAAGCACTTTTGGGTACATCACCTTCCTTAATTTTCAGTTGGTGATACCCAAATCTTAAATCAATCTTTGAGAATATATTTGCATCCTTGAATTAATTGAACAAGTCAACTATGCGGGGAAGGGGGTACTTGTTCTTTATGGTAATCTTCTTTAGTTTTCTATAGTCAATGCACAACCTTAAACTTCCATCTTTCTTTTTGACAAAGATGACTGTTGCACCCCACTGCGAAACACTTGGTCTTATAAATTTTTTATCCAATAACTCTTGGAGTTGTTCCTTTAACTCCTTTAATTCTGCAAGGGCCATCCTATAAGATAGGTGGCTTTGATATTGGTTCCGCTCCGGGTATCAATTTTATCTCAAATTCTATTTCCCTATCAAGGGGTATCTCAGGTAGTTCATCAGGAAACACATCAGGATAACTCTTGACTATAGGTATATTTTCCAATGTCTTTGATTCTTTCTCAAGATCTATGACATAGGTCAAATATCCCTCACATCCTTTTCTTAAATCCGTGGATGCTCGCATAGCTGATATAATAGATTTCTTATATCTCTTATGTCTCTCCTGGTTTCCTTGGTATATTAGATCTTCTTTATGGGGGTCAGACAATAATACTCTCTTATTTCTATAGTGAATTTGAGCATGGTTCTTAGCCAGCCAGTCCATTCCCAAAATAACGTCAGACCCACTCATATTAAGTTGAACCAAGTTAGACTTAGTCTCTCTACCCCCCACTTCTACACTACAGTCATTATATCTCTTGCGAGACACTAGAATCCTTTCTCCCGGAGCTAGCACCCTATACGGTGATTCTAACCATTCATGTTAGGTTGGGCACATAGAGCACATACAAACTTTCTAGCCACAAAGGAGTGACTTACACCACAATCAAATAACACAAAAGCAGATACAGAGTTTACTAGGAGTGTACCTGTGACTACGTCGTCTAGCCCCTCAGCCTCATATTCAATCATTGCATGAACCCTTGCATTCACCCTAGGTTTCGCATCCATTGGCTTCTCAAGCTTAACTCTTTTTGCCTTCACTTCAGGGCAGTCTCTTATCTTATGGCCTATATGTCCACATTTGACACAGCCATTGGTCTTATAACGGCACTCACCGAAATGCCTCCTATGGCAAAACCCACACTCAGGTTTCATTAACCCTCCACCAGCCCTAGGTGGGGGTAGTAGTCCCCTACTTTTCTTGATCACCTTTACCACGCGCCCAGTACTATTATCTCATAATTGTATAGTTCTTTCAATAGGGCATGGTCTCTTGCCCTTGTTTTCTTCCTCCAACCTTTTTATATCTGCCTCCGCCCTCAAACTAGCGATTGAACAAATCTTTGTAAGTAGTGACATTAGAGCTCAAGATCCTTCTTTGCATATGGCTAGATAAACCCCTAGTAAACTTGATCATTTTCAATTGTTCGTTAGCCATTGTCTCAGGTAAAAATCATCCAAGGGTAGTGAACTTGTTTGCATACTCCACCACAAACATTCTAGGCGTTTGCTTCAATGCCTCAAGCTCCTCAATCTTTTGAATGTGAATAGCTGGTGGAAAAAAATAATTCCAAAATGCCGCCTTAAAGTTTTTCCAAGTGACTGGGGGTGCCAAGGTAGGGAGAATAGCTGTCCACCACTTATTAGCTTTTCCGACCAAAAATGGTTTAACGATATCAACTCTCATTTCCATGGGTACTTGCAATAAGTTAAAATTATTCTCCACCACACCGATCCACTTTTCCACTTTTTTTGGGTTAGGTTGTCCATCAAAGTTAGGAACGTACACTTTCTTCATTCTTTCCTAGAAAACATGTATCTCAGCTTGTCTTTGCCATCAGCATTTGCTTTCACTTGTGCCTATAGTTGTCCTTGGACTGCTTGTGCCATTCCAGTCATGGCAGCAATGAACTCTGCAGTAACAACTATCGGTGTAGTATTCATTCCAGTCCCTATTCCTCCGTTAAGAGCTTGACTTGCACTCCCACTTCCACTTCCCGCCGGGGTCCCTTCAACATTTTCGTTTGATTGTTGATTATTTCCTTCAGTGTGGTTGGCTTGGGATCTAGTTTGTGGTGCCATTTTCCTAAACCAAAGAAAATTCCAAATTGACATTCCAAGCTTAAATATATATATATATATATATGTGTGTGTGTGTGTGTGTATGTGTGTGTATTTTAGAGGGAATTAACAATAAGGGAAATCATGTGACACACAATAAATCAACTAATATTCTTTATTGTTAAAAGTCAAATTTAGGAAATTGACTACAAATATTTGGAGGATCTAACTAAGAGAACTACATACCAATAACAAAGAATTAATAATACTGAACATTGTAGAGTATTATTAATCATACTCCATTATTGAAAAGAAATATCCTAAATCTACTCTCTAATAGATAAGTCCTAAAACTCTAATTATCCTCCACGTCAACTTCCTTTTCTATTTCATCTTCTACTTCTAGAACCTCTTCGGGGTCTTCTATACTTCATCGTCATTTATGGGAGCAGGTGCCGGTGGATTGAGGTTGTCATTCAATTCTTGGATCCTTAACTCTATATTCATTAAGCGCAACTCCATATTCTCCTCTGC
This sequence comes from Cinchona pubescens, assembly GCA_025175665.1. Classification (NCBI taxonomy): domain Eukaryota; kingdom Viridiplantae; phylum Streptophyta; class Magnoliopsida; order Gentianales; family Rubiaceae; genus Cinchona; species Cinchona pubescens. Next base: position 4,141,234 of record JANKKI010000059.1, on the reverse strand, counting down.
CTCAGTAATCTTAAGAACCGTATTATCTTGTAACTCCTTGAGACTTAGCTTGATCTTCTTGCTTAGCTCAGCCTCCCCCAACATGCACTCCTCAGCTTCCATCAACTTTCTTTTTAGTTGTCTTGTCTCCATGTCTTGTTCTCTAATCTTACGTTCTTGCATACTACATTCAGTGTTCCAATTGATTCTACATTCGTGAGTTCGCTGCCTCTCTTCCAAGACTTTGTCTAGGAGTTTGTTATTCATCTCGTCCAAAGTAGTCCATTTTCATTACTTAACTTCTCCACCCTTGCATCCAGAGCTTTCCTATGGGATTCCATTTCCTACATCAACCCAGTGAAAGTTAATATATATAAGGTTTCATAATATAACTCATATTACTATAAATCCTTTATCTATGTGTGTATTAACCTAGGCTCTGATACCAACTGTAACACCTCGGGCCCTGGGCAGGCCCAATAACTTTTGAACCGAAACAACGGGTACAAAATGTTTAAGCCGCGTTTAGTAGCCCGCAACCCAAGATATTATAAACAATACAACATCCCTTCCTATTTTCGATGTGGGACGGGGCATCACATTCACCCTTCCTTTAGGCTTTGTGTCCTCGTAAAGCCCAAGTTGGGGCCCTATAACACATCACATACACTGCGTAGCATAGCCCAATACCACTGGCCCAATCTCACCCCGTGCAGAAACCACACGAGGTTAATTCTGATACCAACTGTAACACCTCGGGCCCTGAGCTGACCCAACAACTTTTGAGCAGAAACACCACTAACGGGCTCAAAATGCTTAAGTCAAGTTGTTAGTAGCCCACAACCCAAGGTGTTATAAACAATATAATATCCTCTCCCACTTTCGATGCGGGGCGGGGCATCACACCTTATCTATTTGCATTGGTCATAGATGAACTTACAAGGCACACGCAGGAGGAAATATCATGGTGTATATTATTTGTAGATGACATTATTTTAGTAGATGAAATAAAAGATGGGGTTAATACTAAATTTGATAATTGGAGAGAGACTGTTGAGGTAAAAGAGTTTAGAATTAGTAGATCAAAAACAAAATATATGGAATTTAAATTTAACAAGGGTGCACGTAGAAATAAAATAGTATAGGAGATCAAGAGATACCCATAAGTGAAATTTTTATGCTTTGGGATCAGATCCTCAGAGTGATAGCGGTAAAAATTGAGATGTTACACATCGGATACAAGCGGGTTGGATTAAATGAAGAATGGCATCGGGAATATTATGTGATCACAAAATTCCTTTACGATCTTAAGGGTAAATTTTATAGAACGACAATTAGGCCAGCGATGCTTTATGGGTCTGAGTATTTGGCAGTGAATTACCCACATAAGAAAAAGATGAGAGTAGCAGAAATGCGAATGTTAAGATGGATGTGTGGGTACACAAGGATGGACAAGATACGCAATGAGCATATTCGTGAGAAGATTGGAGTAGCATCTATTGATGAGAAGATGAGAGAAACACGCTTAAGTTGATTAGGTCATATGTAAAGATGACCAGTAGATGCGCCTATCAGGGGTGTAGATTCTAGAAATAGTAGTCAATATAAGAGATGTACGGAAAAATTGAAAAGGACTTGGTGGGTAACTTGTAAGAAAGATATAACTCATTTAGGAATTGAGGAGCATATGGTTAATAACAGAGCACAATGGCATAACAGGATTCATGCTGCTGACTCTACTTAGTGGGATTAAGACTTGGTTTATTTGTTTGTTTGTTTTTTCTCACATGTTTACAATCTTCTCTACCTAACTGTAGGTCTTTATTGCATATTATTAACTTCTGCCATCCCTTTTCTGTGTAGTTGCAAAGCTACATAGAGTTGAGTGGGAGCACGTGTCCCTACTTGACTAATAACAACTGTGTATTTGAATTAGAAAATTTTCATAAAATATTATTATCAATTGATTTGGTGTCTTCACTGATCGAAAAATAAATTATTACTTGTAGTTGAGAAGTAAAAATGTAAAATATTTAATAGTAAAACAATAAACGATCACCTCATTGATTAAAATTTCAGTCATATCATTGGATTTAAATTTGAAAATTAAAAATTTTATCTTAATTAATTCTTATTCAAAAAAAAAAGTTAACATAGAAATTTGGGTAAATAAACATACAAGAAAAGCATTCTACTAACTGCTAAAAGAAATATACTATTATTATTTGTTCGGTTGTACCCCATTAAAAATTATTTCTAGATCGGTCCCTTCCAACTTAAATAAATGTCTTGATGATCCCATTAAACGATTCATGTTGAACCTGTCACTCCAATCAGAGTTATGTTGCATAGACAAGTCCTTTTAGCATAAAACAATTGAAACTTGAAACTAGGTTGTTCTTTAAGAAAGTTTTAGGGTTAATTGCACTTTGAACCCTTAAACTATCTTATTTTGGCACTTTAATTAAATTTTCAAGTACCAATTTTGACAATCAACTGTATTTAATTTCAAAATTTTTGAACGTTGTACTAATTAAGAGAAAAATAGACCGTAAAATGACTCCTGTAACCCTCAATAATTTACCCAACTTTTGAAAATATTCCTTCTTCTACCACACATCGTGCACAATTAAAATACTCTCAGATTTTTGAAAATGAATTCGGATCCAAATTTTGGTTCAAATTCGAGTTAATAAAACTCATGAGTTTAAGAACAGTTAGACCGCAGTTCTTTCTTTTGAAGTAAAACAGCTTGTGAAAACTATTAAGTTGTAGGCTGTTTATCTACATCTCTAATTAGTTTCGTGGGATGTACCTTTCACATCTCTGCTCAAGAAAATTTGACCGTTAGATTTGGAGCTGGTCATAAAAAATCTCAATTCACCTCGGGCCCCAGATATGGTTAAAATATTTCATGTAATTATCTTCTGATCATTATAGATCTTATCTACTTTGTCTTTTTAGTTTTATTTTCCTTGTATAAAACTTGGAAAAAAGACAATGGTAAATCATCTTGTTTTACGGTGGAATCTTTAATAAACTAGGACAATTCACCAGTATTTTCTCTCTCTTTTTTTTTTCTAGGATTGGACAAATTTTGTTTGTATTACATGACATTTTTCATGTGTAGAAGACTAAATCAAGTTTGATTAGTTTAATTAAATCTGCAACCGATGATAACATGGCCCAAGTTTTTGACAAGTTACTTTCTCATTCTGCTTAGGAGAGATTTCTATGAGAGATGTTGCAACTTATGCACTGCATTTTCTATCTGCTTGAATGTTATTTGTGTTAGTGTATGTCCTAAATTCAATTTGTTTTAGGGATAAATTACACTTTTATATTTATATATATTTTATAATATGGCATTTTTTGAATAAAATATATATTTGACATTATAAATAGTATGACATAATAATATTTTAATCGTGAATATCTCTAATCGTTGTATTTGACACTAGTAGATTAACACATATGTGTATGTGAATGCTTATTAGAATAAGTGTATTAGATTGACCCGCTAAGAGTATTCTACACGGATTATTATTTAAGTGTCAGTGGATTGATCTCTTTGGGATAGTTGTGTAATGGTCCTTTGATTTGAGGTCATGAGTTTATCTTGACTGTGGATTATTATACTTTGACTCTATTAGTCGTTACTCTTAATGAATCTCACATACTGTAGAGTTCAGGTATAATATTAATCATGATAAGATAAGATATGATCAATATAGGATTCACCACTCCTTATAATAGGAGAGTATATCCCAGTATGGCTACTTCTTGAAATACGATTCGAAAATCTTTGTGCAAAGTGAAAATAGAATTAAGAGCGGTATTAAATTCTATTTTAAGTGAGTTGTATTTTAGAAATAAGTAAATTGATTAATTCAATAAGAATTGACATTATATATGTATTCTTGTATTAATCGTGATATAGGATGGTGAAAGGATAATAATTATACGGGAACTAAATTACGAATGGGTGATGTCGAACCACTTAATATATCTCAACACTTGGGTGGTCATGATGCTTTGCTAAAAGCCAATCTAGATCTATAAATGTAAATTAATTAATTGGAGAATTAATGATAAATTAAATGTGTTAAATTTATCTAATCTTAATTAATTTAGGATTATAATTTATACTTATTGCCAACGTGATTGGGAACCTAAAGGGTCACACACTTAAGGATAATTAAATTAGGATTAAAATGATTTTGATAAGTATGAGATACTTATGGGTTAATTTATGAGATAAATTAACTTTTTGGCCTCAATTGTAATAAGTTATATATCTTAGGAGTTAATATGTAATACATATTAAAAGTTCTAAGCTGATTTTATACTTATTTATATGCCCTTAACCCATATTGATTAGGATTATTGCAATTTTCGAAATCCAATTTGATTGAGATTCTCGATGTTGTATATATTACATTATATACATGGATATATATAGATATAATATACATGATGACTAGGACTAAGATATAGAGATATAACTACTAGTACGACAAACAAAAAAAAAATAGGTTGCAAGAAAATTTGTTAAAAACGTTAAAGTCATGTTTAGAAATTGTGGAGCTAGCACTCCGTAGTTTGGGTCAATCAATCTTACGAAGATTCCTGATTTAATTATCTGTATGGATACTATTAGAGGTCGGGCACTTGTGCGGCTTGTGGATCGACGTCCCAAATATATTTGAGATTTTACTGCAATGTTAAGATATAATCTTTATACTTTTCTTATACTATGCATAAATTATTCAAGGTGGTCCGTGATAGAAAAGTAAAAATTTTAAGTTCTGCTGAGTTATTGGTTAGTTACTTTCTTACAATTGTTGATGTGGAAAAGAAACCCAAGAGTAGTACATGAAGGAGTAAGTCTAGGTTATTCATTCTATAATACGGAGTGGGTATGAAAGTCATTGAAATGATTGAAAAGGAAGAGGGCCTCACTATTTTTCATTTATCTAACGGTTTGTAATACTCACTCCGGAAAACAGATTGGGTAGCAGAGAATTTTTCTGAATGAAGAGCAAACAACCAAGTAGTAAGACTTTCTTCATACTTTTACACTATTTAGGAATTGGGGTCAAACCCCAGATACATCCTTTTTGTGAAGCCTGTTATTGGGCTTATACCGAAAAATTCTTACATAGATCCGATCCACGGTAGGTGGAATGGACCCTTTGGTCCACATTTCTCCATATCACCCTGAAAAAAGTTTATTTTTAATGAGTTATAGTGATGTAGATGAATATAGATCAAGGGGTCATTTAGGACCTATCATAGACCAGATCCATGTAAGATTGGGATGGCTGATACCAATGTTTTAACACCCAATCTTTACCTCGTAATTCTGGAATTTCCCACTTGGGCCCTTCCTAGGCTGTACGCTGGTTTTTTTTTTACTATCTGAATAACAAAGTAGACCCAGAGATGATGTATGCCAAATTTCCTTTAAATATCTTATAATACCCTTTTGTAATTAAAAAATAATGGTGCTGTTTGGACAACCAATAATAGAGTATTATTTGGTGATAATATTTGTCTTTTGACTTTAGTAGTTTCTGAAAATAATGTTGACTTTTGTAAAAATATAATTGATGTTTGGATACAAAATAATATTTTAAAATAACCATTTGGATTGAAAATAAAGAATATCTATTATTTTGCTGGACCTATTTAAAAATAAAATAGTTGTACAACTAATTAAATAACTATGGAAGGTTTTTTGTTTAATTCCTTTATTGATTTCCCTATTTACGATGGTTGAGTTTTTATTTTTTATTAGATTTTGAGTAATTCGGTTTGGTAAACAAGTTACATATTTTGAATCATGATTGTCAAAAACTTCCACTCATCTATTATACAATTTGTTAGTTATTTTAATATTAGACTGTACTTGAGAACGAAGTGTCGATCTTTAAAACATATTTCAAAAAAATGACATTGTTTGACATTTCTAAATTAAATTTAAACCTACAAAATATAGCATTATAATTTATGAGCAAATAGAGATAGGCCTGTAAATAAATCGTGTCGAGACCCGTTTCATGAATCATTGATTTGAATCTAGATCAATGTGTAATCTGATTACCCGAATTCGATTTAGATTCGTTCAGTTATTGTATAATAAACCAATCGGATATGGATCTGATTGTTTTGATTCGATTATATATATTTATTTATTTATTTATTTATTTATTTATTCATTTCCAATATAGTTTTTGTTCTAATGTAAAATACATGTATGAATATGAATTAAATCTTCTTTTTTGACAATTAAAAAAAATTCTAAAATTTTGAAGTTTTTATATATAAATTTTCAAATTTATAATATAATATCAAGATTTGGATCCAACAAGATCCGACGAAGAGACAGTTCGGATATAGATTTCCTTTTATAGAATTGGAAAAAATCTAAATTTGGATCCAAATCTAATAATATTAAACGAATTTAGTTATGGATCTGTAAGATTTGGCCTGGATTCGACCCGTTTACATGCCTAATTAGAGCTCCACTTCTATTATTACCAAAAAGTTTAAAAACAACAATACAATGGGCCTGTCAATGGGTCAGGTGTTGAACCAAACCCGATCCGATCCGATCCGATCCGGACCCGTTTATCTGGGTCTGAATTTATGACAAATTTCGATTACCTAAATCTGATATGGACCCGTTTAGCTATTATAATAAATGAATTAGATTTGGATCTTGGTGTTTCTACCGGTTTAAGATATGGATCCGATTAAAATATTTAATATATAATAAAATTATTGTATATTATTATTATTTTATGTGTATATATATATTATATAAATTACCCATATAATTTGTATTTAATGTAGAATACATACATAAATATTAATTATGAACTAAATATTTTATAACTTTATAATTGAAGAAAAGAAAAAATTTGATAAATTGTAATAATTCTATATATAATTTTAAAAGTTATAAAAAGAATATTAAGACCCGGATCCGAATCCAGATTTGACAAGACTCGACAGATCAGGGTATGGATCTGCTTTTGTAGACCCATCGAAGATCCGGATCAGAATCTGAATCCGATTATATTAATAAAATTTGGATGTGTTGATGCTAGTTATGACCCGGATCCGACCCGTGTACAGGCCTACAAAGCAAATAGAAAATTGACAATTGTAAATATTACTCACCTAGCCTCACCACACTGAAATTGACGAAGACAAGTTACTTAAAATTATTTACGTAATTATTAATTGAATATTTTTTAAAAATATAAATAATGAATATGATATGAATAGTGCAAATAATGGATTGTGTGAATAATAAATAAGACAATACATGAATAGTGCAAAATATTATTTGAAAAAAAAATGCTTTGCTGACGAAACAGAAATTAGTGTTGACCAAATATTATTTGACAAATAATACCTATTATTTGCTATCCAAACACGGCCAATTATTTTCTCTATCAAACTTTTCCACATCCACCCTACACAACTCCAACTTTTACAACACTCCAGCCTCTTATGGCTCTGTCTTCAACCAAAATTTTAAACAAAAATATCTGCAGCTTTTCGCATCACCAAGTTGCCCATATCCGTAGCCTCCCATCTCTCCCATCTTCAGATACGACTTGCAGAAAATGCCTTAGCCAGCAATTTGGTGCTTCTTCCAAATTATTCAACACAATGATGTCTAGAATCTCTATTTTTATTATTATTTATTTATATTGCCCAAAAACTATCAAGCCCACCTAAGAGCTCAACTTAGATGTGAAAATATGCTTAGTTTGGTGCCATCCATTCTTCCCTCTTCTTCAACCCAACCCCACTTTCATGTCCAATTTCTTTGTGAGCATTCCTTTTTTTGCTGGTTTTGAATGAAGATCTACTACTCTTAATTGGTCAAAATGATAAAATGATTGATACACTCGTGTAAATGTTTGGAATTTTCCAGCGACAAATGATCATAAAAGTAAGTCCTACCAAGAAGAAAAAAAAAAAGGAAGTAAGGAAGAGTTGGGGATTGAAGTAATGAAGAAGAACAAGAAGGTTGAAAAAAATTGTAAAGGTTATGACATAGAATGAAAATCAAGATTAGTGATGCTCATAGATATTATTTGGTTAACCACTATAGGAATCATTGAGAATGAAAGTATTTGAAAATGTCACTTTCATTCCTTGTGACTTGAATGTTAAATTCATTAACTTATCAATATAATGTAATCCATTCGTTGTTCAAACTAAATAAACAAGGGAGAATAATATAGATTCATACTGATAGTAAAGTTCATGATTCTAATTTCGATTATGATTTCCAAATACGAGCTAAACATCTCCTAAGTTTGTATCATATTTGTTTATTGGGTATGAAATTTAGTGTATGTATTAAGTATAAACAAGTTTTTCCTTTTTCAACAATTTAATGTTAATATACGTTCAATGTACTCATGAATACATCAATTTTGTGTGAATTAAAACCGAAGAATATATCAGACATATTAACAGTAGATACAACAACCGTACTTGCCCATTTCCACTCTTATGTACTCTTCAACTTGTTTGGGTTGCATACTTATTATGATGCAAACCAAATTACTCAATGTAGTGACTCATGATTCTATTGCATACAAAAATATTGTTAGCTTGTCTAGTTAATTCATGCAGGGGCGGATCAATAGGTAAAGGTGGCAGTGGGCCGGGCCAACCTCTTGGCCACATCTAGATGAGTTACTGTAGCAACCCGAGCTAGGCCCGGGACCGGGAACTAGGCCGGGTCTTATACCTGGGTCATGGAGTGTCGAGACAGCCATTGACCCGTGATCAACCCGCGGTCAACGAGCCGACCATTGGTGACCCGCGTGCCAATCCCATCAGGGCGACCGTTTTATAAAACAGGTCGACCGTTGAATTTTTTTAAAAAAAATGCTATTAGACAATTTTACCCCTTTTGACAACAGCTCTAAAATGCCTAGTTTTTTGGGGTAATGTTGGAAAAAAATTTCTATAAATACCACACAAGTTTCCCAACAAATAACACAACAATTTCTCTCTAGTTTCTCTTCTTTCTTCTTTCTACTCTCTAATTCTATCTCCAAGTGCTATTATAATTTCTTTCATACTACTAAAATTATAATATATAGTATTTTAGAAATTTAAATTATCTTAAGTTGATAGCTCAGTTGAAGATTTGGATATTTATCCAAAATTCAAGTAGTGAAGTACTCAAGTGTATAAATTGAAATTCGAGATTTTAATTTCCAAGTTGGTTTTTTCATACTTTTTAATGTATTAATTGTCTTTATCAACTCTCTTATTTTTTTTCTTTATTATTGTTTTGTTATATTCTTTTATTTGAAAATTTAGTAGCTTGCATCTTTAGTTTTCCTATTACCACTTTATGTGTTTCTTTATTTATAAAATTTTTCTATTACAAGAAAATGGAACAAGGATCACATTAGCACCCCACACCCTACTAGATGGTTCTACAATATTTGTTGATTTGGATGATATAGATAACCAAAATGAACAAGCACCTAGTAAACAACCCACTACTAAATGAAAAGTCTCGTTTGGGAATTTTTTGAAAGAGATGAAGAAAATGAGACTGCTACTTGTAAATTATGTGTTCCACCTATATCATTTAAACACAAAAATGGGGGGGGGAACCGGAACACTTAATAGGCACATTAGTAAAAAATATAGTGAAGTTCAAGAAAAATAAAAAATGGTTCAAATACAAATTCACACCACACAAGGTATGGTAATTGGGAATTTTAAATATTCACATAAAAAAAAGTAGAGAGGAAATGGCTAAATGGATAGTTAGAGATGAATTGCCTTTTATTTTGAGTCAAAGTTCCAATTTAGAACAATACATGCACGAAACCGTGAACCCACAATTTAAAAAGGTTCCTAGAAGTACTTTGAGAAGTGATATTAAAAGAATGTATAAGGAAAAGAAAAATATGAATTGATAGGTACTATTGCATCGACTAATTGTAAAGTTGCCTTTACTGTCTTGGAAAGCAATCACAAATGAAAATTATTTTTGTATCACTACACATTGGATAGATGTAGATTGACATTTACAAAAGTGAATTATTAGTTTTCAAATTTTTGAACACCCTCACAATGCCCCCCAAATTACAAGGTTGATTACTAATTGTGCCCGTGAATATGGTTTGCTTGAAAAAGTTATATCCATTTCTTTTGATAATGCCTCAAATAATACTGCAAGTGTGCCTATGTTAAAAGATGTTTTCAAACCTATTTTAGGTGGTCAATTATTTCATAATAGATGTGCATGTCATGTACTTAATATTTGTGTTCAAGATGGTTTAAAAATGGTTGAAGATATTATTAGTCCAATTAGAAGTGCTATTTGTTTTATCCGTTCATTTAATAACTCGTCAACAAGATTTTAAACGACTTTGTTTAGAAAATGGCAGGAAACTTAAACATTTTCCAATAGTATGTACCCACTTGGTGGAATTATACTTGTCATATGTTATCAAGTACTTTTGGTTATGAAAACTTACTTTCCGCATTTTACAACGAGCAAATTGGTTCAGTTAATGCAACTTATTTGGGATTTTAATCGAGTTAAAAAAATAGTAGATACTTTAAAGCAATTTGAGTATGCTACAAACTTGTTCTCCGCTACTTATAGACCTTCCTCTCATATTGTTTTACCTGTACTAAGTGTTATTAAAGTTATTTTTTTTAATCATAAAATGAATGAGTTTTTTGATGATATGATTAGCGCAATGAAAGAAAAATTTGACAAGTATTATGAAAATATTCCATTGTTGTATTATTTGGCATATGTTATTGATCCAAGTAATAAATTGCATAAGTTAAATGCTTTCATTGAATATTTTAATAATTATAGTACCACAAATATCATAAACAAACAGTTACTCACAGAAATTACTAAAACAACTTTTGATGAATTATATGAAATTTACAAACAAAAGAGCTCCACCACGCAACAAGGTGCATCTTTTAGTTCATCTACACCAGATTCACAATAGGCAATGTCTCATATAAATGTTAGAACACATTTTGATCCTCAACAACTACTCTTTGCTTCGAAAAGATCAAGAATTGAAAATACTAATGAAATAACTCAATATTTAAGTGATCCACTACATACAGGAGATGACGAGTTCAATCCCAATTTTGATATTCTTTCTTGGTGGCGAAAGCATAAATGTCAATATCCTATTGTATCTCAAATTGTTAGGGATTCGTTAACAATTCCAAATTTCTACAATTGCATCGGAAAGTGCTTTTAGTGCAGGTGGAAGAGTTTTAGATGATAGAAGGGCTCGAATGACACCCGCAAGTTTGGAAATGTTGGTGTGCTTAAATGATTGGTTAGACGTTGAAGAAAGAAAACAAGGATTAATGATGCAAGATATCGACAAAGATGAAGGTAGTTGTAATTCACCAAATTGATATATAGTATACATAGGATTGCTGATTGTTTAATAATTTTTTGTTTGGAGGTAAGGTTCTATGTCTCCCTCTTTATATATGTAGTAAATAGCTTATTAATTTAATTTAAATTCTTAGATTAGTTTTATAACTTGTAATGATTTAGAGGTAAGGTTCAATGCCCCCCTCTTTGTACATTTTTTTATAATATTAATATATATGGTAGGGGTCTATGCCAAACCGCCCACCATCTCAAGGTGGTTTTTTTCCTAATTAAATATTTTTTGCTCTATGATTAACAAATAATAAGTTATTATAATAAGTATTGACTTATACAACCAAGAAATAACTTGGTCAAATAAGTACTAATTTGGAATAATAAAATACAAATAACTAATTTCGAACTTTGGTTTTTGAATATTAACTAAGAACTTTAGTTTCGAATAATAAGTATTAGTTTGGACTTTGAACTTTAATTATTAATAACTTGGTCTAATATATAAGTATCAATTTTGATTAATAAAGTACTCTTATTAACTAGTAAGTAGTAAGTTCGAACAATTAATAAGTTATAATTTAATAAATTACTAATGAATAGTAAGTAAATGATTTTAAATTAATAAGTTATTAATTTTAAAATAATAATTAATAAGTAAAAATTTAAATTTCCAGAAATGTATTAGTTTCGAATAATAAGTATTAGTTTGGATTTTGAACTTTAATTACTAATAACTTGGTCTAATATATAAGTACCAATTTTGATTAATAAAGTACTATTATTAACTAGTAAGTAGTAATTCGAACAATTAATAAGTTATAATTTAATAAATTACTCATGAATAGTAAGTAAATGATTTTAAATTAATAAGTTATCAATTTTAAAATAATAATTAATAAGTAAAAATTTAAATTTTCTAGAAATGTATTAGTTTCGTATAATAAGTATTAGTTTGAATTGTGAACTTCAATTACTAATAACTTGGTCTAATATATAAGTACCAATTTTGATTAATAAAGTACTATTAACTAGTAAGTAGTAATTCGAACAATTAATTACAAGTTACTAATGAATAGTAAGTAAATGATTTTAAATTAATAAGTTATTAATTTTAAAATAATAATTAATAAGTAAACATGTAAATTTCTCGAAAAAATATTTTTAAAATTTAAGTAAGAACTTAAATTGGATGGCCGGTCCGTGGGCCAATTTAAGTTCCGACCCATCGTGGGCCTAAGAGCCCGGGGGCCGGTTACGGGCCACCCTTCTTTGTACCAGCACGGCCTGCCAACCCGCCACATCCCGGCCCGTGACAAGCAATCACGGGCCCGGCCCACCGCCACCTCTATCATTAGGAGGGTCGAGAAGGAGCATCCATCCCCAAAGATTTTTAAAAATATGTTTTCTTTTTTTCCTTTAAATTTTTTTAAGAGATTATTATATTATTATAACAATTAGACTTTACCCCCAAAAAACTATGGAGAATATAAAAAATTATTTCCCAAGAATTTCGAAAATATCATATTTTTCTTGATATTTTTAAATTTTAAATAATGCCCTTAAAAAATTTAACTTTAACATCTCCCTAAAATTTTGCAACAGTATAAATTGTCTCTCCAAGGATATATATATATATATATATATATATATATATATATACAATTATAATAAAAGTATATAATCCTATGTAAAAATTTATTATAATTTGTTTGTCCTACACATACGTCAAAAAACTCTTCATAGTGCTTTTTTATCCAGTTTCAAACCACTTGAAATGGATATGTGTGATTCCTTTTAATATATTGTTACCATATTTTTTCTTTAAACAATTTCAAAAGACTTGAAATGTATATGGTTGATTCCTTTTGATATATTGTTGTCATTTTTTTTTACAATTTCAGATGACTCAAAACTAGCTAATCGATAATGAAAAAAGAAAGTGCTCAAAATCTTTGTCAATATATAAAAAAAAATATCGATCCATTAAGATATGATAACATGAAATCTAAAATTAAGAATAAATCGATCCCCATAAGAAAAAAGGATCATACAAAACAAATTTCAAATATATCACAAAAGAAAGAAACAGATTGCACTAGCAATAGAAAGTATGAAAATACAATTCAATAGTTCACCATATAAAATAAAACTCTTATTTTTTACCCATATCATTCTCTTAAAATGCTAAAGGTTGCAAGTTTTCATTTATTACACTTCGTGCCTTGTGTTAGCAGAAGGCGGAGATATATCAGTTGAGTACATGTAAAAATAAGGGAAATTCTATGGTCTCTTTTAGGGAATCATTCCCTTGTACTTTGAATGTTTGTACAGTGCAACACTATAGGCTTAAAAAGCTTGTACTGTACAAACTCTAAAAGTTAAGGGAATGATTTCTTAAAAGGAATTGTAGAATTACCCAAAAAATAAATGGACACAATCTTTGAAGAATCAATCAATTCTCATTTTTGAGTTCTTACCAAATTTACAATCTTTTTCCTTTTAACTGGTTGCCACGTGGAAGCCTATACGATTACAAGTTTTGGTTTTAGTATATTTTATGGATACTAGAAATGGTAGTTGTGTCACGCACAACCTATGCCCACAATAAAGATTTAATTATACTATTTAACACATAGAGTTTCAATTATTTCATTCTCCATTGAATAAACTTAGGTTGTTTAAAAAAAAAAAGTACAAATTTAAGCATAAAATGCAGAAAACGTAATAATAATTGTTCACTTTAATATCGATTATGCGATTATATGATACTTATACTAATTCTGTAATTTTGAAACTAAATTCTATAATAGTAGTTGGTTGGAGTTCGACCTGCTTGTAAGTGTTGATGTGGGTGACTTTGAAATATGAGTACAAAACAAAAGAGGTTTGTCAATTCTATTTAAAGTTTGTGAGAATGAAAAAAAACTTCAGTTTGGGCCTTAAAAAATAAATTAATTACAAAACAGATTCAACAAAGAATGACAAAGGTCTTGTAGAAAAGAAGCAAGAAAACTCTTCAAACAACTCGCCACTTGGCAGTCTTTGAAGGTACTATTAAAATAATTATTTTCTTCTATAATAGTTAGATAGATATGGATATCCATTCATGTTAGCAAAGTGAATAATATGAAGATAAATTTTTATGAGAAATAATGAAAAAGAATTATAATTCACTAAAAAAACATATAAATCTTATTCATTACCGTCTACAAGGGAAAAAAAAAGGAAGTTACATCGGTATGTATTTTTTAGTCAAGTATCATAATATAAATATATTCATTTTTTTCTTATTTCGTAAAAAACATGCATGTATAATTATTTTGCAGCAAAAACTTAATTGCACCAAAAATAATTAAAGCTAGTATAGCTTGAGTCGATCGAGGATGGGCTTCTCGTTGAGTCTGGTAGTTCGCTGTACATTCACATATTCCATGTAATTCATAGGAGCATATGCAGCTGGCGTCTCACGTAGTAGAGGTGCAGCTGGGCTAACAATTGTATTAGGTGATGGGCCATTTGGTATCACTAAGGAAATTCTTGTCTTTTTGTTATTCACCACTGCTCTGTGCCATACGCTTTTGTATTTTCCATTACTCAATATCTGGTAATCAAATTTACAAAAATAGGTAACAAACACTAGTTAATCTTCAAGATTTGTTAATATTCAAACATTTTCTTTTTGAATATATTTCTTCGACATTGACGGTGTAGATTTTTTTTTTTTTTTATATACTACCTGGTGTAGATGCATGCCAGACAATCACTTTATAGATTTCAATATTATAATTTTCGTACATGCAACATGCATCTCTCGCGATAGTGTAAAATAATTTCTACCTACACCGTCTATCTGTGTAAAAGATTTAACTCTTCCTTTTTGCGATTTATTTGTAAACTGCGATAAAAACTCGCTTTTTGTATCCAAAGTCAAGTAATAAATCTAGACCGTTCATATGAATATTTTGTTAACATACCATATCATTGAGTTCTGTGAACATGTAATTTAGTGATATAGTATCATTATATGGAAGTGTAGAATTTTCGTGGAATGTTATTTTGATACAAATTTAAAGTAATTTTACCTCGAGTTGATCGCCGGTGTTGATAAAAATTGAGTTGGGAAGGGCATTGACGTAACCAACCACTTGCCCTTGTGTTGTATCTCAAGGCCACCAACTCCATTTTGTATGAGAAAGGTCAAGAGGCCATGATCTGTATGAGGTGGTATGCCAATTGCGGATTCAGGTTGAGGGCATGGGGGATAGTAATTTGCAGCAAAGATTTGGGTTCCCGACTTCAAGCCCATAGCTTTCTCGATGTAGTCTTCTTCAAGGCCTAGGCTTTGTGATATACCTTGGAGTAGTTTTCTATTCACATCTCGGGTTCTTTGAGAATACTCCGATACAAGGTCACTACAAAATCAATGAAATTTAATTTATAAGTGGAAATTTGATAACACAAGCCCAAATTGAATTTTTTATTTAAAAAAAAATTATATTCTTTAAATAATATTTTGTAATCATTTCATACACGTTTTTCAATTCCTTGTTTATCTCACACGTATCCCATCAAAAAAGTTGCTACACTACCTTATTCAGATAATATTTCAGGAATAATAGTTAAAGTTTTGAAAATATAAGGACACGTATCACTCAAATATTATGATGGTCTCGTTAATTAATTACCTCACTTAACTAAGTATGATTTGACAAATGAATTTATATAAGAAAGGTTCGTTGTTGAATTACCAAGTAGTTATCTACATTATCGTACAAATTAGCTTAAAGTGTTATTTCTCCACTATTTTCCACTATTATCCTCTATTCCTATGTAAGGCTAATATATTGTGTAATTTAAATAAGGCAAAATATGAAAATTTGTAGCCATCTGGGACCATCTTGTAGTTGTAGAAAAAAAATATTTACGCAACTAGTGGGCTGCTATATACAAGAATTTCAACTTAGAAGAAAACAAAATTGGCATTCAAAGCCAGCTCTCGTGCGTTGCTATCCCTGAGTTTTATTACGTATAGGTCAAGCCCAAAATACTTGTATGGCTCGACCATCTCTTTCAGTCAATCGATTTCAAAATTGACGTTCAATCCTAAAAATTATAGTACTATACAATAAGTTAAAGAAAAAAAAAATTATGCCGACCGGTCTCATACCTCACCTATTGTAGTGTAAATAAAATTTTATATAATCTTATTTACATTTCTATATTGACCTCTGTTATACCACATCAAATAATAATAATAATAACCAAATTATCCTAATTCTTCTACCTTTTTTATTAAAAAAAAATAGTATTTTGATCATTTCATTAACTTTTTGTCGAGATATTCCCAATTGTGTTTTGTAACCCATTATAAAATGACCTGAAGGTTGTATAGGAGTGGAAAAAACAGAAGTGAAGGAGGAGGAAAAGGAGAAGCCAACAAAACATAGATAAATTAAATGTTGAAATAAAAAACGTTAAACTACCTGAATTGTGTTGGTTTATTTGGACAGTAAAATTCTGGATGCACAAAAAATCTGAGATAATCTCTCCAAAAGAGGACTTTCTGGTTTGAAACATCGCAGGTGGTGCTGCCAGACCTTACCATAACAGGAAATCTTGGATTCGTGGTTTCAAACTTGAGCTTCTCCTCCTCCGGCCATATCGAAAAAGTCGTTACAAGTTTTAAATAACCGATCAATTAGGTTTTCCGGTATGCCATGGTTCACCAACTGCATGCATATGCATATCATTATTAATTGGTACGTATAGCAAATGACATATTTCTTGATACCAATTCAGCATCTCCAATAAATAATTACAATATAGATTTCAAATTACAATCGTCAAACCATTTTTATTTTTTTTGACTTCTATAATAGTGTTATCTAACATTCAGTGGTTAAATTATTAGTGTGATACCAAATTGGCAATGAATTAGATCTGTTCGTTACATAAAGGAACTAGCATTAATCATGTTTGTTGACAGGAATTAAGAATGATAGATACTAGTAATTACTATAATTTACCATGAAGAAGCCCCATTCCCCGCAGGCATTTCGGAGGTCCTGAATGACTTTGGCACGTTCATCAGGATTGGTTGAGCTGAGTAGGGAGAAATCAATGACGGGAAGTGACACTTCAGGACCTGCAACTGTGGATTTACATTATCGCTATTGCTGAAATGAGCATAATCAGAAGGGAGGGACTTGAGGTCTTGTGATTGAACAAGTGTTTTCACGCTCGGCATTTTGAATGGCTTTTTTTGGTTAATTAATTCAAGCTGGAAATTGGAATAGCAAATTAAGCAATATGCAATATTGGATTGTATTTGGTGGTGGCAGTTGTGGACGATGTGGTAGTATTTATAGAGGCAATCTTGCCGTGTGAGCCTCTCAAAGTTGAAAAAAATTTTATTATCTTAACGATTATAATTTTCATTCCGTTTTACAGTGTAAATAGTGCCGACGAACTCTTCCTTATGGGTGGCAAGTTTAAGTCATCGAGTAGCTGCATGCCACCTTCCAGAAATTTGGGAAAAAAAGGTTTGAAACAATCTTCCAAGATGGCGGAAAAAGAGTCAAACGGGTCCACCCAGGCACCCACCAAATTTGTTCTCCAATTTGATGAAAAAGAAACATAGTCTAACGAATTAAGGAAATTAAAACCTTAACCTGGGCACACTTAACAATTAAGATAACTTAATTTCTTTCTTGATTATTACGGTTAACCAACACTCAAATTGACTTTTCTATTGCGAGGCATTCAATTTTCAGATACTATGATCACTTGAAAATCTCTTGGGTTTTATTACGTTGATATGTTAATAAATTTGAAATCCATTACCCAGAATGAAAGTAAGTATTTTCTAACACTTTCATTTTCATAAAATTATTTTCATAATTATTAACCAAACAACATATACGAGTATCATTAATGTTGATTCCCATTTCTTTCTCTCATATCCGTAAACCAAACACCTCCTAAAATTACTGCACATAATCGTAACAGTTCATTTAATAGTGTGGCAAGAAGTGAAACAGGATGTAAAACAGAAGATTCAGTGACAATAACAAGTCATTAAATATTGTTCTAATTCCTGTTCGCATATATTTATCCATTTCTATTTTCTTTTCTTTTTTTCTTTAGCATTTAAAAAATATTTAAAAAGGATCGAATTCCATGATGATTCTAGACGACTAGACCGGCATTGTAAAATTAATAAAAAAAACCCTTACCGGATGAAAAATTGGAGCAAGCATGCATATGGTTTCAAAAACAACGTGAGAGAAGTCAACAATGGTGAGTTTGCTGGGGATTTAGTTCTACAAATGGAAGTTCAATTATTAACGTTGAAAATTCGACGGTACTGCAAAGCTGGAAGACAAAGTCCGTTAGCTCAAGCCTCCAGTCAGTCCGAGCCCCTATCTCTATCTATGTTAGAAGTTAACATTCTTGACTTGCTTTACACTCAGTTTGTATGGTTAAAATAAACAACACGGTTCGTACAGAGCATTATTTATTATTTTCTGGAAAATATTTTAACATGTTTTTCAATTATTATCTTACTATACTTGTATCATATATCGAAAATCACTATCAGAATAATATTCTAAATAATATCCTAAATATTATAAGCAATAATAACTGCAAAATACTTGAGAAAAACTAGTATTAATTAAGGTGATCTTTAAAGTGATTACCAGGCTAAAGAGGTACTAATATACTTAATTGGCTTAAAAAATTGAGTAAAGTATTCTTTGTTATTATTTAGGGAAAGGGTTCTGGGGTATCAATTTTCATTTACAAATATATAGCAGCAGATTTATATTGACTCTCTACAAGTTCATATTCAAATCAACTCTCTTGGAGTCAAATGTGAAACTGTCCTTTTACCTTTCGCGCGAAACTGGAAAATTGTGTGCTTTTGCATTGGCTTATACTTTGTGTTTCCGACAGCATCGTGTCTAATTTCCGACGGCATGGTGATGAGGAAAAAGATTTAGATATAATTTTTATTATTTTTGAAAAGGCATATGATAGAGTTCTAGAAAAGTTATGCGAAGAATTTTAAAAAAAAGAGGTATTGGAGTAGGCATATATAGAATCAATATAGGAGATGTACATGAATGTGGCTACAAGTGTGAGAACACTAGGAGGGTTGACACGAGAGTTCCGTATAAATATAGGTTTACACCAAGGTTCAGGTCTAAATCCTTATCTATTTGTATTGGTCATAGATGAACTTACAAGGCACATACAGAAGAAAATATCATGGTGTATATTATTTGTAGATGACATTATTTTAGTAGATGAAATAAAAGATGGGGTTAATGCTAAATTCGAGGTTTGAAAAGAGTCAATTGGGGTAAAAGAGTTTAGAATTAGTAGATTAAAAACAGAATATATGAAATTTAAATTTAACAAGAGGGCACATAGGAATAGAATAGTATAGGAGATCAAGAGATACCATAAGTGAAAATTTTAAGTTTTAGGATTAGTTCTTCAGAATGATAGTGGTATAAATCGAGATGTTACACATCTGATACAAGCGGGTTGGATTAAATGGAGAATGGCATCGAGAATATTATGCGATCACAAAATCCCTTTAAAACTTAAAGGTAAATTTTATAGAACGGTAATTAGGATAGACTGTAAAATGACTCGTGTAATCCCCACTAATTTACCCAACTTTTGAAAATATTTACCTTCTTCAATCATACATCATGCACAATTACAATACTCTTAGATTTTCGAAAACAAATTCGGATCCAAACTGAGGTTCAAATTCGAGTTAACGAAACTCATGAGTTTAAAAATAGTTAGACAGCAGTTCTTTCTTTGGAAGTAAAATAGCTTGTGAAAACTATTAAGTTACAGGCTGTTTATCTACATCTCCAATTGGTTTCATTGGACGTACCTTTTACATCTCTGCTCAAGAAAATTTGATCGTTAGATTTGGAGCTGGTCATAGAGAATTTCAATCTACCTCGGGCCTAGATATGGTTAAAATAGTTGATGTAATTATCTTCTGATCATTATATTTCTTATCAATTTTGTCTTTCTAGTTTTATTTTCCTTGTAAAAAACTTGGAAAAAAGACAATGGTAAATCATCTTGTTTTACGGTGGAATCTTTAATAAACTCGGACAATTTACATGTCATTTTCACTTCTTTTTTTTTTCTAGGATTAGACAAATTTTGTTTGTATTACAATCCTGACATTTTTCATGTGAAGAATACTGAATCAAGTTTGATTAGTTTAATTAAATCTGCAACCAATGATAACATGGTCCAAGTTTTTGACAAGTTACTTTCTCATTTCTGCTTAGGAGAGATTTCTATGATAGATGTTGCAACTTATGCACTGCATTTTGTATCTGCTTGAATGTTATTTGTGTTAGTGTATGTCCTAAATTCAATTTGTTTTAAGGATAAATTATACTTTTATATTTATGTATATTTTATAATATGACATTTTTTGAATAAAATATATCTATGAAATTATAAATAGATGATATAATTATATTTTATTCGTAAATATCCCTAATCGTTGTATTTGACACTAGTAGATTAACACATATGTATATGTGGATGCTTATTTGAATAAGTGTATCCGATTGACCCGCTAAGAGTATTCTATACGGATTATTATTTAAGTGCCAGTGGATTAATCTCTTTGGGATAGTTGTGTAATGGTCCTTTGACTTGAGGTCATGAATCATTATCTTGACTGTGGATTATTATATTTTGACTCTATTAGTCGTTACTCTTAATGAATCCCACGTGCAAATAGAGTTCTGGTATAATATTAATCACGATAAGATAAGATATGACCAATATAGGATTCACCACTCTTTATAATAGGAGAGTATATCCCAGTATGGCTACTTCTTGAAATACAATTCGAAAATCTTTGTGCAAAATAGAAATAGAATTAAGAGTATTTTAAATTCTATTTCAAATGAGTTGTATTTTGGAAATAAGTAAATTGATTAATTCAATAAGAATTGACATTATATATGTATTCTTGAATTAATTGGGATATAGAATGGTGAAAGGATAATAATTATACGGGAACTAAATTACGGATGGGTGATGTCGAACCATTTAACATATCTCAACACTTGGGCGGTCATGATACTTTGTTAAAAACCAATCTTGATCTATAAATGTAAATTAATTAATTGGACAATTAATGATAAATTAAATGTGTTTAATTTATCAAAGAATCTTAATTAATTTAGGATTATAATTTATACTTATTGCCAACGTGATTGGGAACCTAAAGGGTCACACACTTAAGGATAATTAAATTATGATTAAAATGATTTTGATAACTATGAGAACTTATGGGTTAATTTATGAGATAAATTAACTTTTTGGCCTCAATTGTAATAAGTTATATATTTTAGGAGTTAATATGTAATACATATTAAAAGTTCTAATGATTTTATACTTATTTATATGCCCTTAACCCATATTGATTATGATTATTGCA
Source organism: Cinchona pubescens (assembly GCA_025175665.1). Lineage (NCBI taxonomy): Eukaryota > Viridiplantae > Streptophyta > Magnoliopsida > Gentianales > Rubiaceae > Cinchona > Cinchona pubescens. The sequence continues at coordinate 4,119,320 of JANKKI010000059.1, read as the reverse complement.
ATTTTCTAAATCCAATTTGATTGGGATTCTCAATGTTGTATATATTACATTATATATTTGGATATATATAGATATAATATACATGATGACTAGGACTAAGATATAGAGATATAAGTACTAGTACGGCAAACAAAAAAAAAAGAAAAAGAAAATAGGTCGCAAGAAAATTTGTGAAAAACGTTGAAGTCATGTTTGGAAATTGTGGAGCTAGCATTCCATAGTTTAGGTCAATATCAATCTTAAGAAGATTCCTAATTTAATTATCTGTACGGATACTATTAGAGGTACACTTGTGCGGCTTGTGGATCGACGTCCCAAATATATTAGAGATTTTACTGCAATTTTAAAATATAATCTTTTAACTTTTATTGTACTACGCATAAATTATTCAAGGTGGACCGTGATAGAAAAATGAAAAATTTAAATTCTGCTGAGTTATTGGTTAGTTACTTTCTTACAATTTGGAAAAGAAACCCAAGAGTAGTACATGAAAGAGTAAGTCTAGGTTATCATTCTGTAATACAGAGCGAGTATTAAAAATCACTGAAAGAGTAAGTCTGTAATACGGAATGAGTATGAAAGTCATTGAAATGATTGAAAAGCAAGGGGGCCTCACTATTGTTCAATTATCTAACGGTTTGTAATACTCACTCTGAAATACAGATTGGGTAGCAAAGAATTTTTCTAAATGAAGAGCAAACTACCAAGTAGTTAGACTTTCTTGATACTTTTACATCTGTTTAGGAATTAGGGTCAAACCCGAGATACATCCTTTTTGTGAAATTTTATAGTTAGCCTGTTATTGGGCTTATACCGAAAAATTCTTACATAGATCCGATCCACGGTAGGTGGAATGGACCCTTTGGTCCACATTTCTCCATATCACCCTGAAAAAAGTTTATTTTTAATGAGTTAGAGTGATGTAGATGAATATAGATAAAGGGAATCCCACCTATCATAGACCAGATCCGTCTAAGAATTTTCTGGCTCATATCTATGTTTTGACTGCCAATCTTTACCTAATTCTGGAATTTCCCACTTGGGCCCTTCCTAGGCTGTACGCTGGTTTTTTTTACTATCTGAATAACAAAGTAGACCCAAAGATGATGTATGCCAAACTTTCCTTTAAATATCTTATAATACCCTTTTGTAATTAAAAAATAATGGTGCTGTTTGGACAGCCAATAATAGAGTATTATTTGGTGATAACATTTGTCTTTTGACTTTAGTAGTTTTTGAAAATTTGTATAAATAATTAGTAATGTTGACTTTTGTAAAAATATAATTGTTGTTTGGATACAAAATAATATTTTAAAATAACAATTTGGATTGAAAATAATACATATTATTTGCTGGACCTATTTAAAAATAAAATAGTTGCACAACTAATTAAATAACTATGGATGATTTTTTGTTTAATTCCTTTATTGATTTCCCTATTATACATGATTGAGTTTAAGATTTATTAGATTTTGAGTAATTCGGTTTGGCAAACAAGTTACATATTTCGAATTCATGATTGTCAAACACTTCCACTCATCTATTCAATTTGTTTGTTATTTTAATATTAGAATTTACTTGAGAACGGAGTGTCGATCTTTAAAACGAATTTAAAAAAAATGACATTGTTTGACAATTCTAAATTAAATTTAAACCTACAAAATATAGCAATATAATTTATGAGCAAATAGAGATACGCCTGTAAATAAATCGCGTCTAGACCCGTTTCATTAATCATTGATTTGAATCTAGATCAATGTGCTAATCTGATTATCCGAATTCGATTTAGATTCGTTTAGTTATTGTATAATAAACCAATCAGATATGGATCTGATTGTTTTGATTCGATTATATATATATATATATAGTTATATATTTATTTCCAATATAGTTTTTGTTATAATGTAAAATACATGTATGAATATGAATATGAATTAAATCTTCTTTTTTGACAATTAAAAAAATTCTCAAAATTTGAAGTTTTTATAGATAAATTTTCAAATTTATAATATAATATCAAGATTTGGATTCGACAAACTCCGACGAATTCGGATATAGATTTCCTTTTATAGAAGTAGAAAAAATCTAAATTTGGATTCAACTATGATAATATTAAACGAATTTAGTTATGGATCTGTAAGATTTGGCCTGGATTCGACCCGTTTACATGCCTAATTAGAGTTCCACTTATGTTATTACCAAAAAGTTTAAAAACAACAATACAATAGGCCTGTCAATGGGTCGGGTGTTGAACCAAACCCGATCCGATTGATACCGGACCCGTTTATCTGGGTCTGAATTTATGATAAATTTCGATTACCTAGATCCGATATGGACCCATTTAGCTATTATAATAAATGGGTTAGATTTGGATCTTAGTGTTACTGTCTGTTTAAGATATGGATCCGATTAAAATATTTAATATATAATAAAATTATTGTATATTAGTATTATTTTATGTGTATATATATATTATGTAAATTGCCCGTATAGTTTGTATTTAATGTAGAATACATGCATAAATATTAATTATGAACTAAATATTTTTTTTATAATTAAAGAAAAGAGAAAATTCGATAAATTGTAATAATTCTATATATAATTTTAAAAGTTATAAAAAGAATATTAAGACCCGGATCCGAATCCAGATTTGACAAGATTCAACGGATCAGGGTATGGATCTATTTTTGTAGACCCATCGGAGATCTGGATCCGATTATATTCATCAAATTCGGATCTGTTGATGCTAGATCCGACCCGGATCCGACCCGTGAACAGGCCATACAAAGCAAATAGAAAAATGACAATTGTAAATATTACTCATCTAGCCTCACCACACTGTAATTGACGAAGACACGTTACTTAAATTATTTACGTAATTATTAATTGAATATTTTTTAAAAATATAAATAATGAATATGATGTGAATAGTGAAAATAATGGATTGTGTGAATAATAAATAAGACAAAACATGAATAGTGCGAAATATTATTTGAAAAAAAAATGCTTTGCTGACGAAACAGAAATTAGTGTTGACCAAATATTATTTGACAAATAATACTTATTATTTGCTATCCAAACACGGCCAATTATTTTCTCTATCAAACTTTTCCACATCCACCCTACACGACTCCAACTTTTACAACACTCCAGCCTCTTATGGCTCTGTCTACAACCAAAATTTTAAACAAAAATATCTGCAGCTTTTCGGATTACCAAGTTGCCCATATCCGTAGCCTCCCATCTCTCCCATCTTCAGATACGACTTGCAGAAAATGCCTTAGCTTCTCAGCAATTTGGTGCTTCTTCCAAATTATTCAACACAATGATGTCTAGAATCTCTATTTTTATTATTATTTATTTATATTGCTCAAAAACTATCAAGCCCACCTAAGAGCTCAACTTAGATGTGAAAATATGCTTAGTTTGGTGCCATCCATTCTTCCCTCTTCTTCAACCCAACCCCACTTTCATGTCCCATTTCTTTGTGAGCATTCCTTTTTTTGCTGGTTTTGAATGAAGATCTACTACTCTTAATTGGTCAAAATGATAAAATGATTGATAGTGTAAATGTTTGGAATTTTCCAGCGACAAATGATCATAAAAGTAAGTCCTACCAAGAAAAAAAAAAAAAAGAGGAAGTAAGGAAGAGTTGGGGATTGAAGTAATGAAGAAGAACAAGAAGGTTGAAAAAAATTGTAAAGGTTATGACGGAATTGAGAATTGGTAAGGCAGAAGCAGTTGAATTTTTTAGTGGATAAAAAAGATTGTCGTTGCAGGAGGAGCGGATTTACAACACATTTTGCCATTCATTTACAATTTTTTTTGGATACATCTTGATGTGTTGTATTGGGGTTAATGAAGTAATTTTACATCACCAATAGAGGTAAGCGTAATTTTCAAAATCTCAAGGGAGCTTTATGTAATTGTTAGAAACCTCATGGAAGATTTGTGAAATTAACCCTTTATTTACTCTTCCTATATCACAAGCATGTATAGTTAAGTTCGTATCATCTATATTTGTGTGTGAGTTAATTTTTCTTACATTGTTTGTATAAAAAAAAAAATTACACGATACATAACAAGTGTTATTCAAATTTGAAATACTAGTTTTGCAGTTGTATCGTGTATCTACTCTTCCTATTACGAGCATGTACAATTAATACAGGTGTTTGATTCATGAGTATGATGGGAAGGAATGAGAATCAAGATTAGTGATGCTCATAGATATTATTTGGTTAATCACTATAGAAATCATTGAGAACGAAAGTATTTGAAAATGTCACTTTCATTCCTTGTGACTTATGAATGTTAAATTGATTAACTTATCAATATAATGTAATCCATTCGTTGTTCAAACTAAATAAACAAGGGAGAATAATATAGATTCATACTGATAGTAAAGTTTATGATTCTAATTTCGATTATGATTTCCAAATACGAGCTAAACATCTCCTAAGTTTGTATCATATTTGTTTATTGGGTATGAAATTTAGTGTGTGTATTAAGTATAAACAAGTTTTTCCTTTTTCAACAATTTAATGTTAATATTCAATCTACTCATGAATACATCAATTTTGTGTGAATTAAAACCGAAGAATATATCAGACATATTAACAGTAGATACAACAACTGTACTTGCCCATTTCCACTCTTACGTACTCTTCAACTTGTTTGGGTTGCATACTTATTATGATGCAAACCAAATTACTCAAAGTAGTGACTCATGATTCTATTGCATACAAAAATATTGTGAGCTTGTCTAGTTAATTCATGCAGGGGTGGATCATTAGGTAGAGGTGGCAGTGGGGCCGGGCCAACCAACGCGGCCTAGCCCGGGAGTTATTGTAGCAACCCCAGCTAAGCCCGGGACCAGGAACTAGGCCGGGTCAGGCCTGGGTCATGGAGTGCCGGTCCGGGATTGACATGTGATCGGCCCTCGGTCAACGGGGCGACCGTTGGTGACCCGCAGGCCAATCCTATCGGGCCAACCGTTTGGGCTGGTGGGTCGATCGTTGAATTTTTTTTTAAAAAATGCTATTAATGACAGTTTTACCCCTCAACAGCTCTAGAACGGCTAGTTTTTGGGGGTAATGTTGGAAAAAAAATTCTATAAATACCACACAAGTTTCCCAACAAATCACACAACAATTTCTCTCTACTTTCTCTTCTTTCTTCTTTCTACTCTCTAATTCTATCTCCAAGTGCTATTATAATTTCTTTTATACTACTAAAATTATAATATATAGTATTTTAGAAATTTAAATTATCTCAAGTTGAGAGCTCAGTTGAAAATTTGGATATTTATCCAAAATTCATCCCAGTAGTGAAGTGCTCAAGTGGAATTCAAGTACTCAAGTGTATAAATTGATATTCGATATTTCAATTTCCAAGTTGGTTTTTTCATACTTTTTAATGTATTAATTGTCTTTATCAACTCTCTTATTTTTTTTCTTTATTATTGTTTTGTTATATTCTTTTATTTGAAAATTTAGTAGCTTGCATCTTTAGTTTTCCTATTACCACTTTATGTGTTTCTTTATTTATAAAATTTTTCTATTACAAGAAAATGGAACAAGGATCACAAGCACCCCACACCCTACTAGATGGTTCTACAATATTTGTTGATTTGGATGATATAGATAACCAAAATGAACAAGCACCTAGTAAACAACCCACTACTAAATGAAAAGTCTCGTTTGGGAATTTTTTGAAAGAGATGAAGAAAATGAGACTGCTACTTGTAAATTATGTGTTCCACCTATATCATTTAAACACAAAAATGGGGGGGGGAACCGGAACACTTAATAGGCACATTAGTAAAAAATAGTAGTGAAGTTCAAGAAAAATAAAAAATGGTTCAAATACAAATTCACACCACACAAGGTTTGGTAATGGGGAATTTTAAATATTCACATAAAAAAAATAGAGAGGAAATGGCTAAATGGATAGTTAGAGATGAATTGCCTTTTATTTTGAGTCAAAGTTCCAATTTAGAACAATACATGCACGAAACCGTGAACCCACAATTTAAAAAGGTTCCTAGCAGTACTTTGAGAAGTGATATTAAAAGAATGTATAAGGAAAAAAAAATAAATTGATAGGTACTATTGCATCGACTAATTGTAAAGTTGCCTTTACTGTCTTGGAAAGCAATCACAAATGAAAATTATTTTTGTATCACTACACATTGGATAGAGGTAGATTGACATTTACAAAAGTGAATTATTAGTTTTCAAATTTTTGAACACCCTCACAATGCCTCCCAAATTACAAGGTTGATTACTAATTGTGCCTGTGAATACGGTTTGCTTGAAAAAGTTATATCAATTTAGTGCTTTTGACAATGTCTCAAATAATACTGCAAGCGTGCCTATGTTAAAAGATGTTTTCAAACCTATTTGAGGTGGTGAATTATTTCATAATAGATGTGCATGTCATGTACTTAATATTTGTGTTCAAGATGGTTTAAAAATGGTTGAAGATATTATTAGTCCAAATAGAAGTGCTATATGTTTTATCCGTTCATCTACTGCTCGTAAACAAAATTTTAAACGATTTTGTTTAAAAAATGGCATGAAACTTAAACATTTTCCAATAGATGTACCCACTTGGTGGAATTATACTTGTCATATGTTATCAAGTACTTTTGGTTATGAAAAATTACTTTCCGCATTTTACAACGAGCACATTGGTTCAGTTAATGCAACTTATTTAGGCGAGGAGGATTTTAATCGAGTTAAAACAATAGTAGAAACTTTAAAGCAATTTGAGTATGCTACAGACTTGTTCTCCGCTACTTATAGACCTTCATCTCATGTTGTTTTGCCTGAACTAAGTGTGTTATTAAAGTTATTTTTTTTAATCATAAAACGAATGACTTTTTTGATGATATGATTAGCGCAATGGAAGAAAAATTTGACAAGTATTATGAAAATATTCCATTGTTGTATTATTTGGCATGTGTTATTGATCCACATAATAAATTGCATAAGTTAAATGCTTTCATTGAATATTTTAATAATCATAGTACCACAAATATCATAAACAAATAATTACTCATAGAAATTACTAAAACAACTTTTGATGAATTATACAAACAAAACTCCCCCACGCAACAAGGTGCATCTTCTAGTTCATCTACATCAGATTCACAATATGCAATGTCTCATATAAATGTTAGAACACATTTTGATTCTCACCAACTACTCTTTGCTTCGAAAAGATCGAGAATTAAAAATACTAATGAAATAACTCAATATTTAAGTAATCCACTACATATCGGAGACGATGAGTTCAATCCCAATTTTGATATTCTTTCTTGGTGGCAAAAGCATAAATGTCAATTGATCCTATTGTATCTCAAATTGTTAGGGATTGGTTAACAATTCCGGTTTCTACAATTGCATCAGAAAGTGCTTTTAGTGCAGGTGGAAGAGTTTTAGATGATAGAAGGGCTCGAATGACACCCGCAAGTTTGGAAATGTTGGTGTGCTTAAAGGATTGGTTAGAAGCTGAAGAAAGAAAACAAGGATTAATGATACAAGATATCGACAAAGATGAAGGTAGTTGTAATTCACCAAATTGATATATAGTATACATAGGATTTTAATGTTTAATAATTTTTTGTTTGGAGGTAAGGTTCTATGTCTCCCTCCTTGTATATGTAGTAAATAGTTTATTAATTTTATTTAAATTCTTAGATTAGTTTTATAACTTGTAATGATTTGGAGGTAAGGTTCAATGCCCACCCCCCATCATCTCAAGGTGGTTTTTTTCCTAATTAAATATTTTTTGCTCTATGATTAACAAATAATAAGTTATTATAATAAGTATTGACTTATACAACCAAGAATGATAACTTGGTCAAATAAGTACTAATTTGGAATAATAAAATACTAATAACTAATTTTGAACTTTGGTTTTTGAATATTAACTAAGAACTTTAGTTTCAAATAATAAGTATTAGTTTGGACTTTGAACTTTAATTATTAATAACTTGGTCTAATATATAAGTATCAATTTAGATTAATAAAGTACTATTATTAACTAGTAAGTAGTAATTCGAACAATTAATAAGTTATAATTTAATAAATTACTAATGAATAGTAAGTAAATGGTTTTAAACTAATAAGTTATTAATTTTAAAATAATAATTAATAAGTAAAAATTTAAATTTCCAGAAATGTATTAGTTTCGAATAATAAGTATTAATTTGGATTTTGAACTTTAATTACTGATAACTTGGTCTAATATATAAGTACCAATTTTGACTAATAAAGTATTATTATTAACTAGTAAGTAGTAATTCAAACAATTAATAAGTTATAATTTAATCAATTACTAATGAATAGTAAGTATAAGAGACTTTAATGATTTTAAATTAACAAGTTATCAATTTTAAAATAATAATTAATAAGTAAAAATTTAAATTTCCAGAAATGTATTAAAATCGAATAATAAGTATTAGTTTGGATTTTGAACTTTAATTACTGATAACTTGGTCTAATATATAAGTACCAATTTTGACTAATAAAGTATTATTATTAACTAGTAAGTAGTAATTCAAACAATTAATAAGTTATAATTTAATCAATTACTAATGAATAGTAAGTAAATGATTTTAAATTAACAAGTTATCAATTTTAAAATAATAATTAATAAGTAAAAATTTAAATTTCTAGAAATGTATTAGTTTAAAATAACAAGTATTAGTTTGGATTGTGAACTTTAATTACTAATAACTTGGTCTAATATATAAGTACCAATTTTGATTAATAAAGCACTATTAACGAGTAAGTTGTAATTCAAACAATTAATAACTTATAATTTAATAAATTACTAATGAATAGTAAGTAAATGATTTTAAATTAAAGATAAGTTACTAATTTTAAAATAACAATTAATAAGTAAACATGTAAATTTCTATAAAAAATATTTTTAAAATTTAAGTAGGAACTTAAATTGGAGGGCCAGTTCGTGGGCCAGCCCGCTCCGACCCGTCATGGGCCCAGCCCGGCAGGATACACATCTAGATTGCACCGGCACGGCCCGCCAACCCGCCGCATCCCGGCCCGTGACAAGTAATCACGGGCCCGGTCCACCGCCACCTCTATCATTAGGAGGGTCGAGAAGGAGCATCCATCCCTAAAGATTTTTAAAAATATGTTTTCTTTTTTTCCTTTAATTTTTTTTTAATTTATTATTATATTATTATAACAATTAGACTTTATCCCCAAAAAAACTGTAGAGAATATAAAAAATTATTTCCCAAGAATTTCGAAAATATCATATTTTTCTTGATATTTTTAAAATTTAAATAATGCCCTTAAAAAATTAAACTTTACTCCCTAAAATTTTGCAACAGTATAAATTGTCTCTCCAAGTTGATAGATATATATATATTTTTTTTGCCCCCAAAGTATATAATCCTATGTAAAAAATGATTATAATTTGTTTGTCCTACACATACATCAAAAAACTCGTCGTAGTGCTTTTTTATCCAGTTTCAAACCACTTGAAATGGATATGCGTGATTCCTTTTGAATATATTGTTGCCATTTTTTTTCTTTAAACAGTTTCAGAAGACTTGAAATGTATATGTTTGATTCCTTTTGATATATTGTTATCATTTTCTTTTTTACAATTTCAAATGACTCAAAACTAGCTATTCGATAATGAAAAAAGGAAGTGCTCAAAATCTTATCAATATATATATATATATATATGTATATATATATATATATATATAAAATATCGATACATTAAGATATGATAACATGAAATCTAAAATTAAGAATAAATCGATCCCCATAAGAAAAGAGGATCATACAAAACAAATTTCAAATTCATCACAAAAGAAAGAACAGATAGCAATAGAAAGTATGAAAATACCAATTCAATAGTTCACCATAGATGACTTGAAAAAGAATTGGAGGAGGGGGAAGAAGGGGAAGTGAGTTGCTTATAAACAAGAAATAGCTTGAAGTCCCTTTTCTTTGATAATTTTTCTATCTCCATGTGTTCTTATATAGTGCACTCAACCATTATCTCCATTAGTTACAATGATTTGTTTATCACAGTGAATTAGAAACTAATACTCACAACTCTAGTATATGGCTAGGTTTGAAGAGTTATTTGGTAGGATTTAAATTGTAAACTTTAGTTGTAGAAAAAACTTTTATATAAAATAAAACTCTTATTTTTTACCAATATCATTCTCTTAAAATGCTAAAGTTGCAAGTTTTCATTTATTGCACTTCGTGCCTTGTGCTAGCAGAAGGCGGAGATGTATCAGTTGAGTACACGTAAAAAATAAGGGAAATTCTATTGTCCCTTTTAGGGAATCATTCCCTTGTACTTTGAATGTTTGTACAGTGCAACACTATTTGCTTAAAAATTAACTTGTACTGTACAAACTCTGAAAGCTAAGGGAATGGTTTCTTAAAAGGAATTGTAGAATTACCCAAAAAATAAATGGACACAATCTTTGAAGAATCAATCAATTCTCATTTTTGAGTTCTTACCAAATTTACAATCTTTTTCCTTTTAACTGGTTGCCATGTGGAAGCCTATACGATTACAAGTTTTGGTTTTAGTATACTTTTATGGATACTAGAAATGGTAGTTGTGTCACGCACAACCTATGCCCAATAAAGATTTAATTATACTGTTTAACACATAGAGTTTCAATTATTTCATTTTCCATTGAATAAACTTTGGTTGTTTAAAAAAAAAAAAGTACAAATTTAAGCATAAATTGCAAAAAACGTAACAATAATTGTTCACTTTAATATCGATTATGCGATTATATGATACTTATACTAATTCTGTAATTTTGAAACTAAATTCTATAATAGTAGTTGGTTGGAGTTCGACCTGCTTGTAAGTGTTGATGTGGGTAACTTTGAAGTTGAATATGAGTGCAAAACGAAAGAGGTGTGTCAATTCTATTTAAAGTTTGTGAGAATGAAAAAAAACTTGAGTTTGGGCCTAAAAAATAAATTAATTAGAAAACAGATTCAACAAAGAATGACAAAGGTCTTGTAGAAAAGAAGTAAGAAAACTCTTCAAACAACTCGCCACTTGGCAGTCTTTGAAGGTACTATTAGAATAATTATTTTCTTCTATAAGATATCCATTCATGTCAAAGTGAATAATATGAAGATAAATGTTTATCAGAAATAATGAAAAAGAATTATAATTCACTAAAAAAACATATAAATCTTATTCATTACTGTCTACAAGGAAAAAAAAAAGGAAGTTACATCGGTATGTATTTTTTAGTCAAGTATCAGAATATAAATATATGTATTTTTTTCTTACTTCGTAAAAAACATGCATGTATAATTATTTTGCAGAAAAAACTTAATTGCACCAAAAATAATTAAAGCTAGTGTAGCTTGAGTCGATCGAGGATGGGCTTCTCAGTTGAGTCTGGTAGTTCGCTGTACATTTACATATTCCATGTAATTCATAGGAGCATATGCAGCTGGCGTCTCACGTAGTAGAGTTGCAGCTGGGCTAACAATTGTATCAGGTGAAGGACCATTTGGTATCACTAAGGAAATTCTTGTCTTTTTGTTATTCACCACTGCTCTGTGCCATACGCTCTTGTATTTTCCATTACTCAATATCTGGTAATCAAATTTACAAAAATAAACAAACACTAGTTAATCTTCAAGATTTGTTAATATTCAAACATTTTCTTTTTGAATTTATTTTTTCTTCATTGACGGTGTAGATTTTTTTTTTTATATACTATCTGGCGTAGATGCATGCCAGACAATCACTTTTTAGATTTCCAATAGTATTATTTTCGTACATGCAACATGCATCTATCGTGATAGTGTAAAAGAATTTCTACCTACACCGTCTGTCTGTTTAAAAGATTTAACTCTTTCTTTTTGTGATTTATTTGAAAATTGCGATAAAAACATCGCTTTTCGTATTTAAAGTATAGTAATAAATCTAGACCGTTCATATGAATATTTTGTTAGCATACCATATCATTGAGTTCTGTGAACTTGTAATTTAATGATATAGTATCATTATATGGAACTGTAGAATTTTCCTGGAATGTTATTTTGATACAAATTTAAAGTAATTTTACCTCGAGTTGGTCGCCGGTGTTGATAAAAATGGAGTTGGGAAGGGCATTGACGTAAAACCACTTGCCCTTGTGTTGTATCTCAAGGCCACCAACTCCATTTTGTATGAGAAAGGTCAAGAGGCCATGATCTGTATGAGGTGGTATGCCAATTGCGGATTCAGGTTGAGGGCATGGGGGATAGTAATTTGCAGCAAAGATTTGGGTTCCCGACTTCAAGTCCATAGCTTTCTCGATGTAGTCTTCTTCAAGGCCTAGGCTTTGTGATATACCTTGGAGTAGTTTTCTATTCACATCTCGGGTTCTTTGAGAATACTCCGATACAAGATCATTGACTACAAAATCAATGAAATTTAATTTATAAGTGGAAATTTGATAACACAAGCCCAAATTGGATTTTTTATTTAAAAAAAAATTATATTCTTTAAATAATATTTTGTAATCATTTCATACACGTTTTTCAATTCCTTGTTTATCTACACGTATCCCATCAAAAAAGTTGCTACAAGACCTTATTCAGTGAGGAACCACGAGACCATAGTTATAGTTTTGAAAATATAAGGACAATCACTCAAATATTATGATGGTCTCGTTAATTAATTACCTCACTTAACTAAGTATGATTTGACAAATGAATTTATATAAGAAAGGTTCGTTGTTGAATTACCAAGTAGTTATCTACATTATCGTACAAATTAGCTTAAAGTGTTATTTCTCCACTATTTTCCACTATTATCCTCTATTCCTATGTAAGGCTAATCTATTGTGTAATTTAAATTAGGCAAAATATGAAAATTTGTAGCCATCTGGGACCATCTTGTAGTTGTAGAAAAAAAATAGTTTACGCAACTAGTGGGCTGCTATATACAAGAATTTCAACTTAGAAGAAAACAAAATTGGCATTCAAAGCCAGCTCTCGTTTTATTACGTATAGGTCAAGCCCAAAATACTTGTATGGCTCGACCATCTCTTTCAGTCAATCGATTTCAAAATTGACGTTCAATCCTAAAAATTATAGTACTATACAATAAGTTGACATATATACAACGTTAAAGAAAAAAAAAAATTAGCCTGGTCTCATAACTCACCTATTGTAGTGTAAATTTAATTTTATATAATCTTATTTACATTACTATATTGACATCTGTTATACCACATCAAATAATAATAATAATAACCAAATTATCCAAATTCTTCTACCTTTTTTATTAAAAAAAATAGTATTTTGATCATTTCATTAACTTTTTGTCGAGATATTCCCAATTGTGTTTTGTAACCCATTACAAAATGACCTGAAGGTTGTATAGGAGTGGGAAAAAAAAAGAGAAGGAGGAGGAAAAGGAGAAGTTACACCAACAAAACATAGATAAATTAAATGTTGAAATAAAAAACGTTAAACTACCTGAATTGTGTTGGTTTATTTGGACAGTAAAATTCTGGATGCACAAAAAATCTGAGATAATCTCTCCAAAAGAGGACTTTCTGGTTTGAAACATCGCAGGTGGTGCTGCCAGACCTTACCATAACAGGAAATCTTGGATTCGTGGTTTCAAACTTGAGCTTCTCCTCCTCCGGCATATCGAAAAAGTCGTTACAAGTTTTAAATAACCGATTAATTAGGTTTTCCGGTATGCCATGGTTCACCAACTGCATGCATATGCATATCATTATTAATTGGTACGTATAGCAAATGACATATTTCTTGTCAAATTTCTTGATACCAATTCAGTATCTCCAATAAATAATTACAATATAGATTTCAAATTACAATTGTCAAACCATTTTTATTTTTTTTGACCTCTATAATAGTGTTATCTAACATTCAGTGGTTAAATTATTAGTGTGATACCAAATCTTATATTGGCAATGAATTAGATCTGTTCGTTACATAAAGGAACTAGCATTAATCATGTTTGATGATAGGAATTAAGAATGATAGATACTAGTAATTACTATAATTTACCATGAAGAAGCCCCATTTCCCGCAGGCATTTCGGAGGTCCTGAATGACTTTGGCACGTTCATCAGGATTGGTTGAGCTGAGTAGGGAGAAATCAATGACGGGAAGTGATACTTCAGGACCTGCTACTGTGGATTTATCGCTATTGCTGAAATGAGCATAATCAGAAGGGAGGGACTTGAGGTCTTGTGATTGAACAAGTGTTTTCACGCTCGGCATTTTGAATGGCTTTTTTTGGTTAATTAATTCAAGCTGGAAATTGGAATAGCAAATTAAGCAATATGGAATATTGGATTGTATTTGGTGGTGGCAGTTGTGGACGATGTGGTAGTATTTATAGAGGCAATCTTGCCGTGTGAGCCTCTCAAAGTTGAAAAAAATTTTATTATCTTAACGATTATAATAATCGTTTCATTCCGTTTTACAGTGTAAATAGTACCGACGAACTCTTCCTTATGGGTGGCAAGTTTAAGTCATCGGGTAGCTGCATGCCACCTTCCAGAAATTTGGGAAAAAATGGTTTGAAACAATCTTCCAAGATGGCGGAAAAAGAGTCAAACGGGTCCACCCAGGCACCCACCAAATTTGTTCTCCAATTTGATGAAAAAAAAACATAATCTAACAAATTAAGGAAATTAAAACCTGCACACTCAACAATTAAGATAACTTAATTTCTTTCTTGATTAGTACTCTTAACGAACACTCAAATTGACTTTTCTGTTGCGAGGTATTCAATTTTCAGATACTATGATCACTTGAATCTCTCTTTTCTAGTAAAGCTCCAATAAATATTGTTTTTTTTTTTTTTTTTTATTAGTTAGTTGTCCTGCTTAGACTTGTTGGAGATGAAAACCATTTCTCACTTCCAGTTTTATTCGATTTAACGTTATTAAATGAATTGTCAAAATTACTTCTTATACATTAAGAAGGTGTTTGTTTCGAATTCGAGAATCAGAATCGGAATGAGAATTATAAATCTTACTATCGGTATGAGTTTATGTCATTCTTCTTTACTTGTTTGGTTTGAATGAAGAATGAGTTTTATTATATTGATATGTTAATAAATTTGAAATTCATATCACAAGTAAGGAATGGAAGTGAGTATTTTCTAACACTTTCAATTCGATAGAACGATTCTCGTAATTATTAACTAAATAACATTTATGAGTGTCATTAATTTTGATTTCTATTCTTTTCTCTCATATTCGTAAACCAAACACCTCCTAAAATTACTGCACATAATCGTAACAGTTCATTTAATAGTGTGATAATAACTGAAACAAGATGTGAAACAAAAAATTCAGTGACGATAACAAGTCATTAAATTTTGTTCTAATTCATGTTCACATATATTTATCCATTTCTATTTTCTTTTTTTTTTTCTTTAGCATTTAAAAAAATATTTAAAAAGGATCGAATTCAATGATGATCTCTTTAGACGACTAGACCGGCATTGTAAAATTAATAAAAAAAACCCTAACCGGATGAAAAATTGGAGCTAGCATGCATATGGTTTCAAAAACAACGCGAGAGAAGTCAACAATGGCGAGTTTGCTAGGGATTCAGTTCTACAATTATTAACGTTGAAAATTCGACGGTATTGCAAAGCTGGAAGACAAAGTCCTTTAGCTCAAGCCTCCAGTCAGTCCGGGCCCCTATCTCAATCTATCTTAGAAGTTAAACATTCTTGACTTGCTTTACACTCATTTTGTACGGTTGGGCTTAGTTTGGACGGAAGCGTTATTCATTATTTTTTAAATAATATTTTATAATTATCATCTAATTTCACTTATATAACATATCAAAAGTTACTATCCTATAATATTCTAAATTAGAAAATAGCACGTGCATTACATATTTAACACTTCTAATTAATTCATTAAAAATTAATCAAACAAAATTATGCCTTATATATTCTCCATATTATGCACAAGGATCATACACAAACAGTATATTAAGATTATTATACTAGTTTGCAATTCTCATGAAAAGTTAGTGAAAAAAAAAAAACACTATATTAAGATTATTATACTAGCTAAGTACTTTTTCTACGTTATTACTCAACAAATGATGCGTGTAATTCTTATGTATTAAAATGATTATTTAAGAATATTTTGGGCACTTGTCGTATCATAGGTTGAACATTTTCCTACCTCATTAATAGCTACTCTAGATCAATATTCTACAAAATGGTATATAAAGATAAGAATTTAGTCACCAATGTTCTACGCAATGAAGTTAAGGTAGTAAGAAGTTTTCTTTATAACTTGTTAATCATGGGGTTCAAATATAAAAAATAAAAACAATTTGAACATATATAAAGGTTATAAATAATATTTTTTAATATTTACTAAAGTATAAATGATTTTTTTTTACTCTTAAAATTTTCTACTTTCTCATTATGTATTTATGTTAAAATTATGTAAAAACACAAGAAAGAACAATTTGAATTCATACATAATAGTTATAAGTGAAGTTAGGTGGTAAGAAACTTTTATAACTTGTTGGTTATGGGGATCGAGTATAAAAAATAAAACCAATTTGAATATATATAAATATTATAAATATTGTTTTTTAATATTTGCCAAAGCATAAATGATTCTTTTTACTCTTAAAACTTTCTGCCTTCTTATTGTTTATTTATGTCAAAATTATGTAAAAACTCAAGTAAGAAACAATTTGAACATACATAATAGTTATAAAGACTACTTTATTTTATTTTTGCTCAAATATAATTTTTTTTTACAAATATAATTTTTTACCATCTTATTATATAATTTTGTTATATTAATTAATTTGAAATGCATACAATAAATATATAGTATTAATATAAATTATAAAAAAAATGTATACTTTTATCAGATTCAATTATATTTTATTAAGGACGATATACAAAAAGTAAATCATTAAGCACTTGTTAGGCATGAAACTATTTAATTAAGGGTATATTAGGCATGACAGCCAAAAAATAGTTGGCAGTATTCTTAAAAATAGGTAATTAAATAGATGAGACTAATTTAGTAATATTTTACTATAGGGATTTGTAATTTATCAAGGATGGATATTTTAGATATCACAAAAAAAAGAGTAACAAAAATTTATTATATTTTCCTATTGAAATTGAGAATTAGATTTCATTAAAGGCGAATATTGTAGGCAATACAGAAAAAAGGAAGAAACAAAATTTGGGAGAAACAACTCTATCTCTCTCTCACACACACACATATATATAGAGTATAGATATAAATAGATAGATAGATAAAGATAATATCCTAAATACTATTATGCAATAATAAGTGCAAAATACTTGAGAAAACCTAGTATTACTTAAGCCGATCTTTTGATTGTCAGGCTAAAGGGGCTGCACAATTTTGATGTACTAATAACCTTAATTGGCTTAAAAAATTGAATAAAGTGTTATTTGTTATTATTAGGGGAAAGGGTTCTCAGGTATCAATTTTTATTTATATCTCAATACTAGGATTATGGGCACACTCTAGGAATGTGCACCCTGACAAAATTAAATTGACTCAAAAAAATAAAATTTTCAAAAATTATTTTTATTTAGGTAATAAGTAATGATTTAAAAAGAAAGAAAATTATAAAAGGTAATTATTTAGTTTTATTAGGAAAAAAATAAAAATTACATCAAAGTAGTTATGATTTATAAAGAAAAACTTGATAATAGAAGGTAATTATTTTTAAAAAAAATAATATATATCAAAATTACACCAAACCTCTTGTATTATATAAAATAATAGTGTAGTAGCAGATTTGTATCGACTCTTCTACAAGTCCATATTCAAATCAACTTCTTGGAGTCAAATGCGAAAGTGCCATTTTTCCTTTCGTGCCAAACTGGAAAATTGTTTGCTTTTGCATTCACTTATACTTTGTGAACGAATTTTGAAGAAGAATTATATTTCTTGTCTAAGTATAATAATATAAGAAATTCTCTTAAATAGACTACCCTATTAAGTACACAAATAAGGAATGTCTTGCTAATCAAGATCTATAATTAACGAATAGAATTACATTTAACAAATATATACAACTAAATATATTCTTAACATATATATTAAAAGGTAAATATGTTAAATATGTTAACATCCCCCTGCAAACTCAAGGCGGTTGAAAGCAAACCAACTGGAGTTTGGAACAAATAGCATCAAAACGGCCAGGTGGATGAGCCTTAGTGAACATATCAGCAGTTTGATCAGGAAAAAGATAGATTGTAATTAAAGAGTACCATGAACTAGATGCTGGCGAACAAAATGACAGTCATTTTTGATGTGTTTAGTGCGTTCATGAAAAATATCGTTATGAGCAATTTGAATAGCACTCCGATTATCACAACGAAGAAGAGTAGCTGAAGAATGAGTAACACCCATATCTTCGAGTAACCAGCGAAGCCAAACAAGTGCTTCAGTCGCATGAGCCATAGCTCGATATTTAGCCTCAGTACTAGAACGAGAAGTGACAGTCTGCTTCTTCTCATTGCACCTCCAAGAGATGAGAGAAGTACCAAGGAAGAAGCAGAAACCAGTAATAATCGTCTATTTGTTGGATCGCCAGACCAATCAGCATCAGAGTATGCATGTAGATCAAGCGACGAGCGGGAAGAAAAATGAAGACCATGAAAGGGGGTACCCTTGATACATCGCAAAATGCGTAGAACATAAGCATAATGAGTTGTCCGCGGAGTTGACATAAACTGACTGACGACATGAACAGCATAAGCAATGTCAGGGCGAGTGACAGTAAGATAGACTAAACACCCACGAGCTAATCATATAAAGTAGGATCAGAAAGAGGAGATCCATCAGTATGAGTAAAATGAGCATTAGCTTCAATAGGAGTTGAGGCAATGGTATGATCTGTGAGGCCGGCATGAGCAAGAATATCATAAGCATAATTAGCCTGAGTGAGGAAGTAACCATCAGAGTTGGACGAAATCTCAAGGCCAAGAAAATAACTCAAGAGACCCAAATCCTTCATCTCAATGTGCAATTAATGCTGATGAAGATGATTTTTGAAATCAGTGATGCCAGCAATATCATCGCCGGTTATAACCATGTCATCCACATACAATAATAAAATAATAGTACCATGATCAGATACTCGACGAAATAGAGCTGAATCATAATGATTGGAAGTAAACCCAAGCTGACAAATGGTAGAACTAAACTTGGAGAACCAAGCTCGAGGAGTTTGTTTAAGACCATAGAGAGCTCGACGAAGTTTGCAGACTTTGTTCGACGGATAAGAATAACCAAGAGGTGGTTTCATGTAGACATCTTCAATAAGATCACCATTAAGAAAATCATTCTTGACATTCAACTGGAAAAGGGACCATCTGCGAGTAGCAGCAACAGCAAGTAAACTACGAACGGAAGTAAGACGTGCAACAGGAGCAAAGGTTTCTTCATAATCGATGCCATGTTCCTGAACAAATCCTTTTGCAACTAAATGAGCTTTGTATCGCTCAATAGTTTCATTCAAATGAGTCTTAATTTTGATAGACCCATTAACAACCAACAGCAGACTTTCCAGGAGGTAGGTCGACTAGATCCCAAGTGTGCATTTTATCAAGTACCTGCAACTCATCTAACATAACTTGTTGCCAAATGGGATTAGAACTAGCTTCTCGGTAAGAAATGGGTTCATGTAAAGATAAGATAGTAGAAAAACAGTGAAAGTCACGAAATCAAGAAGGAATATCTCTTACACGATTAGATCGAAGAATAGTAGGTGGAGGTTGAAGTGGAGATGAAGGAGACAATTCTGGAGATATAGCCGGGACAGGATCACCGTCAGGAGCACGATCTTGAGAGCCATGGAAGTCATCAATAGGAGATTCAAAGGTGGAGGCAATTGGAGAATCTACAGCATGCTCATCAGGAAAAAGATCAAACAAGGGATTAGTAAAGAAGGGTTGAGAGGAAATAAGGGAAAGATGAAACTTGCACATGGAAGAGAATATTTGATGCTCCCAAAAGACTACATGATGAGATTTGCAATAGCCTGCGAGACTGAGGATCCCAACACCGATAGCCTTTATGTTCAATTCCATACCCTAAGAAAAAATAAAGGCGAGCACGAGATTCTTACTTGCTGTGCTCATGGGGTTAAAGAAGAACAAAACAAGCGCAACCAAAAACTTTGAGTGATGTATAATCAGGAGGGGATTTAAAGAGACGTTCATAAGGAGCCTGATTGGTAATGGCAGAGGAAGGAACCCTATTACTTGTGTAGATAGCAGTAAATGCCGCTTCACCCCAAAACCTCTCAGGACAAGAAGATGAAATTAATAGAGCACGAGTAGTGTCGAGAATGTACCTCTGTTTACATTCAGTATGACCATTCTGTTGAGAGGTACCTGGACAAGATCTATGAATAACAGTACCATTTTGATGATAAAAGTCTGAAAAGGACTTTTCTTTATATTTCATGGCATTGTCTATACGAAAAACTTTGATAATACTAGAGAATTGAGTCTGAACCATAGTGGCAAAATCACTATAAATAAATTTAGATAAGTCAAATTTATGATTCATAAGATAAATCCAAGTGTATCGTGAATGGTTATCAACAAAAATAACAAAATATTTGGAACAACCCATAGTGGGTGTAGGGGAAGGTCTCCAAATATCAGAGTGGATAAGATCAAATGGTACAATAGCAACAGAATCACTTTTATTAAAAGGTAAAGCATGATGTTTTGCAAGTTGACAAGAAACACATTCAAAATGTTCATTTTTAACAAAACCTAGACGGTCCTGAGAAACTAAAGTTTTTAAATGACCAATGGAAACATGACCAAGGCGGGAGTGCCACAAATCAAGTGATGATGTTGAAACAGCAGAACAGGAGGTAGAAAATAAATGAGGCGGAAGCCTAAGGTGAATCAACTCAAATAGATGACCAACTTTACGGCATATCTCAAGAATCTGCCTCATTTGGGAATCCTGCACAAAATATCTAAACGGTGTAAAGAATAAATGCAAACCCAAATCACATAATCGACCAATAGGGTACAAGATTAAGTTTGAGTTGGGGAATAAGAAAAGTATCAAGAATAGAAATATTTGATGTAGAGATATGGCCTATATGACTAACATGCATAGTAGAATCATTACCTGTATGGATAGGTGGTAAAGAATAATTTGTTGACTGTGAAGAAAAAATATGAGAATCGGAGGTCATATGATTACTGCAAGCAGAATCGAAGTACCAAGAAGAAGTACCTATAGTGACAGAAAGGGCAGTAGATGGAGCATATTTAAGCAAAACATATTTAAGCATTGATTCAACATCAGTAAGGGTAATAGCAGGAGAGGAAGGTTCAGCAGACATATCACCAACATCAATGGCAGTAGCAGCACGATATGGACCAGACTTAGGTTGGAACTGTCCAAATTTTACTGAAGTGCGATTGGAATTCTTGGGACAGTTGGATGGAAAATGACAAGGTCCTTTCTTGCGACAAATATGACAAATACGAATGAAACAATTTAAAAGCCAATGACCAGGATCATGACAATAACGGCATTCCCTTGGTTGAGATGAACCTGAAGGAGCTGATGTGGCCAAATCAGTGTGTATAAGAGACAGTCTCAGGATTAGAACTGACAGCCTTGAGAGAGCGAAGACGAGTTTCTTCAAAAATAACTTCTGAAAAGGCAGTCTCAAGAGTAGGTAACGGAGACTGATGTAATAACGATGCACAAATAGGCTCAAATTCATCATGAAGACCCATGAGAAATAGCATCAAGCGTTGATTATCTCGAAGAGTGAAGTACTTTGCAGCATCTCCAGGAGTATCCGATTTTGGATTTAAAAGAGCCAGTTGATCCCAAAAACTACTAAGAGTAGCGATAAAGGAATGAACAGGTTGATGACGCTCCTATTTCATATGATATAAGGCAGTCAAAAGTTGATATTGACTCGCAAGACCTTTGACAGTGTATCGATGGGTAAGAAAATCCCATAATTTCTTGGCAGTATTAAAATGTCCAAACTGTTGACGTATGGAAGGAATAGTAGTGTTACGAATTGTCCAGGTAATAATTTGATGATTCTTACTGTCCCAATCTTCAAAGCGATCATTGAATTTGGTAATCGATTCACCCTCTAGTTGTGTTGGAATAACTATAGATCCTTCAACAATACACCACAATTTTTTACCTTTGAGGAAACTTTACATATCTTGAGCCCATGAAACATAATTAGGTCCATCCAATGAGGTTGAAATAGGATGGGACACATCTGATTGAACCATGGTAGGAAAATAACAATTCAAAGCGAAAAAATAAAAAATAAAGTAAGTAATGGTATAAAGAAAGACTACTTTTCAAGAAGAATCACAGAAAATCGAGCACACGGTTGAACTTAGAAGACCAAAAAATGTAGGGAACCGGACTAAATCGGGAGAAAACAGCCTGAACCAGACAAAAAATTGCTGACCAGTGAATCGAACCAAATCAACCCAAGGCTGAACCAGGGACTGTAAACCGCTGAAGTGGAATGACGTGACAGATGACGGGACAAAATGAATGATGTGGCTGAGATGACATGGCAGGTGATGTGGCACTGTAGGGTTGACATGGCGGTGATGTGGCACTGTAGGGTTGACGTGGCAGGCCACGTGGCAGATGACGTGACTGTGAGGTAGGGTCAAATGAGTGACATGTCGACACGTTGTCACTGACGTGGTTGGTGACTTGGCAAAAGACTTCCTAGCAAGAAGAAAGCGTGTTTCACAAGCACGCTTTAAGAGAAACTGAAGAAGGCTTGTTCTTGAAACACGCTTTTACCTTCTTTTTCCTTCGCTGGACTGTTTTCCAGTACAGTCCAGTGACGCTGATGGAGCGTGTGAGAGCGCATGAAGTAGATTTCGGCGGTCAAAAAATTACTAGAACAAGGCCTAGGACTAGGGAGCTCCTTTTGGATGATGGGTATTGATAAAATAATGAAAAACTGGGGCAACAGACTGAGAAAAATTCCAAAAGGAAGATAAAAGAAAAAAAAAACTTTGATGATAATAATCCGAGAATGAACTAATCAGACCTCAAGATGTGGCTCTCCAGATACCATGAACGAATTTTGAAGAAGAATTATATTTCTTGGCTAAGTGTAATAATACAAGAAATTCTCTTACATAGACTAACCTATGAAACAAATAAGGAATGTCTTACTAATCAAGATCTATAATTAAGGAATAGAATATACACTTAATAAATATATACAACTAAATATATTCCTGACATATATATTAAAAGGTAAATATGTTAAATATGTTAACACTTTGTGTTTCCGTCAGCATCGTGTTTGATTTCGAAACACGGAGACAAAATTTGTTGAACTATTTTTTCTCGCATGTTTACAATCCTCTCTAGCTAAACTAAACTGGACTTTATTGCATACTATTTCTGCCATCCTGTTCCTGTGCAGTCGCAAAGGTACATATAGTCTAGCGGGGTACGTATTCTTACTTGACTAATAACAATAGTGTATTTGAATAGAAAAATTTTATAAAATATTATTATCAATTAACTTGGTGTCTCTACTGACCAAAAAAATAAATTATTACTTGTGTATCATTACTTACAGTTGGGAAGTAAAAATGTACAATATTGATGATAAAATGATAGATAATTATCTCATTGATTAAAACTTCAAGCTTATTAATGGCGTTTAAGTTTGAAAATTAAAATTTTCATTTTAATTATTTGATCTTTCAAAAAGAAAAAAAAAAAAAGTTAACTTAGAAATTTGTGTAAATAAAGATGGCAAATATTGAAATAGATCCGATTTTTGACCTCACTTGTAAACACTTTGGTGTGGATTAAACCTTAGAGAATCTATGACATCAATTGATGTAAGCAAGATTCTTGAAGATTTAATCCTGACTACATGGTCTACAGGTGGGGCTCAAAACCAGGTCTACCTAAGTATTTTCCAATAAAGATACAAGAAAAACATTCTACTAACTGCTAAAAGAAATATATTATTGTTATTTATACCTTACTAAAAATTATTTCTAAATCCACCCTGTTCCTATGCGATGTGACTTAAATAAGCTACAGGATTTTCCGACACACATCTTGTTATTATCAATCTCTATTCTACTACCTAATAAATTGTCAGGATTCTGTGCAGTAATTTTAGTAAAACAATCTTGACAATTCATTTGATAGAGTGACAAGAAGTGAGACAGTGTGTAAAACAAAAAATTCTTAACGCTTAAATAAATGCCTTGACCGCCACATTAAACGATTCAGGTAGTACCCTCCAATTAGAGTTGTGTTGCACAGACAAGTTCTTTCAGCATAAAACAGTTGAAACTAGATTGTTCTTTAAGAAAGCTGTAGGGTTAATTGCACTTTGAACCCTTAAATTATCGTATTTTTGCACTTTACACTATTAAGTATTTATTTTGACAATCAACCATTTTTAACTTCAAAATTTTCGCACATTGTACCAATTCCTCAAAAATAGATCGTAAATGACTCCTGTAACCCCACAAATTTATCCAACTATTGAAAATATCCCTTCTTCAATCACACATTATGCACCAGTACAACATTCTTTGGATTTTCGAAAACAAATTTGGGTGTCTAGATGTGAGTTCAAATTCAAGTTAATGAAACTCATTGGTTTAGGGACAATTAGACCATATTTCTTTCTTTGAAAATAAAATGATTTGTGAAAACCGTTAAATTATAAGTTATTTATCTACATCTCTGATGGATTTTGCCAGACGTAGCATTTACATCTCTGCTCAAGAAAATTTGACCGTTAGATTTGGAGAATTGTTCACAAAAAATCTCAATCTTTCCTGGCCCAAGAGATGGTTAAAAATTTTGATGTAATTATCTACCGATCATTATACTTCTTATCTACTTTGTCTTTTTAGTTTTATTTTCCTCGTAAAAACTTGGGAACACGAAAAGGGTAAATGATCTAGTTTTATGGTGGAATCTTCAATAAACTAGGACAATTCACATGGCTTTTTCTCTTTTTTTCTGGGATTGGACAAATTTTGTTTGTATTACATGACATTATTCGTGCGAACAAGACTAAATTAAGTTTGATTTGTTTATTACATCTGCAACCGATGATATTGTGTAAATGGTAAAGATGATGTATGCCAAACTTTCCTTTGAATATCCTATAATACCTTTTTTAGAATTAAAAAATAATTATTTTCTCTATCAGACTTTTCCACATCCACGCTACACAGCTCCAACCCTTACAACAATCCAGCCTCTTATGACTCCGTCAACAACCAAAATTTTAAACAAAAATATCTACCGTTTTCCCCATGACCAAGTTGCCCATATCCGTAGCCTCCCATCTCTCCCATCTTGAAATACGACTGGCAGAAAATGCCTTAACCAGCAAGTTGGTGCTTCTTCCAAATTGTTCAACACAATGATGTCTAGAATCTCTATTTTTATTATTTGCCATCTACTACTCGTAGTTGGTCAACATGATAAAATGATTGATAGAGTAAATGTTTGGAATTTTCCTGTGACAAATGATCATAAAAGTAAGGAAAAAAAAAAAGGGAAGTAAGGAAGAGTTGGGGATTGAAGTAATGAAGAGGAACAAGAAGGTTGAAAAAAATTGTAAAGGTTATGATGGAAGTGAGACTTGGTAAGGCAGAAGCAGTTGAATTTTTTAGTGGATAAAAAAGATTGTCGTTGCGGGAGGAGCTGATTTACAATTTTTGCCACTCATTTACATTTTTTTTTAGGATACATCTTGATGTGTTGTATTGGGGTTAATGAAGTAATTTTACATCACGGAGAGGGGTAAGCCTAATTTTCAAAACCTCAGGAGAGTTCTATGTAATTGTCAGAAACTTTAAGGGAGATTTATAAAATTAATCCTTTATTTACTCTTCCTATATCACAAGCATGTATAGTTAAGTTTGTATCATCTATATTTGTGTGTGAGTTAATTTTTCCTGTACATTGTTAGTATAAAAAAAATTTACACCATATATAACAAGTGTTATTCAAATTTCAAATACTAGTTTTGCACATATATTATGTATCTACTCTTCCTATCACGGGCATATATAATTGAGGAGGTATTTGATTTATAAGTATGAAGAGAAGGAATGAGAATCGGAATTAGTAATACTTATAGATGTTATTTAATTAACCACTATAAGAATCATTTAGAACGAAAGTATTTAAAAATGTTGACTTTCATTTCTTGTGACTTGAATGTCAAATTGATTAATTTATCAGTATAATGAAATTCATTCTTTGTTTCAATTAAATAAATAAGAGAGAATAATAGTGAAGTTTATGATTGCGATTTTAATTTTGATTTTCAAATACGAGCTAAATATCTCCTAAGTTTGTATCATATTAGTGTACTGGTTATGAAATTTAGTGTGCGTATTAAGTATAAACAAGTTTTTCTTTTTTCAACAATTTAATGTTAATATTCAATCTACTCATACCGAATGCATCAATTTTGTGTAAATTAAAACCGAAGAATATATCAAATATATTAATAGTAGATACAACAACCGTACTTGCCCATTTCCACTCTTACGTACTCTTCAGCTTGTTCGAGTTCCATACTTATTATAACGCAAACCGAATTACTTAAAAGTAGTGACTCGTGATTCTATTGCATACAAAAATATTGTGAGCTTGTGTAGTTAATTCATGCAGGGGCGGATCAATAGGAGGGTCGAGAAGAAGCTTCCATCTCCTAAGATTTTTAAAAGTATGTTTTTTTTTAAAAAAATTTAAATTATTATAACAATTAGACTTTACCCTTAAAAACTTTAGAGAATGTAAAAAATTATTTCCCAAAAGTTTCAAAAATATAATATTTTTCTTGATATTTTTAAAATTTAAATAATGCCCTTAAAAAATTAAACTTTACTCCCTAAAATTTTACAAAATTATAAATTGTCTCTCCAAGGATAGATATATATAGTTTTTGCCCCAAATACATAGTAATACTATGTAAAAAATGATTATAATTTTTTTATACTACACATAATAACAAGAAACTGTTCATAGTGATTTTTTATCCAGTTTCGAACCACTTGAAATGTATTTGTGTGATTCCTTTTAATATATTGTTATCACTTTTTTCTTTTAATAGTTTCAAAAGACTTGAAATGTATATTAGTGATTTCTTTTGATATATTATTATAATATTTTTTTACAATTTCAGATTACTTGAAACTAGCTCATCGACAATGAAAAAAGGAAATTAGTGCTGAAACTGGGCTTTCTGTCACTTTTCATTGATAATTATTCCGTACTCCATGTGTTCTTATATAGTGCTCTCAACCATTATCTCCATTAGTTACAATGACTTGTTTATCACAGTGAATCAGAAACTAATAATCACAACTCTAGTGTACGGCTAGGTTTGAAGAGTTATTTGGTAGGATTTAAATTATAAACTTTAGTTGTAGAAAACATTTTTATATAAATAAAACTCTTATTTTTTCCAATAAGTTGAGCTTCTCTTAAAATGTTAAAGGTTGCAAGTTTTCATTTATTGCACTTTGTGGCTTGTGCCAGTGGAAGGAGGGGATGTATCGGTTGAGTACATGTAAAAGATAAATGGACATAATCTTTCAAGAATCAATCAGTTCTCAGTTTTGAGTTCTTACCATATTTACAATCTTTTCCCTTTTAACTGATTGCCACGTGGAAGCCTATTCGATTAGAAGTTTGGGTTTTAGTGTATTTTATAGACAGAGATATAGATATGGATATCCATTCATGTCAAAGGTTTCTTTTGAATAATATGAAAATAAATTTTTATGAGAAATAATGAAAAAGAATTATAACTCTCTAAAAATATATATAAATCAATCATTTATTCATTACTCTCTACAAGGAAAAAAAAAATGGTTACATCGGTAAGTATTTCTTGGTCATGTATCACAATATAATTATATGTATTTTTTTCTTATTTCGTAAAAAACATGCATGTATAATTATTTTGTAGCTAAAACTTAATTGCACCAAAAATAATTAAAGCTAGTGCAGCTTGAGCCGATCAAGGATGGGCTTCTCATTCAGTCTGGTAGTTCGCTGTACATTCACATATTCCATGTAATTCATAGGAGCATATGCAGCTGGAGTCTTACATAGTAGAGGTGCAGCTGGGCTAACAATTGTATCAGGTGATGGGCCATTTGGTATCACTAAGGAAATTCTTGTCTTTTTGTTATTCACCACTGCTCTGTGCCATACGCTTTTGTATTTCCCGTTACTCAATATCTGGTAATTAAATTTACAACCAAAATAAACAAACACCAGTTAATCTTCAAGATTTGTTAATATTCAAACATTCTCTTTTTGGATTTATTTTTTCAACATTGACGGTGTAGATTTTTTTTTTTTAATACTATGTGGTGTAGATGCATGCCAGACAATCACTTTTTTGATTTTCAATAGTATCATTTTCGTACATGCAACATGCATCTATCGCGATAGTGTAAAAGAATTTCTACCTATATCGTCTATCTGTGTAAAAGATTTAACTCTTTCTTTTTGCGATTTATTTGTAAACTGCAATAAAAACTCACTTTTCGTATCTAAAGTCAAGTAATAAATCTAGACCATTCATATGAATATTTTGTTAACATACCATATCATTGAGTTCTGTGAACTTGTAATTTAGTGATATAGTATCATTATATGGAACTGTAGAATTTTCGTGGAATTTTTTTTGATACAAATTTAAAGTAATTTTACCTCGAGTTGATCGCCGGTGTTGATAAAAATTGAGTTGGGAAGGGCATTGACGGTAAAACCACTTGCCCTTGTGTTGTATCTCAAGGCCACCAACTCCATTTTGTATGAGAAAGGTCAAGAGGCCATGATCTGTATGAGGTGGTATGCCAATTGCGGATTCAGGTTGAGGGCATGGGGGATAGTAATTTGCAGCAAAGATTTGGGTTCCCGACTTCAAGTCCATAGCTTTCTCGATGTAGTCTTCTCCAAGGCCTAGGCTTTGTGATATACCTTGGAGTAGTTTTCTATTCACATCTCGGGTTCTTTGAGAATACTCCGATACAAGGTCACTAAATAATCAATGAAATTTAATTTATAAGTGGAAATTTGATAACACAAGCCCAAATTGAATTTTTTATTTAAAAAAAAAATTATATTCTTCAAATAATATTTTGTAATCATTTCATACACGTTTTTCAATTCCTTGTCTATCTCACATGTATCCCATCAAAAAAGTTGCTACACTACCTTATTCAGACAATATTTCAAGAATAATAGTTAAAGTTTTGAAAATATAAGAAATAGACAATCACTCAAATATTATGATGGTCTCGTTAAGTAATTACCTCACTTAACTAAGTATGATTTGACAAATGAATTTATATAAGAAAGGTTCGTTGTTGAATTACCAAGTAGTTATCTACATTATCGTACAAATTAGCTTAAAGTGTTATTTCTCCACTATTTTCCACTATTATCCTCTATTCCTATGTAAGGCTAATATATTGTGTAATTTAAATAACGCAAAATATGAAAATTTGTAGCCATCTGGGACCATCTTGTAGTTGTAGAAAAAAAATATTTACGCAACTAGTGGGCTGCTATATACAAGAATTTCAACTTAGAAGAAAACAAAATTGGCATTCAAAGCCAGCTCTCGTTTTATTACGTATAGGTCAAGCCCAAAATACTTGTATGGCTCGACCATCTCTTTCAGTCAATCGATTTCAAAACTGACGTTCAATCCTAAAAATTATAGTACTATACAATAAGTTGACATATATATAAAGTTAAAGAGAAAAAAAATAAAAAATAACCTGGTCTCATACCTCACCTATTGTAGTGTAAATTTAATTTTATATAATCTTATTTACATTTCTATATTGACCTCTGTTATACCACATCAAATAATAATAATAATAACCAAATTATCCTAATTCTTCTACCTTTTTTATTAAAAAAAATAGTATTTTGATCATTTCATTAACTTTTTGTCGAGATATTCCCAATTGTGTTTTGTAACCCATTATAAAACGACCTGAAGGTTGTATAGGAGTGGAAAAAAGACAGGTATAAGCCAATGCAAAAGCACGCATATCGAAAAAGTCGTTACAAGTTTTAAATAACCGATCAATTAGGTTTTCCGGTATGCCATGGTTCACCAACTGCATGCATATGCATATCATTATTAATTGGTACGCATAGCAAATGACATATTTCTTGTCAAATTTCTTGATACCAATTCAGTATCTCCAATAAATAATTACAATATAGATTTCAAATTACAATCGTCAAACCATTTTTTTTTTTTTTTTGACTTCTATAATAGTGTTATCTAACATTCAGTGGTTAAATTATTAGTGTGATACCAAATTTGCAATGAATTAGATCTGTTCGTTACA
This sequence comes from Cinchona pubescens, assembly GCA_025175665.1. Lineage (NCBI taxonomy): Eukaryota > Viridiplantae > Streptophyta > Magnoliopsida > Gentianales > Rubiaceae > Cinchona > Cinchona pubescens. The sequence goes on along the minus strand of JANKKI010000059.1, from coordinate 4,088,837 downwards.
TAAAGGAACTGGCATTAATCATGTTTGTTGACAGGAATTAAGAATGATAGATACTAGTAATTACTATAATTTACCATGAAGAAGCCCCATTCCCCGCAGGCATTTCGGAGGTCCTGAATGACTTTGGCACGTTCATCAGGATTGGTTGAGCTGAGTAGGGAGAAATCAATGACGGGAAGTGATACTTCAGGACCTGCTACTGTGGATTTATCGCTATTGCTGAAATGAGCATAATCAGAAGGGAGGGACTTGAGGTCTTGTGATTGAACAAGTGTTTTCACGCTCGGCATTTTGAATGGCTTTTTTTGGTTAATTAATTCTAGCTGGAAATTGGAATAGCAAATTAAGCAATATGGAATATTGGATTGTATTTGGTGGTGGCAGTTGGGGACGATGTGGTAGTATTTATAGAGGAAATCTTGCCGTGTGAGCCTCTCAAAGTTGAAAAAAATTTATTATCTTAACGATTATAATTTTCATTCCGTTTTACAGTGTAAATAGTACCGACGAACTCTTCCTTATGGGTGGATGTGTTAAGTCATCAAATAGCTGCATGCCATTCCAGAAATTTGGGAAAAAATGATGTTTGAAACAATCTTCCAAGATGGCGGAAAAAGAGTCAAACGGGTCCACCCAGGCACCCACCAAATTTGTTCTCCAATTTGATGAAAAAGAAACATAATCTAACAAATAAGGATAGGAAATTAAAACCTGCACACTCAACAATTAAGATAACTTAATTTCTTTCTTGATTACTATTGTTAACCAACACTCAAATTGACTTTTCTGTTGCGAGGCATTCAATTTTCAAATACTATGATCACTTGAATCTCTCTTTTCCAGTAAAGCTCCAAACTAAATGGATTTTTCTTTTTAGTTAGTTGTCCTACTTAGACTTGTTGGAGATGAATACCATTTCTCACTTCCAGTTTTATTCGATGTGATGTTATTAAATGAATTGTCAAAATTACTTCATTAAGGGGGTGCTTGGTTCGAATTCGAGAATTAGAATCGGAATGAGAATTATATGAGTTTATTTCATTCTTTTTTATTTGTTTGGTTTGAATGAAGAATGGGTTTTATTATGTTGATATGTTAATAAATTTGAAATCCATGTCACAAGTGGAGAATGAAAATAAGTATTTTCTAACACTTTCATTCTCATAGAATTATTTCCATAATTATTAACCAAACAACATATATGCAATGCAGTATCATTAATCTTGATTCCCATTCCTTTCTCTCATATCCGTAAATCAAACACCTCCTAAAATTACTGCACATAATCGTAACAATTCATTTAATAGTGTGACAAGAAGTGAAATGAATGTGAAGATTCAGTGACAATAAGAAGTCATTAAATATTGTTCTAATTCCTGTTCACATATATTTATCCACTTCTATTTTCTTTTATTTTTTTCTTTAGCATTTAAAAAAATATTTAAAAAGGATCGAATTCCATGATGATCTAGACGACTAGACCGGCATTGTAAAATTAATTAAAAAAACCCTAACCGGATGAAAAATTGGAGCTAGAATGCATATGGTTTCAAAAACAACGTGAGAGAAGTCAACAATGGTGAGTTTGCTAGGGATTCAGTTCTACAATTATTAACGTGAAAATTCGACGGTACTGCAAAGCTGGAAGACAAAGTCCTTTAGCTCATGCCTCCAGTCAGTCCGGGCCCCTATCTCCATCTATGTTAGAAGTTAACTGATTCTTGACTTGCTTTACACTCAGTTTGTATGGTTAAAATAAACAACACGGTTCGGACAGAGCATTATTTATTATTTTCTGGAAAATATTTTAACATGTTTTTCAATTATTATCTTACTATACTTGTATCATATATCGAAAATCGCTATAAGAATAACATTCTAAATAATATGCTAAATATTATAAGCAATAATAACTGCAAAATACTTGAGAAAAACTAGTATTAATTAAGGTGATCTTTTGATTACCAGGCTAAAGAGGGCTGCACAATTTTGAGGTATTAATATACTTAATTGGCTTAAAAAATTGAGTAAAGTATTCTTTGCTATTATTTAGGGAAAGGGTTCTGGGGTATCAATTTTCATTTACAAATATATAGCAGCAGATTTATATTGACTCTCTACAAGTTCATATTCAAATCAACTCTCTTGGAGTCAAATGTGAAACTGTCATTTTACCTTTCGTGCGAAACCGGAAAATTGTGTGCTTTTGCATTGGCTTTTCAAAATTGCATACTTTGTGTTTCCGACAGCATCGTGTCTAATTTCCGACGGCATGGTGATGAGGAAAAAGATTTAGATATAATTTTTATTATTTTTGAAAAGGCATACGATAGAGTTCTAGAAAAGTTATGCGAAGAATTTTAGAAAAAAGAGGTATTGGAGTAGGCATATATAGAATCAATATAGGAGATGTATAGGAATGTGGTTACAAGTGTAAGAACACTAGGAGGGTTGACACGAGAGTTCCGTATAAATATAGGTTTACACCAAAGTTCAGGTCTAAATCCTTATCTATTTGTATTGGTCATAGATGAACTTACAAGGCACATACAGAAGAAAATATCATGGTGTATATTATTTGTAGATAACATTATTTTAGTAGATGAAATAAAAGATGGGGTTAATGCTAAATTCGATGTTTGAAAAGAGACAATTGAGGTAAAAGAGTTTAGAATTAGTAGATCAAAAACAGAATATATAGAATTTAAATTTAACAAGAGGGCACATACGAACGTAGAATAGTATAGGAGATCAAGAGATACCATAACTGAAAATTTTAAGTTTTAGGATTAGTTCTTCAGAATGATTGTGGTATAAATCGAGATGTTACACATCTGATACAAGCGGGTTGGATTAAATGGAGAATCGCATCGAGATTATTATGCGATCACAAAATCCCTTTAAAACTTAAAGGTAAATTTTATAGAACGGTAATTAGGATAGACTGTAAAATGACTCTTGTAATCCCCACTAATTTACCCAACTTTTGAAAATATTTCCTTCTTCAATCATACATCATGCACAATTACACTACTCTTAGATTTTCGAAAACAAATTCGGATCCAAACTGAGGTTCAAATTCGAGTTAATGAAACTCATGAGTTTAAAAACAGTTAAACCGCAGTTCTTTCTTTTGAAGTAAAATAGCTTGTGAAAACTATTAAGTTACAGGCTGTTTATCTACATCTCCAATTGGTTTCATTGGATGTACCTTTTACATCTCTGCTCAAGAAAATTATTGATCGTTAGATTTGGAGCTGGTCATAGAAAATCTCAATCTACCTCGGGCCCAGATATGGTTAAAATAGTTGATGTAATTATCTTCTGATCATTATACTTCTTATCTACTTTGTCTTTTTAGTTTTATTTTCCTTGTAAAACCTTGGAAAAAAGACAATGGTAAATCGTCTTGTTTTACGGTGGAATCTTTAATAAACTCGGACAATTTACATGTCATTTTCACTTCTTTTTTTTTTAGGATTAGACAAATTTTGTTTGTATTACATGACATTTTTCATGTGAAGAATATCGAATCAAGTTTGATTAGTTTAATTAAATCTGCAACCGATGATAACATGGTCCAAGTTTTTGACAAGTTACTTTCTCATTTCTGCTTAGGAGAGATTTCTATGATAGATGTTGCAACTTATGCACTGCATTTTGTATCTGCTTGAATGTTATTTGTGTTATTGTATGTCCTAAATTCAATTTGTTTTAAGGATAAATTATACTTTTATATTTACTTGTATATTTTATAATATGGCATTTTTTGAATAAAATATATATATGAAATTATAAATAGATGATATAATTATATTTTATAAGTAAATATCCCTAATCGTTGTATTTGACACTAGTAGATTAACACATATGTATATGTGGATGCTTATTTGAATAAGTGTATCGGATTGACCCGCTAAGAGTATTCTACACGGATTATTATTTAAGTGCCAGTGGATTAATCTCTTTGGGAAAGTTGTGTAATGGTCCTTTGACTTGAGGTCATGAGTTTATCTTGACTGTGGATTATTATATTTTGACTCTATTAGTCGTTACTCTTAATGAATCCCACATACTATAGAGTTCTGGTATAATATTAATCACGATAAGATAAGATATGACCAATATGGGATTCACCACTCATTATGATAGGAGAGTATATCCCAGTATGGCTACTTCTTGAAATACGATTCGAAAATCTTTGTGCAAAAAAGAAATAGAATTAAGAGTATTTTAAATTCTATTTCGGGAAGTGAGTTGTATTTTGAAAATAATTAAATTGATTAATTCAATAAGAATTGACATTATATCTGTGTTCTTGAATTAATTGGGATATAGAATGGTGAAAGGATAATAATTATACGGGAACTAAATCACGGATGGGTGATGTCGAACCATTTAACATATCTCAACACTTGGGCGGTCATGATGCTTTGTTAAAAACCAATCTTGATCTATAAATGTAAATTAATTAATTGGACAATTAATGATAAATTAAATATGTTTAATTTATCAAATCTTAATTAATTTAGGATTATAATTTAAAGTTATTGCCAACGTGATTGGGAACCTAAAGGGTCACACACTTAAGGATAATTAAATTAGGATTAAAATGATTTTGATACGTATGAGATACTTATGAGTTAATTTATGAGATAAATTAACTTTTTGGCCTCAATTGTAATAAGTTATATATCTTAGGAGTTAATATGTAATACATATTAAAAGTTCTAATTATTTTATACTTATTATATATGCCCTTAACCCATATTGATTAGGATTATTGCAATTTTCTAAATCCAATTTGATTGGGATTCTCGATGTTGTATATATTACATTATATATATGGATATATATAGATATAATATACATGATGACAAGGACTAAGATATAGAGATATAAGTACTGGTACGGCAAACAAAACAAAACAAAAAAAAAAAAATAGGTCGCAAGAAAATTTGTTATAAACGTTAAAGTCATGTTTGGAAATTTTGGAGCTAGCACTCCATAGTTTGGGTCAATCAATCTTGAGAAGATTCCTAATTTAATTATCTGTATGGATACTATTAGAGGTCGGACACTTGTGCGGCTTGTGGATCGACGTCCCAAATATATTTGAGATTTTACTGTAATTTTAAAATATAATCTTTAAACTTTTCTTGTGCTACGCATAAATTATTCAAGGTGGTCCGTGATAGAAAAATAAAAATTTTAAATTCCGCTGAGTTATTGGTTAGTTACTTTCTTACACATTTGGAAAAGAAACCCAAGAGTAGTACATGAAGGAGTAAGTCTAGGTTATTCATTCTGTAATACGGAGCGAGTATGAAAGTCATTGAAATGATTGAAAAGCAAGGGGGCCTCAATATTGTTCAATTATCTAACGGTTTGTAATACTCACTCTGGAATACAGATTGGGTAGCAAAGAATTTTTCTAAATGAAGAGCAAACTACCAAGAAGTTAGACTTTCTTGATACTTTTACGCTGTTTAGGAATTGGGGTCAAACCCGAGATACATCCTTTTCGTGAAATTTTATAGTTAGACTGTTATTGGGCTTATACCGAAAAATTCTTTCATAGATTCGATCCACGGTAGGTGGAATGGACCATTTGGTCCACATTTCTCCATATCACCCTGAAAAAAGTTTATTTTTAATGAGTTAGAGTGATGTAGATGAATATAGATCAATGGGTCAATCCCACCCATCATAGACCAGATCCATGTAATAATTTTCTGGCTCATACCTATGTTTTTGGATTGTAACACCCAATCTTTACCCAATTCTGGAATTTCCCACTTGGGCCCTTCCTAGGCTGTACGCTGGTTTTTTTTACTATCTGAATAACAAAGTAGACCCAAAGATGATGTATGCCAAACTTTCCTTTAAATATCTTATAATACCCTTTTGTAATTAAAAAATAATGGTGCTGTTTGGACAGCCAATAATAGAGTATTATTTGGTGATAATATTTGTCTTTTGACTTTAGTAGTTTTTGAAAATAATGTTGACTTTTGTAAAAATATAATTGTTGTTTGGATACAAAATAATATTTTAAAATAACCATTTGGATTGAAAATAATACCTATTATTTGCCAGACCTATTTAAAAATAAAATTGTTGCATAACTAATTAAATAACTATGGATGGTTTTTTGTTTAATTCCTTTATTGATTTCCCTATTTACGATGGTTGAGTTTTTATTTTTTATTAGATTTTGAATACTTCGGTTTGGCAAACAAGTTACATATTTCGAATCATGATTGTCAAAAACTTCCACTCATCTATTCAATTTGTTTGTTATTTTAATATTAGAATTTAATTGAGAACGGAGTGTCGATCTTTAAAACATATTTCAAAAAAATGACATTGTTTGACATTTCTAAATTAAATTTAAACCTACAAAATATAACAATATAATTTATGAGCAAATAGAGATACGCCTGTAAATAAATCGCGTCTAGACCCATTTCATTAATCATTGATTTGAATCTAGATCAATGTGTAATCTGATTATCCGAATTCGATTTAGATTCGTTTAGTCATTGTATAATAAACCAATCAGATATGGATCAAGATTGTTTTGATTCGATTATATATATATATATTTATTTATTTATTTCCAATATAGTTTTTGTTCTAATGTAAAATACATGTATGAATATGAATATGAATTAAATCTTCTTTTTTGACAATTAAAAAAATTCTAAAAATTTGAAGTTTTTATATATAAATTTTCAAATTTATAATATAATATCAAGATTTGGATTCGACAAGACGTCCGACGAAATCGGATATAGATTTCCTTTTATAGAATTAGAAAAAATCTAAATTTGGATCTAAATATGATAATATTAAATCTATTTAGTTATGGATCTATAAGATTTGGCCTAGATTCGACCCGTTTACATGCCTAATTAGAGCTCAACTTCTGTTACTACCAAAAAGTTTAAAAACAACAATACAATAGGCCTGTCAGTGGGTCGGGCGTTGAACCAAACCCGATCCGATCCGATCCGATTCGAACCCGTTTATCTGGGTCTGAATTTATGACAAATTCTGATTACCTAGATCCGATATGGACCCGTTTAACTATTATAATATGTGGGTTGGATTTGGATCTTGGAGTTACTACCTCTTTAAGATATAGATCCAATTAAAATATTTAATATATAATAAAATTATTGTATATTAGTATTATTTTATGTGTGTATATATATATATTATGTAAATTGCCCATATAATTTGTATTTAATGTAGAATACATTCATAAATATTAATTATGAACTAAATATTTTTTTATAATTAAAGAAAAGAGAAAATTCGATAAATTGTAATAATTCTATATATAATTTTAAAAGTTATAAAAAGAATATTAAGACCTGAATCCAAATCCAAATCCGACAAAACCCGACGGATCAGGGTATGAATCTACTTTTGTAGACCTATCGGAGATTCGGATCCGAATCTGAATCCGATTATATTAATCGGACATGAAGATGCTAGATCTAACCTGGATCCGACCCGTTTACAGGCTTACAATGCAAATAAAAAAGTGACAATTATAAATATTACTCACCTAGCCTCACCACACTGCATTTGACGAAGACACGTTACTTAAAATTATTTATGTAATTATTAATTGAATTTTTAAAAAAAATATAAATAATGAATATGATATGAATAGTGCAAATAATGGATTGTGTGAATAATAAATAAGACAAAACATGAATAGTACAAAATATTATTTGAAAAAAATGCTTTGCAGACCAAACAGAAATTAGTGTTGACCAAAACTTCATCTATTATTTGACAAATAACACCTATTATTTGCTATCCGAACAAGGCCAATTATTTTCTCTATCAAACTTTTCCACATCGACCCTACACGACTCCAACTTTTACAACACTCCAGCCTCTTATGGCTCTGTCTACAACCAAAATTTTAAACAAAAATATCTGCAGCTTTTCGCATGACCAAGTTGCCCATATCCGTAGCCTCCCATCTCTCCCATCTTCGGATACGACTTGCAGAAAATGCCTTAGCTAGCAATTTGGTGCTTCTTCCAAATTATTCAACATAATGATGTCTAGAATCTCTATTTTTATTATTATTTATTTATATTGCTCAAAAACTATCAAGCCCACCTAAGAGCTCAACTTAGATGTGAAAATATGCTTAGTTTGGTGCCATCCATTCTTCCCTCTTCTTCAACCCAACCCCACTCTCATGTCCAATTTCTTTGTGAGCATTCCTTTTTTTGCTGGTTTTGAATGAAGATCTACTACTCTTATTTGGTCAACATGATAAAATGATTGATAGAGTAAATGTTTGGAATTTTCCTGTGACAAATGATCATAAAAGTAAGTCCTACCAAGAAAAAAAAAGGAAGTAAGGAAGAGTTGGGGATTGAAGTAATGAAGAAGAACAAGAAGGTTGAAAAAAATTGTAAAGGTTAGGATGGAAGTGAGACTTGGTAAGGCAGAAGCAGTTGAATTTTTTTGTGGATAAAAAAGATTGTCGTTGCAGGAGGAGCTGATTTACAACTTTTGCCATTCATTTAACATTCAAGTCACAAGGAATGAAAGTGAAATTATTTTTTTGTGACTTGAATGTTAAATTGATTAACTTATTAATATAATGTAATCCATTCGTTGTTCAAACTAAATAAACAAGGGAGAATAATATACAATCATACTGATAGTAAAGTTTATGATTCTAATTTCGATTATGATTTCCAAATACGAGCTAAACATCTCCTAAGTTTGTATCATATTTGTTTATTGGGTATGAAATTTAGTGTATGTATTAAGTATGAACAATGAGCAAGTTTTTCCTTTTTCAATAATTTAATGTTAATATTCAATCTACTCATGAATACATCAATTTTGTGTGAATTAAAACCGAAGAATATATCAGACATATTAACAGAAGATACAACAACCGTACTTGCCCATTTCCACTCTTACGTACTCTTCAACTTGTTTGGGTTGCATACTTATTATGATGCAAACCAAATTACTCAAAGTAGTGACTCATGATTCTATTGCATACAAAAATATTGTGAGCTTGTCTAGTTAATTCATGCAGGGGCGGATCATTAGGTAGAGGTGGCAGCGGGCCGGGCCAACCCGCAATTGCCTGGCCCGGGAGTTATACTCATCAAATGTCTCTTATTTGTCACATAAAGATGTGTATAAGAGACTCCTGTATGCTTACTTAATATCCACGACCTGTCTCTTATACACATCTAGATGAAACGGTCTGTCTCTTATACACATCTCGATGCCCTTTTAAGATCGCAGGTCGACCGTTGAACTTTTTTATTTTAAAAATGCTATTAATGACAGTTTTACCCCTCAACAGCTCTAAAACGGCTAGTTTTTGGGGGTAATGTTGGAAAAAAATTTCTATAAATACCACACAAGTTTCCCAACAAATCACACAACAATTTCTCTCTACTTTCTCTTCTTTCTTCTTTTTACTCTCTAATTCTGTCTCCAAGTGCTATTATAATTTCTTTCAAACTACTAAAATTATAATATATAGTATTTTAGAAATTTAAATTATCTCAAGTTGAGAGCTCAGTTGAAGATTTGGATATTTATCCAAAATTCAAGTAGTGAAGTGCTCAAGTGGAATTCAAGTACTCAAGTGTATAAATTGATATTCGATATTTCAATTTCCAAGTTGGTTTTTTCATACTTTTTAATGTATTAATTGTCTTTATCAACTCTCTCTTTTTTTTTCTTTATTATTGTTTTGTTATATTCTTTTATTTGAAAATTTAGTAGCTTGCATCTTTAGTTTTCATATTACCACTTTATTTGTTTCTTATATTATTTATAAAATTTTTCTATTACAAGAAAATGGAACAAGGATCACAAGCACCCCACACCCTACTAGATGGTCCTCCAATATTTGTTGATTTAGATGATATAGATAACCAAAATGAACAAGCACCTAGTAAACAACCCACTACTAAATGAAAAGTCTCGTTTGGGAATTTTTTGAAAGAGATGATGAAAATGAGACTGCTACTTATAAATTATGTGTTCCACCTATATCATTTAAACACAAAAAATGGGGGGAACCAGAACACTTAATAGGCACATTAGTAAAAAATATAGTGAAGTTCAAGAAAAATAAAAAATGGTTCAAATACAAATTCACACCACACAAGGTATGGTAATGGGGAATTTTAAATATTCACATAAAAAAAATAGAGAGGAAATGGCTAAATGGATAGTTAGAGACGAATTGCCTTTTATTTTGAGTCAAAGTTCCAATTTAGAACAATACATGCACGAAACCATGAACCCACAATTTAAAAAGGTTCCTAGAAAGTACTTTGAGAAGTGATATTAAAAGAATGTATAAGGAAAAGAAAAATGAATTGATAGGTACTATTGCATCGACTAATTGTAAAGTTGCCTTACTGTCTTGGAAAGCAATCACAAATGAAAATTATTTTTGTATCACTACGCATTGGATAGATGTAGATTGACATTTACAAAAGTGAATTATTAGTTTTCAAATTTTTGAACACCCTCACAATGCCCCCCAAATTACAAGGTTGATTACTAATTGTGCCCGTGAATACGGTTTGCTTGAAAAAGTTATATCCATTTCTTTTGATAATGTCTCAAATAATACTGCACGCGTGCCTATGTTAAAAGATGTTTTCAAACCTATTTTAGGGGGTGAATTATTTCATAATAGATGTGCATGTCATGTACTTAATATTTGTGTTCAAGATGGTTTAAAAATGGTTGAAGATATTATTAGTCCAATTAGAAGTGCTAGTCATGTAATACACATCTGGGTACATCTATACTAACAATATTTTAATGTTATGCACTTTGTTTAAAATTGGCATGAAACTTAAAATTTTCCAATAGATGTACCCACTTGGTGGAATTATACTTGTCATATGTTATTTAGTACTTTTGGTTATGAAAAATTACTTTCCGCATTTTACAACAAGCGCATTGGTTCAGTTAATGCAACTTATTTGGGCGAGGAGGATTTTAATCGAGTTAAAAAAATTGTAGAAACTTTAAAGCAATTTGAGTATGCTACAAACTTGTTCTCCGCTACTTATAGACCTTCCTCTCATGTTGTTTTACCTAAACTAAGTGTTATTAAAGTTGTTTTTTTTTTAATCATAAAACGAATGAGTTTTTTGATGATATGATTAGCGCAATGGAAGAAAAATTTGACAAGTATTATGAAAATATTCCATTGTTGTATTATTTGGCATATATTATTGATCCACGTAATAAATTGCATAAGTTAAATACAAATCATTGAATATAAGAATAGTCATAGTACCACAAATATCATAAACAAACAGTTACTCATGTAGCGAGAAATTACTAAAACAACTTTTGATGAATTATATGAAATTTACAAACAAAACTCCCTCACGCAACAAGGTGCATCTTCTAGTTCATCTACATCAGATTCACAATATGCTATGTCTCATATAAATGTTAGAACACATTTTGATCCTCACCAACTACTCTTTGCTTCGAAAAGATCGAGAATTGAAAATACTAATGAAATAACTCAATATTTAAGTGATCCACTACATACAGGAGACGACGAGTTCAATCCCAATTTTGATATTGTTTCTTGGTGGCGAAAGCATAAATGTCAATATCCTATTGTATCTCAAATTGTTAGGGATTTGTTAATAATTCCGGTTTCTACAATTGCATCGGAAAGTGCTTTTAGTGCAGGTGGAAGAGTTTTAGATGATAGAAGGGCTCGAATGACACCTGCAAGTTTGGAAATGTTGGTGTGCTTAAAGGATTGGCTAGACGCTGAAGAAAGAAAACAAGGATTAATGATGCAAGATATCGACAAAGCATGAAGGTAGTTGTAATTCACCAAATTGATATATAGTATACATATGATTTTATTGTTTAATAATTTTTTGTTTGGCGGTAAGGTTCTATGTCTCCCTCTTTATATATGTAGTAAATAGCTTATTAATTTTATTTAAATTCTTAGATTAGTTTTATAACTTGTAATGATTTGGAGGTAAGGTTCAATGCCCCCCTCTTTGTACATTTTTTTTATAATATTAATATATATGGTAGGGGTCTTTGCCAAACCCCCCACCATCTCAAGGTGATTTTTTTCCTAATTAAATATTTTTTGCTCTATGATTAGCAAATAATAAGTTATTATAATAAGCATTGACTCATACAACCAAGAAATAACTTGGTCAAATAAGTAGTAATTTGGAATAATAAAATACTAATAACTAATTTCGAACTTTGGTTTTTGAATATTAACTAAGAACTTTAGTTTCGAATAATAAGAATTAGTTTGGACTTTGAACTTTAATTATTAATAACTTGGTCTAATATCTAGAAGTATCAATTTTGATTAATAAAGTACTATTATTAACTAGTAAATAGTAATTCGAACAATTAATAAGTTATAATTTAATAAATTACTAATGAATAGTAAGTAAATGATTTTAAATTAAGTAGTTAATAATTTTATGAATTAATAATTGTTTCTTATACACATTTAGATGTGTATTAGAGAATTAATCTAAGTATTAGTTTGGATTTTGAACTTTAATTACTAATAACTTGGTCTAATATATAAGTACCAATTTTTATTAATAAAGTACTATTATTAACTAGTAAGTAGTAATTCGAACAATTAATAAGTTATAATTTAATAAATTACTAATGAATAGTAAGTAAATGATTTTAAATTAATATGTTATCTCTTATTTTAAAATAATAATTAATAAGTAAAAATTTAAATTTCTAGAAATGTATTAGTTTGGAATAATAAGTATTAGTTTGAATTGTGAACTTTAATTACTAATAACTTGGTCTAATATATAAGTACCAATTTTAATTACTGATTAATAAAGTACTATTAACTAGTAAGTAGTAATTCGAACAATTAATAAGTTATAATTTAATAAATTACTAATGAATAGTAAGTAAATGATTTTAAATTAATAAGTTACTAATTTAAAATTAATAATTAATAAGTAAACATGTAAATTTCTCGAAAAAAATATTTTTAAAATTTAAGTAGGAACTTAAATTGGAGGGCCAGTTCGTGGGCCAGCCCGTCTCCGACCCATCATGGGCCCAGCCCGGGGGCAGGTTATGGGCCACCCCTTCTTTGCACCGGCACGGCCCGCCAACCCGCCGCATCCCGGCCCGTGACAATTAATCACGGGCACGGCCCACCGCCACCTCTATCATTAGGAGGGTCGAGAAGGAGCATCCATCCCCAAAGATTTTTAAAAATATGTTTTCTTTTTTTCCTTTAAATTTTTTTAAATTTATTATTATATTATTATAACAATTAGACTTTATCCCCAAAAAAACTGTAGAGAATATAAAAAATTATTTCCCAAGAATTAACATCTTCGAAAATATCATATTTTTCTTGATATTTTTAAAATTTAAATAATGCCCTTAAAAAATTAAACTTTACTCCCTAAAATTTTGCAACAGTATAAATTGTCTCTCCAAGGATAGATATATATATTTTTTTTTTTGCCCCCAAAGTATATTTATCAAATTATAAAAAATGATTATAATTTGTTTGTCCTACACATACATCAAAAAACTCGTCGTAGTGCTTTTTTATCCAGTTTCAAACCACTTGAAATGGATATGTGTGATTCCTTTTGAATATATTGTTACCATTTTTTTTCTTTAAACAGTTTCAGAAGACTTGAAATGTATATGTTTGATTCCTTTTGATATATTGTTATCATTTTCTTTTTTACAATTTCAAATGACTCAAAACTAGCTATTCGATAATGAAAAAAGGAAGTGCTCAAAATCTTATCAATATATATATATATATATATATATATATATATATATATATATATATATATATATATATAAAATATCGATACATTAAGATATAAGATAACATGAAATCTAAAATTAAGAATAAATCGATCCCCATAAGAAAAGAGGATCATACAAAACAAATTTCAAATTCATCACAAAAGAAAGAACAGATAGCAATAGAAAGTATGAAAATACAATTCAATAGTTCACCATAGATGACTTGAAAAAGAATTGGAGGAGGGGGAAGAAGGGGAAGTGAGTTGCTTATAAACAAGAAATAGCTTGAAGTCCCTTTTCTTTGATAATTTTTCTATCTCCATGTGTTCTTATGTAGTGCACTCAACCATTGTCTCCATTAGTTACAATGATTTGTTTATCACAGTGAATTAGAAACTAATACTCACAACTCTAGTATATGGCTAGGTTTGAAGAGTTATTTGGTAGGATTTAAATTGTAAACTTTAGTTGTAGAAAACACTTTTATATAAAATAAAACTCTTATTTTTTACCAATATCAATCTCTTAAAATGCTAAAGGTTGCAAGTTTTCATTTATTGCACTTCGTGCCTTGTGCTAAAATTGGTTGCAGAAGGCGGAGATGTATCAGTTGAGTACATATAAAAAATAAGGGAAATTCTACGGTCCCTTTTAGGGAATCATTCCCTTATACTTTGAATGTTTGTACAGTGCAACACTATGTGCTTAAGAAACTTGTACTGTTTAAGCTCTCAAAGCTAAGGGAATGGTTTCTTAAAAGGAATTGTAGAATTACCTAAAAAATAAATGGACACAATCTTTGAAGAACCAATCAATTCTCATTTTTGAGTTCTTACCAAATTTACAATCTTTTTCCTTTTAACTGGTTGCCACGTGGAAGCCTATACGATTACAAGTTTTGGTTTTAGTATATTTTATGGATACAAGAAATGGTAGTTGTGTCACGCACAACCTATGCCCAATAAAGATTTAATTATACTATTTAACACATAGAGTTTCAAATATTTCATTCTACATTGAATAAACTTTGGTTGTTTTAAAAAAAAAAAGTACAAATTTAAGCATAAAATGCAGAAAACGTAATAATAATTGTTCACTTTAATATCGATTATGCGATTATATGATACTTATACTAATTCTGTAATTTTGAAACTAAATTCTATAATAGTAGTTGGTTGGAGTTCGACAGCTTGTAAGTGTTGATGTGGGTGACTTTGAAATATGAGTGCAAAACGAAAGAGGTTTGTCAATTCTATTTAAAGTTTGTGAGAATGAAAAAAAACTTGAGTTTGGGCCTAAAACATAGATTAATTACAAAATAGATTCAACAAAGAATGACAAAGGTCTTGTAGAAAAGAAGTAAGAAAACTCTTCAAACAACTCGCACTTGGCAGTCTTTGAAGGTACTATTAAAATAATTATTTTCTTCTATAATAGTTAGATAGATATGGATATCCATTCATGTCAAAGTGAATAATATGAAGATAAATTTTTATGAGAAATAATGAAAAAGAATTATAATTCACTAAAAAAACATATATATCTTATTCATTACTGTCTACAAGGAAAAAAAAAAAAGGAAGTTACATCAATATGTATTTTTTAGTCAACATCCCTAACAATTGTATCAGGTGAGGACCATTTTTGTATCACTAATGTCAATTCTTGTCTTTTTGTTATTCACCACTGCTCTGTGCCATACGCTTTTGTATTTCCCGTTACTCAATATCTGGTAATTAAATTTACAAAAATAAACAAACACCAGTTAATCTTCAAGATTTGTTAATATTTTCGTACATGCAACATGCATCTATCGCGATAGTGTAAAAGAATTTCTACCTACACCGTCTATCTGTGTAAAAGATTTAACTCTTTCTTTTTGCGATTTATTTGTTAAACTGCGATAAAAATCCCTTTTCGTATCCAAAGTCAAGTAATAAATCTAGACCGTTCATATGAATATTTTGTTAACATACCATATCATTGAGTTCTGTGAACGTGTAATTTAGTGATATAGTATCATTATATGGAACTGTAGAATTTTCGTGGAATGTTATTTTGATACAAATTTAAAGTAATTTTACCTCGAGTTGATCGCCCGTGTTGATAAAAATTGAGTTGGGAAGGGCATTGACGTAAAACCACTTGCCCTTGTGTTGTATCTCAAGGCCACCAACTCCATTTTGTATGAGAAAGGTCAAGAGGCCATGATCTGTATGAGGTGGTATGCCAATTGCGGATTCAGGTTGAGGGCATGGGGGATAGTAATTTGCAGCAAAGATTTGGGTTCCCGACTTCAAGTCCATAGCTTTCTCGATGTAGTCTTCTTCAAGGCCTAGGCTTTGTGATATACCTTGGAGTAGTTTTCTATTCATATCTCGGGTTCTTTGAGAATACATTTGAGTGTTCTAACTCCGATACAAGGTCACTACAAAAATCGAGCCAAAAATTTAATTTGTAAGTGGAAATTTGGTAACACAAGCCTAAATTGAATTTTAAAAAAAAAAATTTCATATTCTTCAAATAATATTTCATAATCATTTCATACACATTTTTCAGTTAGTTGTTTATCTTACATATATCCAATCAAAAAATTGTTATATTACTCTATTAAGATAATATTTCAAGAATAGTTGCTAACAATTTAAAAATATAAGGACAATCACTCAAATATTATGATGGTCTCGTTAATTAATTACTTCACTTGACTAAGTATGATTTGACAAATAAATTATATAAGAAAGGTACTAGTTAAATTATAAAGGAGTTATCCACATTATCGTACAAATTAGCTTAGACTGTTATTTCTCCACCATTTTCCACTATTATCCTCTGTTCCTATATAAGGCTAATAGATTATGCACCCAATATATCCATGTGTAATTTAAATAATATAAAATACGAGAATTTGTGGTCCATCTGGGACCGTCTCATAGTTGTAGAAAAAATATTTACGTAACTAGTGGGCAGCTATATGCAAGAATTTCAACTTAAAATTGGACCTTGCATGGCTCAACCATCTCTTCCAGTCAATCGATTTCATAACTGACGTTCAATCAAAAAATTATAGTACTATACAATAAGTTGACATATATATATAGTTAAGAAAAAAAATTAGTTTATCTTGTGCCTCACCTATTGTGATATAGATTAAATTTTATATAATTTTATATACATTAATTAGCCATATTGACCTTCGTTGTACCACATCAAATAATAATAATAATAATAATAACCAAATTATCCTAATTCTGCTAGCTTTTCTTATTAAAACAAAAAAAAAAAAAAAAAAAGTATTTTGATCATTTCATTGACTTTTTTGTCAAGACATTCACAATTGTCTTTTGTAACCCATTATAAAATTACTTGAACGTTGTATAGGAGTGGAAAAAACAAAAGAGAAGAGGGAGGAAAAGAAAAGAAGCTAACAAAACACAGATTAATTAAATACTAAAATAAAAAAAAATGATAAACTACCTGAATTCTATGGGTTTATCGGGACAGTAAAACTCTGGATGCACAAAGAACCTAAGATAATCCCTCCAAAAGAGGACTTTTTGGTTTGAAACATCGCATGTGGTGCTGCCAGACCTTACCATAACAGGAAATCTCGGATTTGTGGTTTCAAACTTGAGCTTCTCCTCCTCCGCCATATCGAAAAACTCGTTACACACATTAAATAATCCATTAATTAGGTTTTCCGGTATGCCATGATTCACCAACTGCATGCACATGCATAACATTATTAATCTGTATACATAGCAAATGAGATATTTTTTGCCAAATTTCTCGATACTAATTCAGTACCACTAATAAACAATTATAATATAAATTTCAAATTAGAATCGACGATCTTTTCTTTTTTTTTACTTTTTTTTTACTGCTATAACCGTATTATCTAACATTCAGTCGTTAAATTATTAGTGTGACATACCAAATTGGCATTGAATTAGATCTGTTCGCAACGTAAAGGAGCCCCATTCCTCGCAGGCTTTACGGATGATAGGATTTAAGAATGAGAGATACTAGTAATTACTATAATTTACCATGAAGAAGCCCCATTCCTCGCAGGCTTTACGGAGGTCCTCGATGACTTTGGCACGTTCATCAGGATTGGTTGAGCTGAGTAGGGAGAAATCAATGACGGGAAGTGAATCTTCAGGACCTGCTACAGTGGATTTATCGCTATTGCTAAAATGAGCATAATCAGAAGGGAGGGACTTGAGGTCTCGTGATTGAACAAGTGTTTTCACGCTAGGCATTTTGAATGGTTTTTGTTTGGTTAATTAATTCAAGCTGGAAATTGGAATAGCAAATTAAGCAATATGGAATATTGGATTGAATTTGGTGGTTGCAGTTGTGGAGGATGTGGGAGTATTTATACAGGCAATCTTGCCGTGTGAACGCCTAAAAGTTGAAAAAGTTTTGTTAGATTAATTACTCCGTTAGGTAAAATAGATATTTTATATCGTTAAATAATTGAAAATGAATGAGATTTGCCTACTTTTCAATAATTTCAAAGATTATAATATTCATTATGTGTTACTACCGACGAACTCTTCTTTTTGGGTGGCAAGTTTAAGTCATCAGGCAGCTGCAGGCCACCTTCCGGAAATTTGGAAAAAAAAGGTTTGAAACAATCTTCCAAGACGGCAGTACGAGTCAGACGGGTCCCCAACCAGGCACCCACTAAATTTGCTCACCAATTTCATGAAAAAGAAAGATAATCTAACAATTAAGGAAATTAAAACCTGCATACTCAACAATTAAGGTAACTTTAATTTCTTTCTAGATTGATTAATTACTGTTAGGGAACACTCAAATTGACTTTTTTGTTTCAAGGCATTTAATTTCAGAAAAAATTCTTTATTAATCTCTCTATATTATGAAGTGCGTATTTCTAATCGTTAAATAAAATTTCTTATTTTTTAATTATTTATAATTTCTCAATAACTGTCATATCTGTTGAGTAATCAAAATTTACTTTAAGATGTTATGATCACATGAATCTCTTTTCTACAAATGAAAACTGATCACATACACATGAGCCATGATAACATTATCTACAAATGTAATGAATCTGAGCACTTGAAAATATGTGATTTGATTTTTAACGTGGACAAGAGATAACGTATTATTCAATTAGTTATTAATAGTACACAAATAAAATTATTTATTAGATGTATACACAGAGAAATACTTAGGTAGATTTGGTCTACGGTTTCATTTGTAAATCTTGTGGTGTAAATTAAATGTAATGTAATTTATGATATTAAACAAGATTTTATAAAATTTAATTTTAACCGTAAGATTTACAAGTGAATCCCAAAATCGGGTCTATGGTAGTATTTTCCATACACAAATATGAATTTCGTACTTAGTAATTCTTTATCTCATTTCAACTGGTCCGATAAAATTGAATTACCTGCAGATTGATTCCGCTAGCTTATAACAAATTAATTGAATCAATCCAGGCCACAATTGTCACTTCCAGTCTACATTGCCAACTTGTACTTGTACTAAAAAGATCTAAAAACATGCACATCAACAAGGATGTTGGTGGAAAGGTTACGGCGGCGGCCAAGTTGTGACTATGAAGATGTGTAAAAAATACAAGGGAAAAAGGTTATGTTGCTCCTTTAATTGTACCCTAATTTGGTTAGGTTGTATTTTAATTTGATCCCTTATATATCAAAACAAAATAATTTAATATCTTATCTTTCAAAATATAAGTCAATATGGTTTTAGTTGAACAAATTAATTAACAGTAAAATCCATGTGAGCATTACATGATTGTTGAAACCCATGCTACTAGGGAAAACTTACATAAATCTAATCTTTAGTTTTACTTGTAAATTGATCATTTGTTGTGGATTAAATATTATAGAATAAATGATATTATTTAATGTAAGAAAAATTAATACCTACTACACGTATAGTCCAAGAAAAGACCGAGGTTATTCACTAAGTTTTTTCCAACCATTAGAGTTTAACAACATTTATCTTCATCCTCCAAACTTTTTTTCTTTCTCTCATTTTTATAACATTAATTTTGTTCCATCTTTTTTAAGCAATCTTTAATGACAAAAAAATAATTAAACAAATTTTATCATTTTTAAATTTTTAATCCTCAATCATTTGTGTTTTAAACGGCAGATGACATTACATGGACTTTATTGTTAATTTGTTCGACTTTTTCATCAAAAGTCCTTTATTAACTAACATTTTAAAAAATGATGAACTACTTTAACTTATTTTGATGGATAAAGACTAAATTGAGACATATAATAGACCAAAATAGTCTTTTTGTCAAATATATAATTCCACTAGAGAAGTTAATTACTTTTATAGTTTTATGGTGATAATTGATAACTAGGGGTGTCAATTGGGTTTTGTGAGTAGAGCTTGGTAAAGTCTAAATTCGCCTCACATTTATTTGAGATTTGGGCTTAAATCGGGCCGGCCTAAGAGACAGCCAATCTCACAAATGTGAAATTCATAGCCGACTCACACAATTATTCGAATTTCGGATTCTAATCAAGTTGGCCAAACTCACATTATCTAATAAAAATTTATAGTTTATTTGTTAAAATTTTACTTTTACACCCGGTCAATACAATATGGAATAGTAGTATTATTAAGTAGTATTATTTAATTTAGGATAAAACTAGTAATATATATATATATATATATATATATTCGGACCGGGGTTTAATTGGGTCGAAGTCTAATAAATCCCAACTCGATTCACAATTTAATCTGACCTAATATTTTGGTCCAAACTCAATCCAGTTCACTTTAATGTATGATTCAATTCTTTATTTATCAGGTTGGAAAGGTAGAACTCGGACTGACCCGACCCATTAACAGTCCTAGTGATAACAGTCGGTCCTTTGGTAACGTTGATCCCGTATTAGAGTTCAACACCTCTATTCTACATTTAGGGGACCTATGACCAAGTGAAGCAGCTCAAATAATACATTTTATGGTATTATTTTGTTTGTTCTATTAGGTCAAATAACTTAATAGCAATGTTTTGAAAACCGGATCGGGGACTGAACCGGTGGCCTATTCTGTTTAAGATTGAACCGATCGATTCACTAATTTAGGTTTTTTTTAATTAAAGTGTGGTATAATTTAAAATGATCTAAAATATATTTATATAAAATCGAACATAGAAGAAAAATACTATTTTTGGAGAAGTATAGTCCTAATACCAAAAAATACTAATCAAATTTTTAATAAGAAAAATAAAATTTGTACAAAAATAAGTATAAAAAAAATCAAAAAAATAATAAATTAATAGTTTAGATTTTGGTGTGTTCAATGTTTTGCCATTTTAGAGTTTATTTCACGATTTTTTAATTTTTCTCTTTATTTAAATCATTTTTTATTCTAAAATTTAAAAAACTACCAAAACCAGTTGAACAAATTTTTTACTAGTTCACGATTTTTTATCGGTTCTGTCCGATTTTTTATACAGACCAGATATATAGTGTGGACTGGACCGGTGGCTCTTCCGGTTCACGGTCTGACCAGTCGAACCGATCGATCCGGTTCGATTTTCAAAACATTGCTTAATAGCTAACACTTTATTTTTATTATGCAAAAAAAAAGAAGTAATGACCAAACAATTTGATCATGTTTAAATTGTCTAACCACATAATCATACTCTTAACCATATTTATATAAATTTGATCGTTAATGATTTTCTATCTCACATTCTGTACCGTTTTCTGTCACGTTATTAAACGAACCATCTTTAAAACATATATCATCCAAGGAAAACCATAGAAAAAAAATCACAAATGTTAAATTCAGTCTATTAAGGCTAAGTTTTGGGAGGATTTAGATGAGTTGATAGATAGTGTCCCCCAAGGAGAGCAAATTTTTATAGGAGGTGATCTAAATGACTTTATTGGAAATATTTGTGGTGAAAATTTAACTTTTAAAGAAAATTTTGATTTGAAAAATTATGATGGTTATTTTAATGAGAGAAATCATGGGTGCGTAACACAAGAACTTTTGGGAAAAAAAACTGTCCCAACTTTCAAAATGGTAGCCCATCAAGATTGCTCCACTAAATTTATTCCATAAAATCTTAACAGTTCATCAAATAATGAGACAGAGAATGAAATAAGATGTAAAACAGAAAATCTTGTATATAATTTGATCAATAAATTTTTTTACACTAGAATTTAGCATTTAAAAAAGAGAAAAACATGTAAAGGATCGAATTCCATGATGATCTAGACCGACATTGTAAAACCGAATAGTACAATCCTAAACCCGTATGAAAATTGGAGCTAGCATTCATGGTTTCCAAAACAACGTCAGCGAAGTCAACAACGGTGAGTTTTCTAGGGATTTAGTTCAACAAAGGAAGTTCAATTATTAAGGTGGAAAATTCGACGGTATTGCAAAGCTGGCAGACAAAGTCCTTTAGCTCCAGTCAGTCCGGGCCCCTATCTCTATCTATTAGAAGTTAACATTCTTGACTTGCTTTACACTCTTTTTGTTATGGTTTGGCTCAGTTTGAACGCACGCATTCTTTATTTTTTAAATAATATTTTATAATTATTTTTTATTATATTTTTAATTATTATTTTATTTCACTTATGTCACATATCAAAAATTGCTACCATAATAATAACACTCCAAATAATATCGTAAATATAATTTGCAATAATTACTACAAAATACTTGAGAAAAACTTGTATTAATTAAGGTGATCTTTTGATTATCAGGCTAAAGGGGCTGCACAATTTTGTTCTAATAACATTAATTGGCTAAAAATTTTAATATAGTGTCCTTTGTTATTATTTGGGTAAAGGGTTCTAGGGTATCAATTTTCATTTATAAATTTTATAATCTTTTTTTGGAAATTATTTTTTTATACTTTAAATATTTGTACTGTATAATATTACGTGATTTAAAAATTTATATTATATAAATTTTTAAAATTAAGATAGTGATTCGTTCAAAAAAATTGTAAAATTTTCCGTAGCAGATTTGTGTTGACTCTTCTTGAACTTACATGTACATATTCAACTCTGCTGGAGTCAAATGTGAAACTGCCATTTTTTCCTTTCGTGATAAACTGGGAAAATTGTTTCCGACAGCGACGTGTCTATATTTTCGAAACACTAAGACAAATTTTCACACATTACACTAATTACTCAAAGATAGAAAATAAAATGACTCATGTAACTCTACTAATTTACTCAACTTTTGAAAATATCCCTTCTTCAACCAAATATCATGCAATAGTACAACGCTTGAATTTTTAAAAATGAATCCATATCCAAATTTGGGTTCAAATTTGGATTATTGAATTTCATGGATTCAGGGATAGTTAGATCTTAGTTTTTTCTTTAAAAGTAAACTGACTTGCGAAAACCGTTAAGTTGCAAGTTGTTTATCAATATCTCTGGTTGGATTCGCAGAAGAAAAACCACATTCTCCGGCGGAGACAATGTCAGGAAATCATCATCCGATAAATAATCACTGAAATCAATGTCATTGAATCTCAGTTTCACATAATTCCTAAATTTCCTTCAAGACTTTAATATCATTAAAAAGAATCGTAATTGAATAAGGTAGTAGGGATATATGGGTCATTTCTATTCACCATTGAGTAATTAGTGTAATGTGTAAAAATTTAGAAATTGGAGGTGGTTGATTGTCAAAATTGGTATTTTGGGTGTAAAGTGCAAAAGTTGAATAATTTAAAGGTGCCAAGTGCAATTAATTCAAAGCCTTATAATACATTCGTTGTGCTTTAAAAATTAGTATATACAATATTATATATTTTAAAAGATTGTACTGTATAAATTTTTAAAATAATAGAATAATTTCTTGAATGAGACCGAAGAACCTCCCTATTTTTTATTCTAAATACAGCAAAAAAGATACAAAAGTTAAATATAGATCGGTCTTAACAGTTGTACATCGTTGCAAGAAAATTATGACCATGATATGTATCAACAAATTCTATCATGGATCAAGGTGTATCTACTATCTATACAAATAATTGTGGGAAATCCTATATGGACACCATAAGGAATCCTATCATATAATCTTTTGGTTACAGGTGACGGAGAAATTTTTATATAGCCTCGATTCATAACATGATGTTATGAATTTCTTGATCCCTATTGATCCACATTAATACATATCATCTCACATCATCCAATTAGATGATATAAATCAATTTTACATCACCCAATTAGATGGTATGAATCAATATGGACTATATGTAAGAATTTTTCATAAGTAATACATGCATTTTGATCTATGTAAGTTTGTCTTATACGTGTTCCTTACAGAAAACAGACATCCAAGCAACGAAATTAAGATACGTAATTAGTTGTGTCTAAATAAGTAGAAGTTGGGAGTTTAATGTCATGCATAGTGATGATAGGTACCAAAAAAAAAAAAAAAAATCACTTAACACACATTTTCGACAAATTTGTATACTTTAGCATTTATACTATCAACATATGTGATAGATATTGCCAATGGTTATTGAAAATAAGTTGATTATAAAATCCCTAATACCAAGAAGTGTTGTTAATGCTGCAAATTAAGCCGGTTAATATTGCTATTTCCACACTTCATTCTTAATTATTGGTGCAAATTGTGGCAATAAATTAAGTGCGCGTTCAGTATTTTCTTGCTGTTAAACAAATCTTAATTAGATTAATTGAATGATGGGAAAGTTAGCAGAGTCTAATGGTCATCTAATTGGTTCTGAAATATCTGGTGACAGCCAGTTTTGGCTATTTCCTTCTTTTCATTCTTTCTGGTCACCTTTTCGGCTTGGCCTCTCTTCATGACTTTACGTGTCAATGACAATTGTTGAAAGATGAAAATGTTTTTTAAATCTCACTTTAATTAAAAAAAAAAATTATTCTATTCTAAGTGTCACTTAAAAGTAAATAAATTAAAAATTATTTTTTACCAATATTGCCCTTACCTCTTTCTAATTCCATTAATTACTCAACTTGTATTAATGTTTAGACTCTTTTAATTTATTACTAGTTAAAAGAGCTGGTAATTTAGTCATATAGAATTAACTTTGCCTAAAATTTAACCTACTTAATGACAATATTAATCTTTATGCTAAAAGAGAAGTGACTCTTAAAAGGAATGAAGATAATATTATATCTATCATTTATGTTTGAACCATTATGCAAAGAATTGGTCTGAGGTTCTACCTCTCAATTTAATTTCTAGATTCTTGAATTCAATTATTTAGAGTTCTCTTCGTGCAAGGAAAGTAGCTTTACCTTTTCGATGGTATTTTTATGCTCTTTTCATTTTCAAATATGGTTGTGTTAATAGGGTAAGCGTGTAATTGGACCTTATTTCTGATATTTTGGTTATGTACATGCAATTAAGTCCTATTCAAAAAGTTATCTAATTAAGAACGCGTTTAATTCGGGTAACAATTATAATAAAAACCACCCATCTAAAAGTTAAGTTTGAGCTCAACCAAGTTATATGTCTATTACCTTTCTTGTTTCATTGTATCTGTCGTTTTGCATAATTCTGTTTTGCATCAAATTATTTGTTATTTTTGGAATTCAAAAAAATATTAAATATTTTTTTTCTAACTTTACTCATAGTATCATATTAATACAACGAGCGAATTTTATAATTGAAAACAATTCATGTGGAAGGATATTTTAGTTACTTAAAATTATCTTTGTGTAAAATTGACACAATTTAATAATTTTTTAACTCTTGTACATCAATTCAGAATAACAGCTAAAGTATAATCGAGGGAGCAATCAAGCTAAAATTCAACTTGGCTAGACATTAAAAAAAGAAAAAGAGAGAGTTTAATTTAAGCTTCATCTGAAAATTGATTTCAATCTCACATGCAGGTTTGAGTTTAAGAACAACATATTCAAACAAAAAAAATAACTTTCTCGAAGTTCTATAAATAATTTCTTTACCCTCTATTTATTTGTCTACTACTTATATAAAAAGCGACAGAACATACCCGAAGTATACAATTTTTGTAAATAATTTTGTAGTGTTCGATTGGTTGAGCATAGGTTGGCTTTCTCAGATGTTTTGTGTTCCGTTGCATAAGCAATCGGGGGCTTTGTATTTTTGTTAAAACAAGGTCAAATTGCAGTAAATTACCATTTGATTTTTTGGAGGTTAAAAGTGTTGCATTAGTTGAACATTTGACCCGCCTAATGGTAATCTGTATTCTATAACTACTGGCATATTCTAAAACTAAGGCCTTTTCGTATCAATTTATTAGAAAGTCTTGCTAATTAAATTTAATTACGAGTTTAACACTTAATTGAAAATTATAATTCCTTTAATAAGTATGCATCCTTCTTGATGAAGAGAAAAATTTGTAGAGAAAGTATAGAGTTGAGGAGAGAATTTAGAAATAGTACTATGGGAGGCTTACAAGAGGAACAATAATAATCATTTTAGCACCCAAACCTCTAATTTATAGATATACATGAAGAGAGTTGGGTCACAATTCTACTAGCTGAACTTATGTATAAATTACATATTTTCCCTTAATAAGGCTCGGCATATAAGCATTTCCAGGAGAATCATTTGGAAGTGTGCCAAACCCTAATCCTGAGCACATCAATAGTCCCCTCAGCATGATACCGAACCTTGAGGTCAGGGCCGAACTGATAATAATCAATATAAGTCCCTTGCAACTTTTCCTTAGGCTATGATGTTGGAGCTTGGTTTGCAAGATGCAATCTGCCGAACCAAAGTGCATATTTCTCGAGTTGTAAAATATACGAAATCTAAAGCTTTTTATCGTTCACCTAGAGGCATGTTTTCTTATGAAACATGCTTTTTTTGCAATGATTACTTCTCCATAATACCTGTGGCTCGCCGAGTCC
This sequence comes from Cinchona pubescens, assembly GCA_025175665.1. Classification (NCBI taxonomy): domain Eukaryota; kingdom Viridiplantae; phylum Streptophyta; class Magnoliopsida; order Gentianales; family Rubiaceae; genus Cinchona; species Cinchona pubescens. Next base: position 4,062,093 of record JANKKI010000059.1, on the reverse strand, counting down.
CTATGCACTATTATTACATACACTGTATTAGTCTATTATTGCATTTATTACGCCACATTATTAATATTTTTAATACAAAACGCTTCGTTTTCTTCACCCGCTTTTATTACTTCTTCTCAAAAGACAACCTTATTTCAAATTCTTTTGAATTCCCTAATGTCCTTTAACTTTTTGTTGCCCTAGCTTCTCCCCAATTTTTAGACGAAAACTTACATTTTTTTCCCCCAACTAAAGAACAGTCGAGACAAAGGCCCCGTACTATTTATACCCCCTTTTGCCTTGCAGTTTCATTTTTCCTTTCATTTCTGCCTTTGTTCTTTTTCTTTCTCTTTTTGTGAAAATTCTTCTTCTTTTCTCCTCACACTCCTTCATCTTTTCCCCTTGCTTCTCCTACAAATTTCTGCTTTCCGGTCAGCTATCACCGTCCGTTGTCTAGTCAAACATTGTTCACCGTTCCTTTTCCAGCAAAGCCCAAGTTTTTCAAGTTTTCCTTACATTCAATTGGAAGAAATGACCGGTATATTCACTCCTTCTCTCATTAGCACTCCACAGCCCCCTTCCCTTTTAAATGAAGTTGAAAGGCTACTTAACCCATCCGATGAAGCCCTCATTGCGGCAATCCCTTTAAATTTTCCACCCGAACCTCCACAAAATTAATACCCCGACCTTCAAACCTTGAACACTCCGAACACCCAAGATCGGATTTGAACCAGAAGACGTCAAGATTCTAAGGGATAGGTATCGATTCCCTAACAATGTGCATATAAAACTCCCTATCTCCAAGGACTGAGGTCACTTGCCACATCCTGGATACTTAACTGTTTACCAGGAGCAACTCGAGACATGGCTGAAACTCCCAATTGCTCATCTTTTTGTTTAACTTTTTGACCATTGGGATATCAGCATATCCCAACTGACCCAAACGCCATTTCGTTCATTGCTGGGTTTTATTTCCTTTATATATTGTACAACATTCCTCTTTCCTTAGACACATTTAGAATGATGTTAAAACTTTACCCCATGAAGAGGTTCTTTTACGCTTCTCTCCAAGCCTTGGGTAAACAGCTCACCTTGGGGAACCCTTCTTCCATTCATGACTGGAAGAAGTCTTTTTTATTTTCGTTATTTAGATCCCTCTATGCCCCAAGGTCCCTAGAACCTTATTAAAGAAAACTTAAAGGCAAAAAAATGCCTTTCCTCTAGACTCTGATGATGCTTCTAAGAGGCTCACCGAGTCCAATCTCAAAATGGACTACCCTAACCAACGGCTATCCTGTCCAACAATATTTTGGCCTGGGCTAAATTGTTTCCTTCTCATAATACTCCCGAGAACTACGATTATCATAAAGGTGTTTGTAAAATATTCTTGTTCTCTTCTATCCCCTCCTCGGAGAGTATTGATGCTACCTCGGGAAAAGCTGTGGATCTCACGTCCGAAGTAGAAGCTGTCTCGGGAGGCTCGGGTGACGATCGGGCAGTCACACTAGCCATTCAACCTACTGCCCGACTCGAGCCTGAGATAGTTCGGGTCACCAGGAAGAAGACCAAGAAAACTGCTGCCATCGAGGCTGGCCTCTCTTTCTTTGGCAACCTGGCCTAATCACTATCACCAATAGGACCCACAAGCTCGAGTTCAACGGTGAGAACCTCTGGGAGGCTTCCAGAAACCTCTACTTAAACAAATAGTATATCACTGTCTATGGTGAGTTTACTTTCCTTAGTGACAAATTTCTTTTATGCCTTCGTGTAGTAATAATCTCTGATTAGATCTTGACTTGCTTGCTTATTGCTTTTTAGGCTGTCACAATTTTGCCCGCCATTGTTGAGCAGGAGGCCTCCTTCAACTCCACCATGAATTCTATGAGCAGAAGTTGGCCCATGCTAAAGCTAAGGTGGGCCAAAAAGTGAAAGAGGCCGTGAAGGCCAACGAATTGAAATGCAACATAGAGGCTAGAAAAAAGTACGATGAGTGGAGAGTCGAGCTAGAAGGGGTCAAAGAAAAACATCACCAGGCTAAGATGAAGAAGAAGACCTTGGAAGTTGACATCAGCAATCGGGACAAGAAGATCACTGATCAAGAGAAAAGGATCCTTCAACTCCAAGAAAAAGCAGAAATGGCTGAGATGAAGTTCAGTTCTTGGGAGAATGAGCTTATGATCCAAGCAGGAATGCGTTCGTCATTTTCAAAGAGGCGTATGAAATACTAAAGGCATTCACCCAGAAGGTCTTCACCATTTTCACCATGGCATATGACCACTTGGTAAAGAACCCAGATCTGTACAAAGGTCTTCCATACGATGCTTTAGTTAATGACGAGATTATCAACAACCTTCAAGCGCAATTCAGGACCCAAGTACTGATCCCGAGAGCTCTTGAAGCCACAACTTTGGGGAATACCGAGCCTGGATCTGCTGTTCTGGAGGCTGAGTCTAAACCTGTGAACCCAACTTCCACTTCATCGGCTAGATAAACATAGAATCTTAGGCTCATATGTAATTATGAATTTTGTTATAACTAGGGCCTCTTGAATTTAATAAAATTTTGAGTTTCTTGGCACTTCATTTTGTCCTCATTTCCTTCTTGCTTCAACTTATCATTTTCTTGCTCCAAAATTACGCCAAATGCCCCAAGTATTAAGCATATAAAGTATCAAACTTATAACACTTAAGTATCATAATACTTGAGCAAATTTCTAAATATGGCACACTTGTGTTCTTTCGCCTCTTCTTTTTCTTTCACTTTGCTCTTTCTTTGAACTTGATCTGGTCCTGCCCAGTAACCTTAAGAGTTGGATCAGATCATTTTTCTTGAGGGGAAACTTACGAAGTCTCAGCCATCTGGACTTTATTTCTCTTTTTATTTCGAACCTGGTCTAAACCTTTTTAGCACTACGGAGGGTCGGAGCAGTTCGATTCTCTTGAGGGAGGACTACTAAATCTGAGTCTTTGATGGGGGACCACTAGGTCTCAGTCCTCTTAATATTTTTCTTGGACCTGGTCCGGACCTCTTTAGCACTTCGCTGGGTAGGAGCAGTTTGATTTTCTTGAGGCGGGACTACTAAGCCTCAACCCTCAAGGGGGACCACTAGGTCTAAGCCCTCTTAATCATTTCCTTAGCACTTTAGCAGGTCAGAGCGGTCCGATTTTCTTGAAAGGGATTACTAAGTCTCAGCCCTCGAGGGGAACCGCTAAATCTCTGCCCTTTTAATCTTTTTTCTTAAACCTGGTCCAGACGTTTTTAGCTCTTCGGCGAGTCAGAGCGAGATTCAATTTTCTTGAGGGGAGAACACTAAGTCTCAACCCTTAAGGGGGGACCACTAAATCTCTGCCATCTTAATCTTTTCTTAAACTTGGTCTGAACGTCTTTAGCTTTTCGACGGGTCAGAACAGTTCAATTTTCTTGACGGGAAACCACTAGATCTCTGCCCTCCTATATGTTTATATGTTCATTGATGTGCTTATTCAAGAATCACTTATTTTCATAAGAAAGATTTTATTACATTCCTTGGTAATATTTCTTCAATTTTACAATGTTCTACATTCTAGGAACGGGATGTCCTTTCATGTCAACAAGCTTGTAATAGCCCGATCTGTGAGCCTCTATCACATGATAAGCACCTTACCAATTCGGATCTAACTTTTTGTTCCTTCAACTCGAGTTGCTTCATTTTTTCAAAGCACCAAGTCCCCAGGTCGCAAGTATCTATGTTTGTCTCTACAGTTATAATGTCTAGCCATAACTTGCTTATATTTGGTTTCTCGGAAAGATGCATCTAGAGTTATACTAGCCTTCTTTCCTCTAGCAAATCCAAATTAGTTCTTAGGGCATCATCATTTTGTTCCAAATCACATAATGATGATGATGGAATTTGTAGAGAGAGAAAGAGTAGGGAAATTAGAGTGATTGAGGAGAATTGATTTGAGTATTATTATGTGGCAAAGGATTACCAATTGTTAGAGGTGACCCCTTATTTATAGATTTTACATAGATCTTGGCTAACATAGCATAAGCTACTCATGTGTGTAATTATATTTATACCCTTAATAAGATTACAAATAGTACAATCATACAAGATGCAATATTTAATATCATCAATAATCCCCTCAGACCAAGTCTGAACTTCAATTCAGGATCGGGCTGACCAAGATCGTGGAATTTTCCATTTTGAATGCGTTTTTCCACAAGTCCTTGCCATGCGACTTGATTTTATCATTCCAAGATCAAATCAAGTTGCTTTATCAAAACTTGGCAGTAGAAGTATTCTCCACATGGCAATAAGCTTAACAAAACACTTGCCACTTGCTTGAATTGTTCCATAATGCTTTTTGGAAATGGATCTTTTACACCACCTATCTCCAAGCTCCAATAGTACAACTAAGCTTATTCCTCTTTATCAGTAAAATCAAGAATAAGTTTGTTGACTATCCCCATCAATATAGATGTTGAATCCAAAATTTTCATACTGCATCCTTCATTTCCTTTTAAAACGTGCTCAATCATTTTGCTTCATTTGAGAGTTAGATTTTGTAAGACGCAAACCGTTTGGTCCCCCAAAACTTTTTGATGACCTGTTGTTCTCCATGCAACTTATTTATGTCGACCCACATGATTTTGAATTTTATTTTCCACTCCATGAAACCTGGCTGATCTGCTTTGAAATGATCTTGAGCTTCTCGTGTCTTGACTTCCCGAGCTTACATTTACGTTTTCCTCTAAAACTTGACGAAGAACTAACCTTGATTGGATCACACGACCACACCTCAGATGTATTTCATAGATGCAAAGACTCGACGGTCCACTATGCGCAGTTTTGGTTGACCCACAATGTGCCTCAGAGTGGCTATAATTTGTGCTTTGTGTTTGGTCCATATAATTGTTCCAGGGCTTGGTGTTGTTCAGGTCCCCGAATTCGAAGCTGAAGTGTTAAACTCCGAAATTGAGCTTGTCCGAATTTCGAAACTCAAATTGTTTGAACTTCGATGTTGTTCAAGATTTGGAGATAAAATCATTCAAACCCCAAAGTCGAAGGGTAAAACTCCGAAGGTGTTTAACTCCGAAGCTGTCCGACCATTGAAGTAAAATTTGTCTGAAGCGATTCTTGTATCTGAAGTCAAAGGTATGTCCGAAACCAATTGCACCAATTTTAACGCTGAGCCTTTTGCTCTATTTATGCTTTGCATTTCCCAAGGCTCTGTTGTTGAACTTCACACATCAACTCACATGACATTCCAATACAAGTCCCTACCAAATGACTTTGTCCTTGCTCTTTTTTTTTTTTTTTTTTTTTTTTACAAGTGACTTTACTTTTCACACGCTTCTTGGCAAGTGTACATTTCAGGTCAACCTTGGGAATCCATCCTTGATTAGAAAATTGAGAGGAACTTCACCTTGAGCCTTTAGTAGCTTGCACTTGCAATTAATAATGTTCATCTATCAGTTGTAATCAAAGTTCACTTTCGTTCGATCCGATGGTAAATTGTTAATTGGCCTCCTAAAATTGAGATAAGAGTACTTTTTCGATCTTCTTAGTATGAACCGAAGTTCAGCTTTCCATGGTGAAGAAGCTAGAATTAGATTCTAGGAGGAGAGAGAAAGTGGAAGAACTAAATATCAATAGTGTATTTGATTATCTGAGTTTCGATCCTTTTTTAGTAGCACCCAAGCCCCTTATTTATAGAACTGCATAAGGAGGCATAAGGTTAACTCTATGCTAGTCCAGCTGAAGCTGAATTACATAATTGCCCTTAATGAGGCTGCCACGTAGGCACTTCTAAAACAATCTAGGTAATATGCTATGTGTCACTAATCCACATCGTGATCAATAGTCCCCTCGGCTTGGTGCCGAGCGGAAAACAACTGTTCGCAGTCCCCAACCGATGACAACCAAAACTTTTATACTTAGCCGAGATGCAGAACTTCGGAGCACTCTCGTACCCGCACCTGTCGATCCGTACCTGCAGCATTAACTCAAGGGTAACGTTTTCGCTGAGTCTCCATGCACTGAATTCGCATTTATTGCACTGCATTATTCGTTCTGATTTTGCTGCAAAATGCCTCATTTTAAGCGCCGTAACGCCGGCACCACGTCTCTTTTTTCACGCCATAAAGCCTCGCTTTTCCCTCCTTAACGCCTTTTTTCATCTCGAAACCGTCAATTTTTTCCCCCAGAATCATTGAACATTCTGGAAGAAAAGCCTCTTATTTATACCCCCATTCACCCCCAAATCATTTTTCTTTCCCTTACTCACCTTACTCCATTTCCCCTAACCTATTTTTTTTTCCCTTACCCACTTTGCTCCATTAATCCCTCAGAGACTCACACACTTTCCCCCCTGTGAATCACTCTCATCCTCCAGTCCCCTTTCTTCCGTCTTCTGCCGTTTTACTGTTACCGATTTTCGACCGCTGCTCTACGCTACCACCGGACACTACTAGGAGTTCCCCCAAAAATCTCACACGCCCTCAAAATAGAAGACCATGGCCAGTACATTCACTCCTACTTCTCTTATTAGCAAGCCGGTTGCCCCTACCCCTGTAAACGCCGTTGACAGGATGTTAAATCCTTTCGACAAAACCCTTCTGGCAGCAGTGCCATTAAATTTTTCTCTCGATCCTCTCTTTACAGAACCTCCATAAAACGACCACCCTAACCTCCAAACACAAAATGTATCAAACTCCCTCGACCCCGAGGATACCAAAACTCTTAGGGATAGATGCCTTTTTCCCAAGAACGTGCACATCAAACTCCCGACCCCCGAGGACCGAGGATACCTACCACCTCCTGGTTACCTAACAGTCTACCAGGAACAACTCGAGGCAGGGCTGAGGCTCCCAATAGCGCCTTTCCTCGTCAACCTATGACGCCAACCACTGGGATATCAGCATATCCCAGCTGACTCCAAATGCACTTCGGGTTATTGCCGGCTTCACCTTTATATGTAGATTACACGACATCCCCCTCTTCTTAGACACCTTTAGGATAATACTGAAATTATCCCCTATAAAGGGATTCTTTTACATCTCTCCCCGAACTGCGGGCAAACAGCTCATTTCGGGTAACCCTTCATCTATTCACGACTAGAAAAAGTCATTTTTCTTCATTCGGTATCTTGACCCTCCAATGCCTCGGGGTCCATAGAACCTCATCAAAGAGAACCTAAAAATCAAAAACGCCTTGATTGATAACTCCATCCATGCCCGGAGGCTGTCTCGAATCCAACCTCTGAATAAACTTTAACAACCAACCAGAGTCCTATCAAACAACATTCTTGCCCAGGCAGGACTGTTTCCTACCCACGACATCCTCCCGAGCTACAACCCTCAACAAGGTCATCATCATCATTTCCCACTTGTCTCTTTTTTTATATATGATCATTATTTTTTCCTGACCTTTCATCTTATGCAGAGCTCGGAGCATTTCTCAGGGGGTTGGTGTCCACCATACCTGTCACCGCTGCGGGCACTTCAAACCAACCCTCTTCGTCAACAAGCGGATCCTCATCCGCTACCATCAACACGCCATCAGGGAGTGCCGAGGCTACACCTTCAACCTCTGCACGCCTGAATCAAACCGAGGCAGTCAGTCCGCCGGAGAAACCAGCCGGGGAGGTAACTTTGGCCCTTCAGCCCATCGAACCCGAGCCGACTCGGGTTATGAGGAAAAGGACTAGGGAGGCTGCTGACCTCAGGGAGGATTATTTTTTCCTGACCTTTCATCTTATGGAGAGCTCTGAGCATTCCTCAGGAGGTTGGTGTCCACCACACCTGCCACAGCTGCGGGCACTTTAAACCAACCCTCTTCGTCAATAAGCGGATCCTCATCCGCCACCATCAACACGCCATCAAGGAGTGCCAAGGCTACACCTTCAACCTCATCGCCCCTAAATCAAACCGAGGCAATCCTCCAATCAGTCCGCCGGAGAGACCATGGAAGAACTGAATGTCAAGAGTGTATTTGATTATCTGAGTTTCGATCCTTTTTTAGTAGCACCCAAGCTCCTTATTTATAGAATTGCATAAGGAATCATAAGGTTAACTCTATGCTAGTCCAGCTGAAGCTAAATTACATAATTGCTCTTAATGAGGCTGCCAAGTAGGCACTTCTAGAACAATCTAGGTAATATGCTATGTGTCACTAATCCACATCATCACATGGGTTTTATTTGTATCGAACTATATGGCTAGGAATTTTCACCCACATCGTGCTTTTCTAGGACTTCATTTTATAGTTAAGTTGAGCTTTATTTCTAGCTCATGTGGCCGAGCTAGGCCATCCAACCTCATATGACTGAGCTTTATTCCCGAAGCTAAAATCAAGTAGATCCCATGATCAGAATGTGGTTGAGCCTTATTTCCTGATCAGTCCCACACACTACCAAAGAAAGGAGTATCAGAATGTGTGTCTTAGGCTTTTTAGAGAATTGATTTATGTTCTGAAGGTTAGTACATGATGTATTATAAAATTATAATATGTCATACACAATTCAAGCACCATGAAAAGAATCAAATGGAATATGCCAAACAGAGAGTAAACAAGGTCATGTTACTCATCTTTTAAAATTGATGCCGTCCAAGATACAGCAACATTGGGTCAACCAAAGTCATTTTTGCTTCAGCATCTACTGGTTTAGATTTGATTCAGATCGATTTTAGCCAGCTTGCTTCATATGTGCCGCTGGATCACCTGGCTTGATTTTTTAACCCACTTGGGATCGGTCGACTTCACCTCTTCAGCTCTGTTACTTAATCGAGCTCGGCTTGTAGCTCAACCAAGAATTCAGGTTCAGGTTCATCTTTTTCCAAGAAACCTTTCCGAACCTTACGATCTGAAGTCAGTGGTTTCATTTACTTGTTGAAAGTGAACTTTTCCACGAAGGAAAAATAGAGAATAAGTAATCTAAGGGATGATGAAGAAGAAGAATAGCACAAAGAGAGCTTCATCCTCCCTTATCACTTGTAATCTTAAAGAGAAATTACATAGCTCTGATGCCCTCGACTTAATCCAATTAGTTATCAACCAAATTTCATCTCAATTCGGCCTTAACACATCTGCAACCTTGGATCAGATCCAAAATATATCCTAATTCCAAAATTGGACCGAGGTCATTTTTTCATCTAATGCTGAACACACACCGAACTCAATCCAATTTGCTCAGAAGAGTTCCAACGAGTACTCAGAAGAGTTCCAAGGACATGTAGTAGCTCAGCTCATTTTGGCTTGGACCAGTACTTTTGTCCAAGCAAGGAAGTAATGCTCCTCTTTTATTTTTACTTTTGCATGCTTGAATGCTTCTCATTACACTGACTTCAGCTAATATCCACAATTCAACTCCTTCACTCTTCACCATGCTTTCAGTTTAGACAAATTTTCTTCCTTGTCCCTCACTTTGATACATCAGATTGTTCAAAGTAAGTTCTGAATATGGAGTTGGGGATATACTCGGAGCTTCAAAGCTAAATTGTCCGAATTTCAAAGTTGTCCAAAGCCAAACCATCATCAATGCTTAACCACATTATGTCTGAACATCCAGGCTGAAATCATCCGATCTTCAAAGCATAACCAAATTATGTTTGAAGTTAAACCATCACCAGTGCTGAACCAAATTATATCCTTTGGCAACTTTACTACTTTAGATGACAGCTCGGATGCCATCCATTTAATTTTAGTCCTTCCTCTTGGCTTGTGCCTGAACATCAAAACTAGACCAGTAGAGCTAAATCATTGTCTTAAGACAATAATGCAACAATCAGCTTGTACGATGAGCCGATCCTCGGTTCCTTAGACAGTTGGATTGGCTTCAAATTGGCTTGGTCTTTTTTTCTTTTCTTTACATCTTTGTAAACCAAGTGCTCAAAGAGCCTCGGCTAATTATCTGCTTCAGCTTGAAAAGCCTCGGCTAATGCCTCGATTAACTGTCTGCTTCGGCATGGAGAGCCTCGGCCAGTACATTCTCCGTGCCAAAGCCAATTACCTTAGCTTCTGCCAATTTACCTCGAACAATTGCACCATTTTTTTTCATTTTCATTTTTTTTATTGTTATTATTATTATTATGGACGTTTTCTTTAACTTGATCCCTTAACCACTTAAGCACATCGGCGGGTCTCGGGGCAGCTTTCTTTTCTTTTTGAATCTGATCCGAATCTCTTTAGCGCATCGGTGGATTGGAGCAATTCATATATTTGAGTGGGGACCACTAGGTCTCAACTCTCCTATCACTCATGCTTTTTTTCAACTCACTTGCATCTTCTTATTCTTCTCTTTTTTTCTTTTTTTTTTCTTTTTTTTTTCTTTTTGAATCTAAACTGAACCTCTTTAGCACATCGGTGGTCAGAGCGGCTCATCATATTAAGGGGAGACCATTACGTCTCTGCCCTCCTAGCACTCATAATTTTTTCATTTCACTTGCTTTTTCCTCTTTATTTCGAACCTGAACTGGACCTCTTAAGCACTTCGACGGGTCGGAGTAGTTCATTAGACAGGTTTAGAAACATTTTGAGAGGAGACCTCTAGGTCTCTACCCTCCAAGAACTCATGTCTTTTTCATTTCACTTGCTTTTTTCTCTTTATTTCGAACCTGATCCAAATCTCTTAAACACTTTTACGGGTCAGAACGGTTCATTATTTTGAGAGGGGACCTCTAGCTCTCTATCCTCCAAGCACTCATGCTTTTTTCATTTCACTTGCTTTTTCCTTCTTATTTCAAACCTGATTGGGATCTCTTAAACACTTCGGGGGGTCGGAGCGGTTCATCATTTTGAGGGGACCACTAGGTCTAAGCCCTCCTAACACTCATGCTTTTTTCATTTATCAGCTTTTTTCTCCTTTTCATTTTGAATCAAGTCCGAACTTCTTTAGCACATCGATGGGTCAGAGCGGTTCTTCTTTTGTGAAGGGAGACCACTAGGTCTCAGATCTTTTTCTTTTCTTTCTTTTTGAGCTTGATCCTTGCCACTTGAGCACTTCGGTGGGTTTAGGGCACCTCGGTTTTAGTTTTCTTTACCTTTCAAGATGATCCCTTAACCACTTAAGCATATCGGCAGGTCTCGGGACAGCTCTATTTAGCCGTGGTTCAGCTTGCGATTATGTTTGCTTCGGAATTTGAAGCCTTGATTTTTTCTTCATTTGGCTTTTTGACCCTTCTGAGGTCATAATTTAGGCTTCGGCCCTTTTTCTCTTGGAGCCTGATTTTAGACTTTGATTCTTTGAACACCAAGTCATGCTATGTTCAAATTCTCCAAGGTCAACCTCTCAACAGCTTCAATTTTGAAATAAATTGTCACTTTAGAGCTCAGTATGACCAAATCTTTGGTAAGTTCATTTGTCCGATTATGGACTTAAGGGCTTTGACAAAACTCAATACATTGTAGCTCAGCAAAGATGGAGCTTGGGCTTCGATTCAGCCTTGGATATTTTCATTATATAGAATTCGTTGAGAAATCAATCTTAAGCCCTAGTTTCTTGACAGCTTCATTTCGAGCTTTTTTCAGTTGATCAGTAATCGTGTCCTTGATAAGCCTTTCTAATTTTCCTCTTCTGCTGGTCCGCGAATGAGTTGTTCATCTCATGCATCAACCAAGTAATAAAAATAAGAATAATAAAAAGAAATCGAATAAGCATGTGCTTCACATCTAAAATTTGAGAATTCTCATGCAATTCAAATTCAAGCTCGGCTTTGACCGTGCTTTTCTTATCTGAAATCAATTGATTGAATAGCAATTAATTATTCTATAATACTATAAAATAAGACTCTCATATGATTGAGTTTTAATATTAAAGCATTCAATTCAATAGTTCATATTCAATAGTTTAAGAGTGTAAAACTTAGCTTCAGGAGTGCCACCAAGCTTTTAATCAGCTAACTCCAGCAGCAGATCAGACTTGCATTCATACCTCGGACAAGTCCACAAACTCATCCTCTAATCACAATAGAGTGCTTGTGTGTGTGTGTGTATATATATATAGTAGCTCTGGAAATTCAGCTCAAGTCCGATCGAGCAAGCTATAGCTCCTTCCTTATGTAGCCTTTTTTTTTTTTTTTTTTTTGCTTAAATTTATGCAACAATTGACGGTTGCAAATTTCAAATCGTGGGACTCTTTTTTATTTTATAATGGCGTCATCGAACCTCATTTTGCTTATTTAATTGGCTTTTTCCTTTTGTAAAGCTATTTTGAGAGCATCACAGCTTCAGCCCGTGCGTCAAGGCTCCAACTTGAGCTTCCCACTCAAATAACCAATAATTTTGTACGTTTGCATTTCAGCCTCCAATTTCTTATGTTGGCCGACATGCAGACAGAGATTAATTTGATAAATTGTATATGTTAGAACACTGCTATGCCTAGCTTTTGTTCTTGACTCAACATATGATCGCACACAATTGGCTCGGCTTCATCAATAAAGCCAATCCTTCTTCTAAATTGTGGATACGGCTTAGCCTCGACAATTCGATTTCGAAGATCAATTTGTACCTTGATTTCATTTTTTGAGTGAACTCAAGACTTTCTAATCCAACATATACTGTAGTATGATTTTGTTGACTTCCAATTCAAGTGTTGATCGGCAATTGGAGCACCATTTCCAGGTACATCTTCTTACTCAAATGCACAATTGACATAAATTGAAAACTTTTAAACTTTTGAGATGGAATGGAGTTGCTTATCCAGTTCAACTTTGAAGCCGATGAATAAGCTTGGATTCAGCTTCGTCAAGTCGATTGTTGTGTAACCTTCTCTTCATCGTTGAAAAGCTCCAAAAGAAATGAGAGAAAACATGACTGTTTTGATCTGATTCTCACAGACGGCGCCAAATGAAAACGACAGAATTTGTAGAGAGGGATAGAGTAGGAAAATTAGAGTGATTAAGGGGAATTGATTTGAGTATTATTATGTAGCATAGGCTTGCCAATTATTAGAGGTAACCCCTTATTTATAGACTTTACATGGATCTTGGCTAACATAACCTAAACTACGCATATGTGTAATTACATTTATGCCCTTAATAGGATTATAAATAGCACAAGCATATAAGATGCAATATTTAATATCATCACTTCTGCCACTTTTCTCAACTGGGGTCAATTGCTTGTCTCTGGCTGGTAGTATTTATGTCTAGAAAATATTTAGGTAAATTTATGTCTGGAAAATATTTAGGTAAGTTTGGGTGAGACTACACTCGTACATCTCGTAGTTATTAGACAACCTATATGGGTAATGTGATGGCAAATGACATCGTTATGTCTCATGTGAGTGATTATACACTACATCATGTAGGAAATATTTTAAACTAAACTAATTTATTTATTTCCTTTAATAAGTTAGTGGCCACATGTCTTATTTTATTGGAATGGTGTATTGGTGGTTTGATTGTTGAGTCACATGGAATTAAAATTCCATAGTATTATTAAAAACATAGGAAATTGAAGTAGTAGGTAGTCTCTGTATTGGTTTTGAAAAGGCTTGAAGTTGTCCTTTTTTTGGTGAAGTTGTCTTCTTTGTTTTTTTGGTTCAAAAAGCTGCAGCCATCAGAAGGATACCAGCGAATCATCTCAAACTTTTTAATCTGTAAATAAAGTAAAATTTATAATATCTTCATTAGAAGGAGAATTACCTGAAGAAATAATGTAATCCTATAATCTAGCAGGTAACTGGCGCTAATACTGTGGACGACCAGATATTTCAGTTTGTGAACCCTAAGCAACTGGTGATGGCTGAAAATTATGACCATCATTCTCTTCTTCAAAATTTAATATCACCTCTGAAGTTTTCGATTCCTCTAAAAACCAATCTCAAACACCTCTTTTATCAAAAGTCACATCTATGCTGACAATCACTTTTCCTGAAACTGTATTAAATAATCTATAAGGTCCGAATTGCTCATTGTAGCCAATAAAATTACATTTTTTACCTTTGTCATCAAATTTTCTATGTAACTGATCAGGAATATGAGAATAAGCAACACCACCAAATACTCTGAGATGGCCAATAAATGATTTTCTACAACTCCAAACTTCTTCAGAAGTTTTTCCAGGAAGGTTTCTCGTAGGAATATTTGTTTAACAGATAAATAACACATGCAACTGCCTCTGCCCAAAAAGGTTTTGGTATATTTTTCAACTTTAACATATATCTCACCATATTCATAACTGTCCTATTTTTTCTTTCAATCACTCCATTTTGTTGTGGAGTGTACCTTGCTGTCAATTGATGATGTATACCATTTTCTTCAAGAAAATTATCACAGACAAGATATTCCTGACCCCTATTAGTTTTCAAAATTTTTATTTGAAAACAATTTTCTTCTCAACAAAAATCTTGAATTTTTTAAATGTCTCACATGCATCAGATTTTTGTTATAAAAATAAACCCAAACTTTTCTGATAAAATCATCAATAAAAATAAAAATTTCCTTTGCCCAATTATCTTCATTGTTTTTTATTATTTTGATTGTTTAATTATTTTGGTCCCATCAAAGTAGTTAATTCATAGTTATGGTATCCACATTGTTTGTTCAGTTTCAAAACTCAAAAATAACCCATCTCAAAACACATGGGTTAGTATGGAGAATCATATTCATGAAACAATCGATGGAGATGCTAATGCAAAAACGATGCAGGTAAATAATCAGGTTTTGTTACAAATTCATCAAGTAATTGATATTTCAATTTTTGTAAATTGCAACGACAATTTCGGCAAAGGAGATTTGGTATATTTTGGAGAAAATATACCAAGGAATTGACTGAGTCTAACAAAATAATTTGATGATATTGAAGAGAAAGTTGAACTTTTGACAATTGAAAAATTGGATCCATCGAATCTTATTTTTCTCAGCTGTTAGAGATTAAACCTGAGATGTCATTCAATAATTATGAACTCACTAATGAGTTATTTGTGCATAAAGTCCTAAATACTTTACCGATAAAATTCGATCATGTTGTTGCAGTAATTTAGAAAACGAAAGACATCAAGTTTGAGTATTGAAAACTTGCAAGATTCATTAATTCTATATTAACAGCGAAATAATAGGAAGATGAAGGATATTGTGGATACAATTGAGAAGGCAAGCCTGCAGACACAGTTGAATTTGAAGGAAAAAGATAAATCTAAGCAGCAACAAAAATCCAATCAAACAAATCAGGCTTACAACAACAGAGGTCGTGGTTACAATAACAATAGAGATAGAGGTAGATTGAATCCCAAATGTGGTAGAGGTAACAATTTTAATTTAGAGGTTGTCTTGGTAGATATAGAGGTAATAATTTTGGCATAGGTAATAATTTTGGAGAAAATAATTTTTATCAGAGCCAGGATAATTAGAAAATTCAATGTTATAATTATGAAAAATATGGGTACAAAAATTCTGAATGTAAATCCGATGAATAATTTAACAGAAATTTTCATACTAATATTGCTAACAATTAGACTCAGAATAATAATCAAAATATGAAGATTTTATTTTTGGCCTATAATGTTATGGATATTTATGACAAAAATAAATAATTTTTGGATAATGACTGTAATAATCATGTGTGGAAAAAAAAAGAATTATTTTCTGGTTCGAACTCGTATCGTATCATCGTGTCTGACCAGTTTGCAATTAACAAAGATATCAACCTATTTGAGACAAAGAAAAACTCTTCCACCAATAAACATGCGTGAAAGACCTTGCTCTCTTTGCCTTACCCTAGCAAGTCTTTGTAAAATAACTCCGATGAGAAGAAAAAAGAAGACCTTAAGAGACCTCCCTGGCCCAACCCCTAGACACTCTTTACGAATCTATCAGGGGTGAACTAAGATTTGGCAATAATACTATTTTTCCTATTTTTGGAAAAGAAAATTTTCTATTAACCTGAAAAATAGGTCTAACAGTTTCATCTTTGATGTCTTTTATATTCCAGGGTTGAGTCACAATCTATTGAGCATAGGTCAATTGTCTGAGAAAAATTATGATATTTGTATCAGGCATGGAATATGTAATATTTTTTATGAAAATATTAGGATGATTGCAAAAGTGATGATGACTCCTAACTGCTTATTGTCATTAAATTTGAATAGTGAAATTTTTCTTATTTGAGTACTACTAATGATTAATGACATAAATTGGCTGTGGCATTTGAAGTTTGGACATTTAAATTTTGACAGTTTGAAATTTTTGGCTACTAGGAGAATAGTTGGTGGATTGCCTGGTATAAATGTTCTTCGGAGAGTTTGCGATACTTGTGTTTTGGGCAAGAAGCACCAGGATGTTTACAGACAGGGAAATCATGGAGAGTAAGGAGACTATTAGAGATTATCCATTCAGACTTATGTACAGTGGAGGTTCTTTCTAATGGCAGTTGGTATTTTATTACTTTTATTGATGATTTTAGCAAAAAAGTCTACGTTTATTTTTTCAACAAAAATCTTATGCATATGAGATATTTAAAAAATTCAAAATTTTTGTTAAGAAGAAAAATGGTTTTCAAGTAAAAATTTTGAGAACTGATAAGGGTCAGAAATATCTTATCTATGATAATTTCTTGAAGAAAATGGTACACATCATCAATTAACAGCAAGATACACTCCACAACAAAATGGAGTGATTGAAAGATGAAAAATAAGATAGTTATGGTTATGGTGAGATGCATGTTTAAATTGAAAAATATGCCAAAACCTTTTTGGGGAGAGGTAGTTGCATATGCTATTTATTTGTTAAACAGATGTCCTACGAGAAGCCTTCCAGGAAAGATCTCTAAAAAAGTTTGCAGTGGTAGAAAACTATTTAATGGCCATCTCAGAGTATTTGATTGTGTTACTTATTCTCATATTCCTGATTAGTTACGCAGAAAACTTGATGACAAATGTAAAAATTGTATTTTTATTGGCTACAATGAGCAGTCCCGGGTTTATAGATTATTCAATCCAGTATCAGGAAAAGTGACTGTCAATAGAAATGTGACTTTTGATAAAATAGGTGTTTAGAATTGGTCTCCGGAGGAATCGAATATTACAGAGGTGACATTAAATTATAAAGAAAATAATGATAATCATAATTTTCAGACATTACCAGTTGTTCAGGGTTCACAGACTAAAACATCTGGTCGTCCACAACGTCAGCTGACCAGTTGCCTGCTAGATTGTAGGATTACGTTATTTCTTCAGATAATTCTCCTTCTAATGAAAATATTATAAATTTTGCTTTATTTTCAAATTGTCACCCAATTGTTTATGAAGAGGAAGTTCGAGATGATCGTTGGGTGAAGGCAATAGATGAAGAAATTCATGCCATTGAGAAGAATGATACATAAGAATTTACTTCTTTTCTAACTGGTAAAAAAGTCAATAGAGTGAAGTGGGTTTACAAGACGAAGTACAAGTCCAATGGAGAAGTGGAGAGATTCAAGGCGAGATTCGTGACAAAAGGGTACAAGCAGAAACCCAGCATTGACTATTTTGAGAAAGGATACCTGTTGCTCAACTTGATACACTTCGTTTGATAATTTTTCTTGCTGCTCAAAATAAATGAAAAAATTATCAAATGGATGTCAAATCTGCTTTTCTTAATGGAGTACTTGAGGAAGAAATGTATGTGAGCAGCCTGCAGGTTTTGTCAAAAAATGTCAGGAAAACACAAGGTGTGCAAGTTAAAGAGAGTTTTATATGGTTTGAAACAAGCAACGAAGGCATAGTACACGAGAATTTACTCATATTTTGTTTCTTGTGATTTTTTGAGGTGTCCATATAAGCACACTTTATATATTAAATCTTTTACTAGTGGTGATATTATTATTGTGTGCTTGTATGTAGATGATGTTAGTGTATGCTCTAAAACCAATATATTTTATGGATGAATTACACTTTTATATTTATGTATACTTTGTAATATGACATTTTTTGAATTATATATATATATATATATGAAATCATAAATAGTTAGATGTAATTATATTTTATTCGTAAATATCCCTAATCGTTGTGTTTGACACTGGTAGATTAGCACATACGTGTATGTGGATGCTTATTTGGAATAAGTACTTTGAATTGACCCGCTAAGAGTATTTTACATTGATTTTTAATCCAAAACCAGTGGATTAATCTCTTTGTGATAGTAGTATAATGGTTCTTTGACTTAATATGAGGTCATGAGTTTATCATGACTGTGGATTATTACACTTTAGTTCTATTAGTCATTACTCTTAATGAGTCGCACATACTATAGAGTTCGGGTATAATATCAATCATGATAAGATTAGATATGATCAATAGAGGATTTACCACTCCTTATAATATGAGAGTATATCCCAATATGGTCAATTCTTGAAATACGATTTGGAAATCTTTGCGCAAAGTGAAAGTAGAATTAAGAATATTTTAAATTCTATTTCAAGTGAGTAGTATTTCGAAAAGAAGTAATTGATTAATTCAATAAGAGTTGGCTTTATATCTGTACGCTTGAATTAATTGGGATATAGGTTAGTGAAAGGATGATAATTACACAGGAACTAAATCACGAATGGGTAATTTCGAACCACTTGACATATCTCAACACTTGGGAGGTCATGATGCTTTGCTAGAAGCCAATCTTGATCTATAAGTGTAAATTAATTAATTGGTGAATTAATGATAAATTAAAGGAATTCATTAATATATATAATCCTAATTAATTTAGAATTATAATTTATACTTATTGCCAACGTGATTGGGAATCTAAAGGGTCACACACTTAATTATAATTAATTTAGATTAAAATAATTTTGATAAGTATGAGATACTTATGAGTTATGAGATAAATTAACTTTTTGGACTCAATTGTAATAAGTTATAAATTTTATGAGCTAATGTGTAATATATGTTAGAACTCCTAATGGTTTTATACTTATTCATATGCTCTTAACCCAAACTGACTAGAATTATTGTAATTCCCTAAACCCAATTTAATTGGGATACTAAAATTATATATATATATAGTCTTAGTGGATTCTAAGACGGTAAGATATTTAATCATTTATGATCTAACAAATTAGATCTGAATTATCTTTGTTATAATAAGTATAACAGACATAATTATCCCTTCATGGATTCTAAAGGTTACTGTACCACGGATCTAAAGGAATTTGATCAATATTTGTTTTAATCATTTTATGGAATATTTCTTTTCCTTATCACCTATCTATTTCTTTTTAAATAATGTTCTTTTTATTTAAATTCTCTTCTAGATCTACTGCTTCTTCTACTTCTTCTTCAAACTCAAACTTAAAGAAAAAATTAACCGTCAAGATTTGACTCAATCAATAGACAACTGGAAGATTCTGGACTATGCTAACAATGACATTTATCAAAGTCCTGGATGGAGTTTATCTTCTGATTATACAATTAAAACAGTTGAACTAACTATCACTTTAAATTCAGACCATGAATAAAATTAGACTATTATCCAAAAAAATCATTGAAAAACATATGAAGAAATACAATTATTTGCATCTCGGACTTGTCCAAGTTGGAGCAAAACCCCTGACAAGGGAAGGACTTGATACATCTCTTCTCCTACGCTTAAGGGATGGAAGATTCATAAACTTCATGACTCCCTCCTTGGGATGGTTGAAACTAGCCTATGCGGATGACCAGTTTATTTTGACTATTTTTCAAACTTTTACAATTTGTTTAAAAGATAAAAATATTCTGCACACTTTAACTTTAAATATAAAAACAGCGAATTATAAAACAAAGTCAGGATCTCTTCCAGTAGCAATCATTTACAGGATTCAGTTCAAGGCAATGAGCTCAGCCTTTAGTCTGGAGCTATCAAAACATTTTCAAGAGGAGAAACAACGATGTTCCAAACAGATCTTGCTAGATCCAGAATGTCGATTCCAAAGACAATCACTTGGGATCAAGTCTCGCTCCCAAACGATTGGATGCTACCAGGATTAGTACCAGCAGCACCACCAGCTCAAAACACAACAATCTCAGGCATCAGACAATTTGCTTCAGGAACTGTGCATATCACTTTCGATAGATCCACAAGTTTCAAAGTATCCTCCTCAGATAGTACTGTTATTGATCAACCAGTCTAACCAAAGGGATATACTCCTAGCAGGTATTCAACATCTTCTATAACAACAACATTACAGAATCTAAATCTCTCATCTAGAATGAAGTCCCACAGTCAAGATATGCAGTCCAAACAGAAAATCAAGACAATTCATCAGAAGAAGAACATGGAGGACTTCCCAGATCTCTGACATACTCTACTATGACAGATACTCCGGTTATTGATTCGATTGGTGGTCTTACTGTACTTACAACAGATTATCAGATCGACAAACAAAGTATCCGCTCAAAATTTTTTGCAGAACATAACCAACAAAAGAAGCAATGGTTCTTTGAAAATTACAAAGGTCAAGCCAGACAAAAGATACAAGATGAGTTCTATGGATTTTTCACAAAAACTCAACAACACGTCTAGTTCTTTGATTGGTTTACAGTTCATGCTGAAATAAACAACATCTCTTATCATTTTCTTCCTACAATAAATGTCTCAAAGACTTGGCAAACACACACTGGAGAAGTTCATTTAGAATTACCACCACCAAAAACCATTACTATCCAGCATATGACCACCAGCAACCAAAAAATAGATATTAAAGCCACACCTTTTAAAAAAATAAGGACAACCAAGATTCCATTGATGCCAAGGATATACAAGGTATCTATGAGCAAAACAACTATACAAACAAGTACCTACAAACCCTAGGAGAATATCTTCTCACCAAACTAAATTTCCACAAAACCAGTCCCAACCATAACAAATGCAATCTTCAAATCTCATGAAATACCAACCAAATTTCACAAACAGCTCCAAATACAGCCATTCAGCCAACTAGCACAAAGGATAGTAAAAATTGAACAATCCTTTTCTACTCGAGTTTCTAAACAAAAATCACACGAACCGAGATCGTCCTCAGTAAATCAGCAAGCCTGTATTTTAGAAAAACATGAGCACAATTCTTCAGCCTCTGAAAATCAGGAAGCAAGAATCTCTAAAATTCGCACAGAAATTTCAAGACCAAACAATTCCAATTGGAAGAATCCAAAAAAATTATACTATTCCAAAGTAACCTATCCAGACATTGTTCTAGAAGAAAAACCCAACCTACTCTAAAATGCTTACAATGCAAAATAGCATTTACGAATGGAGTATAGATGGTGTATCAGAATACAACATGATCACAGTCCTACAACAAATGACTATGGTAGCAACAGCATACAGAACTACACATGACTGTACAGACCAGTTAGTAGCTCATAATCTTATTATAGAATTTACAGGACAACTCAAAAAATGGTAGGATGAACATCTAAGTTCTAATGACAGAGAAGACATTCTATCTGCCATTAAACTTAATGAAGAAGGAGATCCCATACTTCAAAATGATGAAACAATCTCAGATGCAGTGGCAACCCTTATCTTTACCATTGCAAAAAAATTCATGGGCGATCCAGGAATATTCAAAGACAAATCCACAGAATTCCTCAACAATCTTAAGTGCAGAAATCTGTCAAACTTTAGATGGTATAAAGATATATTCCTGACTAGGATATACTCCAGATCAGATGGAAATCAATCATAATGAAAAGAGAAGTTTCTTGATAGATTATCAAAATCACTCAGAGACCTTGTCAATAGACTAGATGAACTAAGAAAACAACATGATGGAGTTATGCCATGGGAAGCAATCAACTATAGACAGTTGACTAGTAAAATTCAACAAGTGGCTCTATCAGTCTGCAAAAAGGATAAAATGCTCAAACAACTTGCTAAAGACTGAGTTCAAAGAAGTAAAGATCTAGAATCATTTTGTGAACAGTTTGGCCTACCAAGTTGCAAAATCAAACACAAAAGAAAACCCCAATTTTCCAAAAAATAGTTTGAATACAAACCAAATAAACATTTTTACAACCAAAGAAACAGACTTTCCTTTCCACTCAAAAGACATTTACCTGCTTCTTCAGAAAAAATTCCAGTTCAATCTCAGTCTAAACCTGTTTGTTACAAATGTCAAAAACCTAGACATAAGTCAACAACTTCGAGCCCTTAACTTAGCAGATGAAACACTATGTCAAATAACAAATCTTCTTCTTGAAAATGATAGCAAAAGTTCTGAAAATGATCTTGAAACAGAAGAATATGTAAACCCAAATTCACAATGATGATGCTTTGATAAACAGCTCCGATGAAACTGCAGGAAAATAAACAAACACTAACAACGTCCTTACAAAAGAACAATATTTTCTTTTAGAACTTATTGAACAAATTGTTGAGCCTGAAAAACGACAGCTATACCTTGCTAGATTCAAAGAATCCTTAAACATCATCCCTATTTCAAACAATCATTTAGCCAAAGATCCCAGATTACTCAACACATACAATCTGACAATCATCCTTAACAGATTCATAACCAAAGCTAAACAATATGTTACAATTCAAGACCTTCAAGCTGAGATGGCATATCTTAAACAAGAAATTAGGCTAATCAAAGTTAAATAAGATCTAGTAGCCTTATCTTGAAAAGCCTCACAACTGATCCTTTACCAAACAAAACAAATGTCCCAAAAACTTTTACTGCTCAAAAAAATTCTAATGACCAATTTCTTAGCCAGCTAAATAGAGTAACCTATCAGAAATATTATGTTCTTATCCAGCTTGATCAATCAACAATAATTTTATTGTTGAAACTGAAGCATTATGGGATACAGGAGCTGATCTCAGTTGCATTCAAGAAGAACTTATACCAACCAAGTTCTATGAGAAAACAAAAGAAGGACTTCGTGGAGCAAATGATTCTAAATTGAACATTCAATTCAAACTCTCTGATATTAAAGTAAAGTTCGGAACAGCCTTTGTCGAAAAAACTTTCCTTTTAGCAAAAGATCTTACTAGAAATGTTATTCTGGGAACAACCTTTATCAACAGATTAATGCCTTACATGATGAAATCTGAAGGAATAATCTCTGATCAATATGGTCCAGATGCACTTCTACCATTTTCCAGAAAATCTGTTATCAAAGATCTTAATCCTTTGTTCCTGAAGGAGCAACAAATATACTTCCTCAAAGAAGAAATATCATTCAGAAGAATGAAAAAACAACTTCAAACACCTTAGATACAGCACAAGATTCAAAACATTCAAAAATAAATTGAACAAGATATTTGTGCTGTGAGACAGAAGGTACCAACGACATTTTGGCAACGAAAACAACATATAGTCAACCTACCTTACGAGAAGGATTTTGATGAAACACATATTCTTATAAAAACTCGTCCTATCCAGATGAACCAAGAACTTATGGAATATTGTGAACAAGAAATCCAGGATCTTTTGGACAAGAAACTTATTACGCCAAGCAAATCTCCATAGAGTTGCTCAATTTTTTATGTTAACAAACAATCAGGAATAGAACGAGGCACACCAAGGCTTGTAATAAACTACAAGCCTCTAAACAAAGTTCTCAGATGGATCAGACATTCAATTCTAAAGAAAATAGATCTTCTACAAAGATTTCATTCAGCAAACATATTTTTTAAATTCGATATGAAATTAGGATTTTGAAAGATATAGATCCATCCTTCAGACAGATATAAAACAGCATTCACCGTTCCGTTTGGCCATTATGAATGGAACGTTATGCCTTTTGGATTAAAGAATGTCCCATCTGAATTCTAAAAAATCATGTAATGATATATTTAACCCATTCTCAAAATTCATTATTGTTTATATTGATAATGTTTTAGTCTTCTTATCATCAATAGAACAGCATTTAAAACACCTCAATATTTTTTTCAAAACCATCAAAACCAATGGCCTAGCTATTTCCAAGAAAAATATCAACTTACTTCAAACTAAAATCCGTTTTCTTGGACATCATATTTATCAAGGAAAGATAATTCTAATAGAAAGATCTATCCAATTTGTAAACAAATTTTTGGATCAAATTCTTAATAAACAACAACTTCAAAGATTTTTAGGCTGCTTAAACTACATTGCAGATTTTGTCCCAAATCTTAGTACTCTTACTAAACCCCTCTATGACAGACTTAAAAAATCTCCACCCTCTTGAACAGATATAGATACTACTGCAGTCAAGCAAATTAAAACTCAAATCGAACACATTCCTTGTTTAATCCTTCCCAATCCTTCTGCACCTAAAATTGTTGAGACAGATGCTTCTGATCTTTGTTAGAACAGATCTAGTGGAATTCTGAAACAAAAAACAGACAAAAAGCATATTGTTGCTTTTACTTCAAAACATTGGAATAGTTCTCAACAAAATTATTCCACAATTAAAAATGAAATTTTAGCAATCGTTTTATGCATTTCAAAATTCTAATCAAATTTATTAAATCAAAAGTTTTTATTACCCATCGACTGTAAATCTGCTAAACAAGTTTTACAAAAAGATATTCAAAACCTTGCCTCCAACCAAATTTTTGCACGTTGGCAAGCAATATTATCTGTTTTTAATTTTGACATTCAATACATTAAAGGGACTTCAAATTTCATTCCCGATTATTTAACTCGTGAGTTTTTGCAGGGAAGGTAATATGCCCAGAAAAGGAATGAGCAAAAATAGCCACCTGGCTGTTTCTTCCAAACAAGCCCAAACTTCTAAACTTCCTTCATCCTCATCTTCCTCAACCTCACCTAAACATTCAAAAAATTTGGAAAAACAATCAATATCCCTAGATGACCTCATTCAATGCCCACAAACAAATTTCTTGCCTTAGCTCTAGGAATAAACTTGCCTATTCTCCCTTCTAAAACACAAAGAACAGCCTCTTCCAAACAACTACCTTTGACCATACCAAAAACTTGGGCAGATATGGTGGTAACTGAAAGTGCTACATTACCAGATGTCCAGAGCTGGTTACAATCAATTGGATTCCAATCCAAGGAATCTGTAGCCACATCTACATTCAAACAAATACCTTCACAGTCACAAATACCAAATCAGTATGTTAAAACTACAAATTATATTTTAGTAACACAAACAGAGCCTGACTTCTTTGACAAGATCTAAATAAAATTTCTAGAAATATCCTACCCTTGAACTGCAACTTTCTACCATCCACATTGACAAAATCACAAGATTATTATTATCACATTCTTTGTGATACCCAATCAGTTGGCTTCAGACCTTTCACTAGAGTTAACAAGAAAACAGGACATGAATTTCAAACACATTGTTCAGCCCAAATTCTTATAGTTCTTAAGGCCCTCTGATTGGGGTCAAAACCTTAACCAACCTAAACAGTTCATTGCACCCTTTAACCCGCCTAACTTTACCTATTGGGATTACCAAACTGCATGGTTTCAAATATTTTCCTTTCAGAATTATACAAACTCCCATTCATATTTAT
This sequence comes from Cinchona pubescens, assembly GCA_025175665.1. Taxonomy (NCBI): domain Eukaryota; kingdom Viridiplantae; phylum Streptophyta; class Magnoliopsida; order Gentianales; family Rubiaceae; genus Cinchona; species Cinchona pubescens. Next base: position 4,036,701 of record JANKKI010000059.1, on the reverse strand, counting down.
TTTATTTTAAACGAGATAACAAGTATCAATTTTCAGCATGGTTTTCAAACTAGTGAAAAATCCATGGAGCTCAAAAGGAGATTTTGGTACCTGAAGTCAAACAACAATATGAAGAATTTAAACAGAGATTAAATCCACCAAACACATATATATACATGTATCCTTGCATTTCTTCTCAATCTTTTCCATTGTATGGGTATATCAAAGGAAATTTGAACTAATTGAACAAATAGAAGAACAACTACCACTTTTGGTCAGATAAGATTATGTAAAGTGGTGGAAAGAATATGACTATAACAAATTTCTTCAACAGCAACATATTCAAAAATTGTTTCAAGAAAACCCTCAAAGGGTTAAAATAAAATTGTTCTAGCAGAAAAATAAAACTCAATCTTTCTTCAACAGAATGCTCAATCTGCAGCAAAATTAGTAGCAGTTTCAAACGAAGCAGACTACATCAAACAGTTACAACAAATTCTAGCACAACTGGGACAAACAAGTAAAGACGAAGATCCAAACCAAAATGAAGATGACTGTTATGGGATTTTTTTTTTTCACAAATTTCATAAAGCCCTTGTAATAAATACACCGAAAAATACTGTTTAGATTCGATCAAACACTGTGTAAACACGTCAAACAAATTTATATTGTACACTGTAGCGGGTACTGTAGCATATGTACTATAGCAAAAGTTATTGTAGCAATCAGAATTTTTTGCTATATAAACCCCCAAATACATTAAACCAAGCCACACCAATTTTTAGAGAACACTTCTCTCTCTAAAAATTCTCTCCCTTCTCTCTACAAACGACTACAGTGTATAGTTGAGGCTTTGGAGACATCAGACTTTGTAAGTTTTGAATAATTAATAAACTTCAATTATATTTATCTGTTATATTATCTATATTATTTATATTATTGTCTAATGGCCGGCTTAGCCACCTAATCTATTATTTATTATCTGTTATATTATCTATATTATTTATATTATTGTCTAATGGCCGGCTTAGCCGCTTGATATATTATTTGAGGCAATCCGTCTGTGACCCTCTTCCCTTTATCCCTCTGTTTATCAGGATCTTTCCCCAGGTCCCTTAGTCTCCGTCTGGTCTATATATATATATATGCATATGACTTTGATATTTATATATATGTGATATATATATGTACAAAACTAATACATACAAACATACATGTATATATATGCATACGATTTTGATATTGATATATATGTGATATATAGATGTACAAGACTAATACATATATATAATTAGTAGTACTTGCGCAGCAAAAAGAATTTAAAAAAAAAGTCGTGGCAAAATTTTAGAAAAACGTGAAAATCACATTTGAATAATTTAGGAGTTAGTACTCCGTTGTTTGGGTCAATCAATCCTTCTTGTGAAGATTCCTGATTTAATTATCTGTGTGGATACCATTAGAGGCCGGACACTTTGCAGCTTGTGGATCGACATCCCAAACATATTGGAGATTTTTCCGCTATTCTAAGATATAATCTCTATATTTTTCTGGTACTGCACATAAATTAATCGAGGTGATCCGTGATATGAAAGTAAAATTTTAAATTCCGCCGCATTAGTGATTATTTACTTTCTTACAGATGACTTGATTTTTATAGGAAATAATCCTGTGATGATTGCTGATGTGTATAGGAAGGCAGTGATTAAACAGTTTGATATGACAAATATGGGATTTATGTCTTATTTTCTTGGGATTGAGGTCTTCCTGTCTAGCCGTGGTATTTTTATTTTTTCAAAAAAAATATGCAAATGATATTTTGAAAAAATTCAAGATGGATAGAGCTATACCAATTTTGACTCCAATTGAAGAAAATTTGTTTTTGACAAAGAATGGTACTAGAGAATATGTGGATCTTACCTACTTTAAAAGTAAGAGACACTTCTATTGGTAGGGAGTTTGAGATATGTGACTTCCACAAGACCAAATATCAGTTTTAGTGTTAGTTTGATTAGCTAGTTTATAGAAAATTCACGTCAGTCACACTGGAAAGCGGCAAAGAGGATTTTGAAGTACATTAAAGATACTCAAGGAGATGGTATTTTTTATTCATGTAATGATCCAATTGAATTATTTGGCTATACAAATAGTGATTGTGTAAGTGATACAGTTGAGAGAAAAAGAATTTCAGATTATGCATTTTTTATGTGTTCGGGTGTGTTTTCATGGAATTCTAAAAAGTAACATGTGATAGCATTATCTACCGTAGAGGCAAAATATATTACAACAGCTAACAGTGCTACTCAAGCATTATAGTTGCGTCGTGTATTTGGTGTTCTTCAACACAAGCAGTACAATCCGACGAAAATTTATTGTGATAGTAAATCGGCAATTCAGTTGCCTAAGAATCCAGTTTTTCATGGCCGTAGTAAGCATATTGATATCAAATACAACTTCATACGTGATTTGGTTCAAGATAAAGAAATTAAAGTTGATTATTGTAAAATCAAAATGCAAGTGGCAAACATTTTCACTAAAGCATTAAAATCAGAGACAATTCTAAAGTTGAAGAAGATGTTAGTTAGGCATGTTCGCGTTTGAGGAGCTTGGTTTAAGTGAGACTAAGTAGGAAATTTTTTAAACCAAGCTAATTTATTTATTTCCTTTAATAAGTTAGTGGCCACATGTCTTATATTTATTGGTAGGGTGTATTAGTGGTTTGGTTGTTGAGTCACATACAATTAAAATTCCCTTAGGCTTTGGAGTAGTATTAAAAACATCAGCCGCATAGGAAATTGAAGTAGTAGGGAGTCTCTGTATTGGTTTTAAAAAGGCTTGAAGCCGTCCCTTTTTTTTTTCTTTTTGTGAAGTTGTCTTCTTTGTTTTTTTGGTTCAAAAAGCTACAACCATCATATTTCAAAAAATAAAATAAAAAATTCCTTTGCCTAATTATCTTCGTTGTTGTTTTATTATTTTGATTATTTGATTGTTATGGGTCTATCACATCACATTGTCTATGTAGTATCTCAAATAACATTGAAATCTACAAGTAGAATATAGACCAAACCTCGTAAAAAATTTGCCTGTTTGATATTCTTGATTCTTATATTTCTCGATTTCTTTTTGTTGTTAATTATAGACTCTTTTCCAAAAGCTCATTCAAGTGCAGAAAAGGGAGTTTTGAATCTTTTGATGACACGAATCATTCTTGGGAGCTTGATGATCTACCCACAAGGCCGCAGGGGGCATACAGAAACACTTGGGCTTATGAGTGGGTTTACCAGGCCCAAGGTTCAAGACATGGGCTTATAAGTGGGTTTGCCAGGCCCAAGTTGCCCTACCCACTCGGTCCTCTTTACCTTCGTCCGCTAAAGCACTTTGAACTTTTGTGCACTTTAACTCGAACTTTTATGAGCAAGTGTCAATAAAAATTAGTGGAAAATATTAATTTAGTCACTTATCTTTATCATGAGCTATCAATTAATTTGATTCTTTTATCTTTCGTAATAAATTAATTTAGTCTCTTATTTGTAAAAAAATTAATTAATTTAACTCTTATTTTGAAAATTGTGAACAAACTAACAGAGCAAGTCACGTGCTATAGATGTTTTTAACGACTCTATCAATTTATCTACAATTTCACAAGTTTTAAATTGGTTAATTTTTTTAAATATAAAGGATCAAATTGGACTTTCTCACAAATAAGAAAATTTTTAGAAACTAATACAAGCATGACAAGTAAAAATGCACATTTTGTAAGACTATTTTTCTATTCCTTTTAAGCAATATTTCATCTCCCTTATATTCAATTACAATCTCTTTTGGTTCAAAAAATTGGATGTCAAATTGAAAGAAATTTTGGAGGAGGCAAATTCTTTTGTTATCAAGGATACTGGAAATGAGATTGGCATGCAGGATAACATTCAAGGGAGAAGGCACACCGAAATGATCATGCATGGAGGCACATAAAATGATATATTATTGTTATTACTCACGGGTGAGTTTTGTTTTCACAGTTGGAAGTGTAGAACATCATCAAAAGTAACTGATATAAAAAACCATTCTCATGAAAAGGCTATAAAATGGGAATTTGCACGAATACTAGTAGAATCCTAATAGAAAAATATGTTTGAAACTGTAACCAAGATCAAGAAACAACTCACAAAACCAAGATTTTTTTTTTTCCAAGAGAATATGTAATGGATCTCCACCATACTCCTTAGGTAACTCGAATCTGTGACCTACGTCTACTTTTATCATTTAAGCTACATTTTGTTGTCTCCCTAGTGTTCTGATCATCACCTAATTCTCACTCTATCTGGTGCCAATCCTGATTGTCTTAATATTTACCACTTCTTCCACCTTCATTTAGACTAATAAACAATGCATGCGGATAGCACTATGAAAGAGCATCTAGAGATGTTGTACAAGTTCTTATCTTGGCTAGATAATGACTCAAAAGAGTGCCACACCATGACCTTCTCTTCTGTTGTCAGAGATTTTCCAAGTGCATATGCAGTAGCTTACTTGGTTTTCCGAAGAAAATTTGATAATGTCTAAACACCTTCTAAAATCTAAATCATCTTCACTGCCATTTTGTATCCCTTTTGATCTTTACTTCCTTCCAAATAGTGTACTAGAATACTAGCTAAGGCCAAATGGGATTTAAATAGAGTAGATTCTACTAAGAAACATGATTAGCATGAAAATTTTAACATTCAATATCAACAGTCTACTGAAAGAACAGAAAAGCATCCAATTGTTTGGCTTTCTGCAAGAAGCATAGCAAAATTCTCAGTCTGCTATCATTTACACTTTGAGAAAGCTGAAAGTTGCAACATTGTATTGGAAGTCAATCTTGCATTTAAAGCTTCAAGTACCAAATGGTGATTAGATTTTTCATTTCTGAAGACAAAAAACATCTAGAAAAACATTTACTCACAATTTCCTTCATTTTTGTGAACATCATGAGACAGTAAGGCAAAAGGTATGACAAAAATTTCCTGAGCCATCAGAATTCTATGTGCATTTGATACATAGAATTCTAACCTGAAAATATATGCCAAAGCAAGATCAAATGCTCACGGAGGAAGAATGGAATTCCTGCTTCTGCTGTAACTTGACAAGTATACCTTTGCACTACAAGAAAGTGATCTTTTCACCAAAGAAGTCTCTTTTTTAAGTGTTTTCTCTATTGAAGAACTAGCTTTTGAAGAATTCTGAGCATTTTTATCTCCCTTTAGAGTAATATTCATATTTGATCCATTCATTTGCTGCAACAACTCCTCATCTGAACTTCTCTCAGATTGTGCAGGAAATGCATTAGCTATAGCAATACTAACCTTCAAGGCTGATAAAGAATCCATTGATACTGATCTTCTCTGGGGTTGGATTCCTTCGTCTTCTCTAGCACAACTACTATTTCCCACATCCTCAATGAGATTTTCATTCCTTTTTATTGCATTTTCAATTCCTACCCTTGATTCACATTGAGGATCTTCATCTTCTACCTCAAAACTGACTTCAAGAACCTGACTTTCCCTTTCCCTTTCCCTATTATTCTCAGAATTTCCGACATGGGATTCCTCAATATGGCCTGAATTATGATGACTTTGCGCCACAGACGGAAAGTTCTGACCGCTGACAACAATCCCAGCTCGGCAATTCGGACAATTTGTGTGTGAACTAAGCCAGGTATCAATACAAGGTATATGAAAAGCATGATTACACTTTGGCAAAAGCCTTAGCTTTTCATCTTCTTGAAACTCATTCAAACAAACAGAGCACTCTGTTCCTTCCACAAGGCCATCACCTCTTTTGTACTTACAAATAGTTATTGCACTGATCGCATTAGGCTCAAGACCAACGGTCCTGATGTACCATATGGGATGATCAATTACAGCAGGTCCATGATCTTCATCAAGAAAATCTTGATGATCTTCCTGCTCCTGAGGCGGCTCCTGAGGTGGTGATGATGATTGCCTTCTTGAAGACCATCTATATCTTCCTTTGTAAAACTTGTAGATTGTGTAACAAGAAAAGATCAAGAAAGTAGTTGCAAGAACAGCAAGAAAGGTGATGAGAAGAACTGAGACTCCAGATGATTTTCTTGGGTCCATGGCTTTTTCGGGATTAGAATATGGTTCACACAGTTGTTTAATTGAATTCTCAGGAAATTCATTCAGCAACTTCCTTTGGCGGAAGGCCATGGCTTCATGAACAGTGATTTTCTTTTGGGGGGTGTTTTGGGGGGAGAGGGGATTGGTTGGTAATTGGAGGTTGGGATACTGGGGGATGAATGGAGTAAAGACCAGTCTACCGCGTGGAATTGGATCATTGTTGATTGCTGACTGAGCGGGAAATTCTATTGAAGAAAATAAAGGTGTAAACTGCAGACTTGCTAGGAAGATTTCTACGCGAATCATCCCACAATACACGGAAAATTCTTAGAGTAAGGTGTACGATGTTATCATATATTTTGTGATTTATATTTGTTTACATCAATGTTCATTCAACTTATAAATAAAGTATTATTGTTTTTGGATGAATTTTGATAAATTTAATTTAAAATTTTAATCTATATTAAATTATTTAAATAAATTAATTGATTTAGTTTGTGAAATCATACACATTAGTCTATATAAAAAAAAATTCACATTACACACAATATGTGGGTCCACATAAAACTCATAGTGAGTCCCATAATAAGGACACAAATTTTTATGTCTTGTGGGTGCATGCACCAAGAATTTACTGACTTTTGGGAGTATTGATTGGGATTTGTGATCTGAATTTTGAAAATTTTAAATTCGACTCATAAATTTATTTGAATTTCGAATCTTAATTGAGCTAATTCAAATTCACAAATTTGAAACTCATATTCGATTTACAAAATTATTCGAATTTTAATTGAATTGTCCAAACTCACATTATTCAATAAAAATTTTTTATAGTTTATTTATTAAAATTTTATTTTTTTACATTCGATTAATATAGTAATGAATAGTATGTATCTATTTATGTCAATAAACAATTGTTATCTATATCCTTGAATCACAACATTTCAACTATCACAAGCAAAAAAGGCTATAGCTCGGTTGGTCGAGCACCTCATTTACACGCACGCCAATGTTTTTGGGGGAATCCATCATACAATCAAATCAAAAAAAAAAAAATTGTGATTGATCTTAATTGAGAAATCGATGTCTTACCCTATAACTTTGGGGGAGCAATAGCCTGACATGATAAAGGGTTTGGTTTGAGTAGGTTGCCCATTTAGGTTCAAAATAAACCCTATATGGATTTGAGGCATTGATAAGGTAAATATTAAGTAGTATTATTTAATTTAAGAGAAAAATAGTATATTATATAAATATTCGAGTTAGATTTTAATCGAGTCAAATTTAATAAAGTCAAACTCGATTCACAATTTAATTAGATTTAACATTTAGATCAAGTTTAATATGTGATCTACTTTAATATAAGAAAGTTTTTTATTTGTCGAGTAGATTAAACTGATCAATAATCGGCCCAGTCTGGCCCCATTGACAGTACTTGCGGAGGCTTTTCTTTGATCTATTATTTCTAGGCCATTTGTGGTTTTTGATGAGAAAACTTTTAGGTAGATTGGATCATGATAAGTGCCATGAATTTATTTCACAATTACTTACATCAACTCAAACTACTAAAATAAATCTCTTGATAGTAGTGTAAATAATTATAAACCAAGAGATTTATATCACTTATGATCCATTCCACATAAAAAATTCCTCTTCCTAACTCGAGTGGGATTAAGGGTCCAAGTTTGAAGGCGGCTCACTGTGAGACTTCTTTTCCTTCACATATTAGAGATATGGTTGTAGACTTTGTCTTTTAGACTACAAAACGAAGAAGTTTATAAATCACTAATCAGCAACGTTGATCAAGATAACTCTCCAAACGGGATGAATAAACTGCTTTGATGTTTGATTTTTCAGCATAGGTATAGCTATTATATTACATCAAACTGGCTTTATAAACTAAACAAGATACACAATTCTTAACAACTGATGCACCATTTCTTGCTATTATACAATTTTCAGGAAAAAGAATGACATCCATTAATCCTCTTGACCTTACACGATACATCAAAGAATAACAAGTCATGACAGTAAGATGAACATAATCATAGTTATCTATATGTCAATTCTTTTGTTACTTCAATCTGAATTGAAACAATGAAAGTGTCGATCTCATCTATAATATCAATTCCATCCAATATCTTGACTTTGCCGTTAAAAACAAAGGAGATGCTTATGAGTCTGATCCAGTTACTGGACTCTCAGCTCCAGGTTCACCCTTTTTGCTGCTTATCAAGTTTGGATAACCATTTGCAGTTAAACCCAAGTCATAGATATGGCCCATTTTCGCACGTTTAGTCTCCAGGTATCTCTTGTTCTCTTTTGTGATGAAAGTTTGAAGAGGAACACGGCCTGCAACTGCCAAACCATAACCCTTCAGCCCACTGTACTTCGCAGGATTGTTTGTCATCAGCTGTTTCAGTCATTGTTCGTACTCCAAGATCTCGCAGTATCTGCAGAAATAACAAGTCAGTTTCATTAACTATTAGGGAGATGGAAACGGTTAACACAGTTTGGTGTGATTGATCAGGTCTCAGACTCGGTTATTCAGAGAAACAACCCTAGAAATGCATCAGATGTGCTCTCGAAGATTAACACCATCATTTCCTAGACAGATTGAGGAAAGTTTGGTTTCTGTTTATTTAACTTTATTTATATTTGCCGGATGTACGATCAATGACATTATCAAAGAATTAACTAAACATTGCAGCAAGAAAATCATTGTGGCATTACCTGTGCTCCAATCCCATATTCTCTTGAATCAACGGGCAAACCAAGTTCTTCATTTGCTTCCACAGTGTCACGCCCAGCATCTTGCAGATTATAAGCCCGAAGTTTATGGCCCAAACCAATGCCTCTACCTTCATGACCACGGATACACATCTAGAGGACACCCTTGCCAGCTTCCTCAATCTGTTCCATTGCCAAGTGCTAACTGGTTCCCACAATCACATCTGGCTGAACCAAATATATCTCCGGTGAGGCATTCTGAATGTACTCTGACAAGAATATCTAGTCCATCCCCAATCTCACCCTGTTTAAATCATCAAATTCATTAAAAAAAATCTTTCAAAGCCTGTATTAAACTATACCTGAGTGGAACAAAAGAGTCCTACTCTTTACTGTGACATACTTGAAAACGTCAACTATAAGGCAAAAAGTGATTCAGCCAGATTCTAATTGCTGATATAGATACACTTTTGCCTTGTTCTTCTTGTTAGATGAGATAGTTATTGCAGCAGAAACTATTTGAAAGGAATTAATTTGAAACAGAAACTTGATCACAATCAGAATAATGGATCACTAAATAACAAACAGAAAAAACATCTAAGTATATTCCACACCTTGACCATTGCTATATGCTCAATTCCGTCTAAGATAGACCTATAACAATGGGCAGTGAAGGGGCCCCACATGGTAGGTATTCTTTGATTATTGCAGCAGAAGTATGCTCCACTAATTTATCTCTCTTTCTCCTATATCTGCAAATATAAGAATTTTAGAAGAATAAGTAATCCACAACCAGGAAAAATATGTTCAGGGAGGATAGCATGCAAGATCACATATAACCCAGCTACCTAATTAAATCAGCTATGCATAAAATCTTTATGTTCTCCTCCTTGACAAATTGCCGAAGCCTTGGTAGTCTGGCCATGGAACCATCATCATCCACAACCTCACATATAACTGCAACAGGTTCTAACCTTGCAAGCATGGCAAGATCTACAGAGGCTTCAGTATGCCCGGCTCTTTTCAAAACGCCACCCTCCCTGTATTTCAGTGGAAATATATGGCCAGGGCGGTTGAAATCCTCAGGCTTTGATTCTTTGGATGCAAGTGCCAGAATTGTTGTTGCCCTATCACGAGCTGAGACCCCTGTAGTTGTACCATGTTTTGCGTCCTGCATTAAGAGTATGTCTGTAAGTATCTCATTTGCCTACCAGTTTCCACACCATTAGCACTGTGTAGACTTGTTTCAGTTCAGCAGTTCTTATCTGATGAATACTTTACAATTACATAATACGTATATAATGCAGTGCAAAGGCTGAGCTTGTTTTATTCCTAAATATGTTGCAGGTACATAGAAATGCTGGTTAAGTTCAATATACTGAGAGACCGTAAAAATGGAATGAAGAAGACATCTAAATCTTAAGTATTTTCCATCTTAAAACAGATAAAAAAAAAAAAAAGTTCAGAAGGAGTGTAAAAAGGATGTAAACATGAATGCTTCTAATGCTGCTATTCAGGAAAAAAAAAATCACATACCACTGAAACGGTGAAGGCAGTACAAAGTTTCTCCTCATTATCCTTGCTGTTAACCATCAAAGGAAGATTCAGTCGTTCCAGGTCTTCTTCTTTCATGCTCACACAGACAATGCCAGTGCCATGCTTCACAAAGAATGCCATTGCCTCTGGTGTAACCTTTGACGCTGCCATTATTAGAATCTCCTTCATTTTCTCTATCTTCATCATCAACGACCAATACCATCTACAGGAATGAATTGGAGAAAGGAAACCATTAGTATACACTAGTATACGTTGTTCATAAGTATCCATAAGATGACTGATTTCAATAGGCAGTCATACCTTTCCATCACGAATATCTTGAATAGCCTCTGGAATGGATGAGAAGCCTTCAGTGGGCTGATCCAAATCAGATTCATCATTATCAACAGGGAAGCCAGCAGTGCTAGGAGCAATATCAGCTGCAAGACTTCCAAATTGCACAGAATCAGGCTGTATCTGAATTCCAGCTATGCCAGTGATTGGAGAGTTCTTTCCAACAATATTAGCACCATTAGTATGAGAAAGGAGGTCTCCTTCATCAGATACGAGAACAGACTTAATTCTACCATCCCCCCTAATATGGAGGCATGCTCTACCACTCAGCCTCTCTGATGGACAGCCGCTTGTAGAATTCAAAGACCCACAATGTAGTCCATTGAAGAGACTGCGAACAATCTAAAGTTCTTAAATGCTCTACAAGAAAAAGTAAGATGGTCAGCTGTATATCACATTATAATAGACGGCATAAAATGAGGAGAACCGAGACAGCGCCAAGAACCGCAGAATGCAAATACACCATGTAATAGTGTACACACCAAAAATCAGGAACTTCCTGTCCTAGCAAACATTCATGTTATAAATTTCCAAATTCTCCTCATACACTAGGGTATAGTCGACATTAATACCAAAACGTGACAGTATTGAGTCACAATGGATCGACAGCTAACGTGAACCTCCCCTAAAATCCTCATCAACGTGATATCATAGTGGTGCAAAAACTTCAAACTAGCCTACGCTTACACAGGGCAGGTCTCGAAATTTAGCAAACGAACCTTAAGATATGTACCTAAACTCAATTAGTCAATAATTCGGGCAGCTGTAATTACTTGTAGGAAATAAACACAGTAAATAATGAGCCTAAATCAATACAAATATCCAAACTTTAGAATGTCATCATAAATTGACAGAACAAATGAAAAGCTAGGTGCTTGATGTGTATATAACAAATTCAATCAATCAAGAAATTTACTACAACATCCCGTCAGAAAGAAAACATATAACTACCAATTAAATACCAAAAAAAAAGTTGCAATTTTTATGAGATTCAAAGAAAAAGGAGAGTTAACATGAAAAACCCAGAAGCATAACTACCCAGATAATCTTTTCTGACAATTAAAAATCCCATTTAAGCATATTTGAATTGGTAAAAGCATTCAAAATTTCTTGTATCAATAGAAAGATTAATTAATAGAATAAAGATTAAAAAGAAAAAAGATAGAGTTTCTTACTGAGAGCCAGACAGAGTTGTTGAAGGGCAAGAAAGATTGATGGAAGCCATTATTATTATTCTTCTTATTTTATGAAGAAGTAGAATCTCACAAAGACCGACTCTGAAAGAAATGGGCTCTCAGGTTTTTTTATAGGTGTATTAGTAGTTTGTTCAATGAAGAAGAATGAAGAAGACGACTACGAAATAGGTGAAATGCTGGACTATTACTCAGCCTGAAGCCATCCCTCGGGTTGTATGCTATTTTCCACCAACCAAATTTGCTTTTTTCTTTATTTTCTTGAAAAAAAAAAAAAGGGTAGTAATAACAAAAGCAGGATTTGTCCTTTTTTTTTTTTTTTTTTTTTACCAGGATTTGTCCTTTTTTTTTTTTGGTAAAAAAAAAAAAAAATTTGAGGTTTTCAATTGAGGCGATTGATAGCTCTTATTAAGAAATTAAATACGATTAAAGTCAGAGTTTAAAATCTTTTATATAATATTATTGTCATATTTACTATTTAAATCAATTCTTTTTAGCATAAGAAACACAAAATGTTTTATATGGGGATTGTTATATTTAGTGCATGAGCCAACCCTCAAGATGCTTTCATAATGAGGAATGAAAAGCTGAGTTATGCATATTTGGTCCTAAAGGAGTAAGGTATTTGGTAATTCTATAATTCCGACAAGTGAATATAATATGTACTATTCTTCTGGCAAGTGTTCATGGTGAAAATGATTATCGATGAGACAATAAAATTTTCCCTAATTTTATTTAAATATTGTTGCAAGTTTCAGACTTAACAAAATCATGAAAAGTATATAAAATTTGAATTGGTGTAGAAAATAGTTGTGGCAGTATAAGTATATTTATTTATTCACTAATAAATTATATGAATTTCACCTACATATATATTAACGAAAAATTCGTACATGTATCATGAATCTTTTAATTCATATCATTCTACATCACTCTAACTTTTATCGCATCAATATAAATAGATAATATGAATTAAAAAGTTCAAAATACTATATTATAGATGTGATTTATATAAAAAAATTTCCTGAACCCAACAGGTAATTACTCATTCGTATTGTCCAAATGAAAGGGACGCCAACCCCATCAATCCATCCATCCCTTAGACATAAGCCAACCCAACTTTTAAAAAATAAAATGAGCAGATCAATAATTTAATATCATAATAAAAGAAAGTTCTAGCAATTTTTTGAAAATTTATTTTATAAATTTTAAAATTTTATATAATACAAATTTTTATTATATTATACAAAATTTTAAATTATAACAAAATAGTTCAAACATATAATTTTCTGATAATAAAATCAGAACAGCCAAAGTGCAACAAAATAAAGAAAAAGGGCAAAGGTGGCAAATAAAACCAAAAGAAGGAATATTTAAAAGATACGGTTTCAGGACATCCATTGAATAAAGTCGACGTTTGACCGTTGGATGATATAAGCCATGAATCGTGATGATCCATCTCCTACATCCCTAATCAAAAATAATCCATCTTTTGAATAAAATTTTATACAGGCCCTAGTCAAGCCCACCCCACATCTAGATGTGTACCCCAGGGATCCTTCTACAAACTGTGCTGGTCTAGTGCTTTGGACCCACTTTATCGATACAGATTATTTTTTCCTCAATAAAATTAAAAATGATTAAATGCACTAAACCCTCACTGTAGATCTTATTATTATGTCTATATGTATATGAGAAATTTTATCATTTTTTTTAGAAAATTGTTTCTTTGATTTTAAAAATTTATACAGTACAAATTTTTAAAATACATAATACTGTACCGTACAATTATTTAAAGTACAAAAGAATAATTCCTAAAAGGATCGTAGAATTTTTCCCTCTGTACATATATACATAATTTAAATAAATAAAAAAAAATACGTAGGTTTATGTACAAGTCTAATGGTATCACCGTATGCTCATTAATAAGGGGATAGAATTTTTCTATGTTTTAATTTTGCAAACAATGATCCTCTATCCCCTTCAAAAAAGTTTGAAAAAAAGAAAACACAGAACAAAAGGACATGCTGGTTCAATGAGCGAGGAAATGTAATGTTAGAAACTTAGATTATTATCAATGACTTGCTTAACAATAATTAGTAGTTTATAGATCACTGATGATATGGAAGTTCTTAATATTTCATTTTTAATTAGATTATTATTAATTGTATTTAAAAAAAATGATTTTAGCTTGTAAAACTAAATCAAAATTATTAATTTTGACTAAAAACTTTGTAAGTGTAGGTGAGAGAGTAGTAGATAGAGAAATAGTAAAAAATTCTCCAATACTCTATATTATCAACTTTCATAAGTTTTTCTAAAACTCTTCAAAACCCTTACAAATAAGGTATCTAAATCTCCTATTTATAGAGTTACAAGATAAGGGATTCATAAATAAACACTTAATATGATACAAATCCCCTATTTATAGAGTTACAAGATAAGAGATTCATAAATAAACACTTAATATGATACATGAATCAGGTGTATCAATAAATTTTCACATAATTCAATAGGATGAATATCACATTAACCGATGTGATTAAAAAGATGAATGGGCATCCACCTTATACAATTCATAACACTTTCCCTTAGATGTCCATGCATTAAAATATACGCGAAAAATTACTATCTCGTTAAAAACCTTTACTAGGAAAAATTGAATAGAAAAAAAAATCATAGTAGAGGAAAAAAGTCAGTACAGTGTAATTCAATGTTTATAGTACACTTTTGCATGCTACCTCATTAAAAAACTTGTCAGGAAAATCTATTGGGACAAAACCATGGCCAAAAGAAAAAATACAGCTTATACTTATCTCCCCTTATAAAAGTATCACTTGATATCCTTGGGATAATACATCCCAATTTTATAAATTGACTTCTCAAATGTTGTTGTTGGTATCACCTTTAGATAAATTCGCTAGATCATCATATGAACGAATTTGTTAAATATCAATTTCATTATCCTTCTGAAAATTATGAGAGAAGAAAATTTTCGAGAAAATATAGCCCCTTTAGCTAAACAATATATTTAGCATTGTCTATGTATAATATCATTAGAAATCTCACTTCTAATGTTAAACTACATATTTTCTAGATATGTTGGGTCAATGACTATAACCAAACATATTTGCTACTTGTTTCATATATTACGATTATTTCAACAATGATTGCAAGAAGTAGGAACTAAAATTTTGATCACATTGCGTGATATATATTTCTTTATAACTCATTCGAAATAGAACTTTATGTTGAATTAGATAAATCTCCAACATCTGCATCACCAACCAACTTTGATTTAAATTCATCTGAATAAAATAGACTCATATCAATAATATTTCGGAGAAATTGAAGTACATTTTTTAAGTCATTCCAATATCTTTGTATTGGAGAAGATTTAGATCGTACTAATTAATTTACAGTACATGTTAGCACTGAGAGATATAGTATTTCAGAACTAATAAGTTCTTCGTCATTCTCATGGAGATGAGAAATTATTATTCTTCACACCAATCAATCTCACAGCTATTGGGATACTCAATAGATATATTTTATCTAAACAAAATCGTTCTAATACCTTTTTGGTATAAATTCAATGATAAGCAAAAATTATCATTCGATAAATACTTGAACTATAAATCTTTGCCAAGATCCATTTATTATCTTTTGAATCTCTTTTGAAGTTCTAATGAACTTCTTTAGAAGTTCTGATGGTAAATAATATTTATATCATTAACATATACAATAGTTACCACAAACTCTGATTTTGTGCCTTTTGAGAAAACACATAGGCAAATTAGGTCATTTTTATAACTCTTACTCAAGAGAAATTCATTGAAGCGATTATATCATATTCGTCTAGATTGTTTTGAACTAATCCATACAAGGATTTTTACAATCTCATTGAACAATATTTTCAAAAAACTTTACATGTTTCAGGCATTTTAAATTTATCAAAAATTTTCATATAGATATCGATATCGAATGAGCCATACAAAATATTCTCAATATCCATTAGACGCATTTTAATTTTTCATAAACTGTCACACAAATTAGATATCTAAAAGTGATTACATCCACCACAAGAGAATAAATTTCTTTATCATCAATGCCGGATTTTTGAGAAAACTTTCTCCCAACAAGGTGTGTTTTATATGGCACAATTTAATTCTTTTCATTTTATTTTCACACAAATATATTTGTACCCCACCGGCTCTACAGCCTTTAGAAATTTGGGCTGCAGATCCAAAGTCTTCACATTTTGAACGCGAATTTTCTTATATTGCATCTTTTAACCATTTCTATGTCGATATTTTTTGACAAATTTACATTCAAAATCCTAATTTTTTATTCAAAATATCAGCTGATATTATAAATAATAATATATCGTCGACAACAATCTCTTTTCAGTTCTATATTTTTCAGTAGTGATATAATTTATCTAAATTTCTTTATTTTTTTTAGATTCATGTACCTGATCTGTTTTTGATATTTTACAATTAATTATATCTAAGGCCTCTTCAACAGCACCCGCCTCCATGCTATGACCATCTTTAATATTTGCTTCTTTTCTCTAACGATAATTCTTATCATTTGGAACCGACTAGTCAACCACACCTTATACGTGGCTAACTATCCTTTAGGCCATCCTGTAAGGACTCCAATTTGAATTAGAGCATTTCAACTGTTTTATGAGACTTCACTCATTTTAAGTCAGTAATGAATAAGAAAGTAGTATTAAAATTGGCAATTGATTTACAATATTTTACAAATGGATTATTTTGTGAATTTCAAATTCACATATTTTGTACGAGAATCAAAATATAATAATTCATTTCATTCAATTTTCTATTCAACTACTGATGTTGGAAAATATTTTTATTTCAATCGATAAATTATGTTCTATATGGGTGCCTTATAATATTTCAAGATATTTAATCATAAGAACAACTCATATCATACATATATTCTTAACTTTCTTTTATGACCCATTTTTGTGCGTTGCAGTGGAATAATTAGAACATATATTGCACAATTAAAAATTCATAAATGTGAAAATTAGGCTCCTGATCAAAAGCCAACTATAATGGAGAGAAGAACTTGTTGGTTTGATGCGTATAAATGTTGCTGCAAGCAACATAACATGTTCTCATAAATAATGGTCTAACTATTTTGGAGGCATTTAATTAACAATTTTATTAGATCATTTTGTGTATGAACATGTGTTTCAGGACGTTCATACAATATATCATTAAATATTTGAGATATAAATTCACTAGTATTATCAAGATAAATTTTTTTAATTTATATTTAGAAATTGTGCTCTTAATTAAATTATTTAAGTTAGTAATCACGCAAATTTTAAGTTGTGAATCGATAATAAGCATGATGTGACCATCTAATAGATACATATATCAAAATCGTAAAATATCTAAATAGTACACGTGAAGAGTAAGTGGACCCATAAGTCTCACCCTTATTTTATTCCAAAAATGTAAGGGATTCAATCCCTATTTTAGTTGGTGATGATCTAATAATTAATTTATTTAAGAACAAGCAACATAAAAAAATTCACTGAATTGAAAAATCTTCTGATTCTCCAATAGATGTCCATGTGAATTTTTAATAATTTTTTACGCATCATAATTGACCTGAGATGGTCTAACCGGTCATTGCCAAACAATAAAAATATTTGAATCAGTAAATTTCAGTTTTACTATAACATGTGTTTCAATTTTATAATATAAACCAAAAAGAAAGATATGCAATTTTTTCATAGTACATTTCATTTCTAATGTTATATAAATACTCAATTATTTCTCATTTATAGTTTCAAAATGATATCCTTTTCGGCAGATATCTTTAATAAATTTTTTCAAGATTTAATAGAGAAAATGCATTATTTATAGCCAATTTTGTTCCTTCAGAAAAATATATATTTGCTCTACCAGAGTTTTCAATTAATTTTTGCAATAACACTTATAGTATTAACATTTATTTCTCCTAACTTCAAGTAGAAAAATATTTCTTACTTTTGAGTATCATATATATTGTTATATTGTCGGAGACATATTCTCATATCTCATATACATTTAAATGTATGTCCATACATTTTTCATTAAACAAAATAAATATAACAGCAAACAATATAAGATAACAAATTAATATGAAACAATCAGTCTTGTAGAATTCTAAAATTGTAATAAACACATACTAAATAAAATATCACGTCATTTTCTTTCTTAGTTATTTTCATTAATGACCGTCAATCAAACGGTCAATATTTCCTTCAGGGAAGAAAATAATAGTACAATAACTATGGTCAAAATCATTATAGAGAAAACTTGTTTATATGATTTTTTCTTTATCTTTCAATGATTCTTGAGAAAATTTAAGAAGACTATTTAACGTATGACAGGTACGTGTTCGATGATCTTTTACAGCATAACGATAACGTTTATTTTTCATATCATTCTTAATGTATGACCGATATCTTTCTCTTTTATCTCTTCACAATTCTACCATTTCTAATAGTGATATGTAGTATTACAATCAAAGTAGTACTTACTGATAACCATCATGAATATGTTAGTTTTGACCATTACCATAAGTATTATTTAAATTTTGTCACTTCACTTCGGGGAATGAAACATATTTAATTGGACGAGATTCATTTGAGTAATAATTCATTATTTTATTCAGTCATAAGAAGATATGAAAATTGAAATATTTTCTAAAATTCTTTGCCATTATTGCTTATTCAGGAGAGTAATACTATCATATTTGAGGTAACAAAGTAGAGAATATTTTCTCTAATATGTATTCATAAATGATCTGTATAACTTTTCTCATAGATCTGCTTGATCTTTTAAATAGAAAGATTTTGAATTATTCAGGGATATAATGACGAAAATCATATATTTTGTTTAGTTTTGCTTGGATATAGTATTTTTAACTTTTTGATTATATTTTTTGGACACATGAAATTCGAATGAATTTTAACAACCAAAATCTATTATAGATAGTTTATATGCCAAGTGCTGATAATTCAACTTTAGTATAATTTGACATGATTCGAACTTAGTAAAATGAATTCTAATAATATTATGTTGATACAACTGAAAGCATAAAAACAAAAGATGGTAATAGAGAGAACTCAAAATTTTTAAATCGTACCTTGGCTGTGATAATTAAAGTTCCACTTATTTTCGTCGTATTGAAAGTTCTACGTACTTTTGTTGTGTTGATTTAAAATTCTATTTCAATTTGTTAGAGTCTTGTATTTTGAGTTCTCTGATAACGTATTGTAAAACTAAATCAAGATTATTAACCTTGACTACAAACCTAATTAAAGTAAGAAATTTATAAGTGTAGATGAGAGAATAGTAGACAGAAAAGTAATAGAAATTTTTTTAATATTCTAATTATTAACTTTCATATATTTTTCTAAAATTATAAAATCCTTTCAAAAGCCTTACAAATGAGGTATCTAAATCTCCTATTTATAAATTTGTATGATAGGAAGTTCAAAAATTAACACTTAATATGATATATAAATCATAGGGATCAATAAGTTTTCATTTAATTCAATGAGATGAATATCACATTAACCGATGTGGTTAAAAAAATGAATAGACATCTTCCTTATACAACTCATAACAAGTTTATTTTATACACACATATTTCACCTTGATTTGTAGATATTCAACGTGTCATCTACCCGATAATAAGACGTCTTTCTTTGTAGTTAGCATTTGTATCACGTTAGTTCGTTAGTTAAAGCGGAATTTCACATTGAGGTTAAAGGCAAAGTCAACATCTTTTATTGTGGAAAGGGGCATTGCAATCTATTTCAATAAAGATTTACAAAGTCACAAATTTAGAATTATTTAACAAAATTACTATTACGTAACAATATTATATTGAATTATTAATTTCTTAATTTTAGATATTCGATCGAATTTCATTTATTTTTTCTCAAATCTAGCTAGAGACAAATTAGTAATTTTGTTATCCCTTTGTCAATTTATATAAAAACACTGTTTCAAGAATTAGAAGTCTAATACTAATAATTTGGTGTAAATAATGAAATATAATTAGTCTAATAATATATTAATATTTGTTTCATTATTTACGAGTTTAATCGTATCATTTACTTATATATATATATATATATATATATATATATATATATGTATATGTGTGTGTATGTATGTATATGCATATTATTGCACAAAACTCCTTTGATATTATGTTCTACTACATCTTATGATTCCAAATGTAAGTTTTTTCATAGATATTGCGTTAACTATTATTTCTTTGTAAATACAATATGATGCAATGCAACTTATTGACATAATAAGGATAAATACTCAACAGACAATGAAATACAGTTTAAGTGGTAAGGACTTTCCTTATGAGTTATTGTCATGAATTCGAGTTATATTAAAAAGTAAAACGGAGATGTGAGCTTAAAAAAATATAAAATACAAACAAACAAATCAAGGCTTAATCCTACTAACCAAGGTCAGTTGCATGAATCCTATTACGCCATTGCGCTCTATCATGGATCATATCCTCCTCAATTCTTAAATGGGCTATATCTTTCTTACAAGTTACCCACTAAATCTTTTTTGATCTTCTCCTACCTCTCCTATGTTGACTACTCTCTCTAAAATCTACTCGTTTGACAGACGCTTCTATTGGTCGTTTTAACACATGACCTAACCACCTTAAACATGTTTCTCTCATCTTTTCATCAATAGATGCTATTCTAATCTTCTCACGAATATGCTCATTGCGTATCATTATCCATCCTAGTGTACCCACACATCTATCTTAACATTCGCATTTCTGCTACTCTCATCTTTTGCTCATGTGTGTAATCCACTGCCCAACACTCAAATCCATAAAGTATCGTTGGCCTAATTGCTATTCTATAGAATTTATCCTTAAGTTGTAAAGGAATTCTGCGGTTGCATAATTTTCCTGATACCATTCTCCATTTAGTCCATCTCGCTTGTATCCGATGTGTAACATCTCAATCTATACCACCATTATTTTGAAAAACTGATCCTAAATACTTAAAATTTTCACTTATAGGTATCTTTTGATTTCCGATACTAACCCCTATTCTATTCTTACTTCCACCCTTGCTAAATTTAAATTCCAATAAATGCCCAATAAAAACTAGTTTTTCACTTTTCAAGTTGCTTTCCCGGTTGCGTTTCACACATTGACTATGATATGATTGAGGTAAAGTAGCATGACCTGTTCGGCCTCGGATTGGAAACATATAAGCATTTCGTCCCATGCCCTCAATTATACACAAAGGATATGTATCAATCTCGTGCACGGAATTTGTTTTATTGTGATTCCACATGTTTAAATAATGTCAAATTGGAACTGTTTTTCGTAGAAAAATGCAACTTGGAATTGCTTAATTTGCGTGGAGTATGGTCTACGCGTGAAGGAGGACATCATCTGTTTACCAACAATTAAAAGAAAAAAAAAAAAATCATCTACTTGTATTCTCTTTACATCATCTGTTTACCAACAATTAAAAGAAAGAAAAAAAATTTCTACTTGTATTCTCTTTCTCTTTAATAAGTACCATTACTCAAACTCGCTTTAATTGAGTTGGCCTCAGTGTTGAACCCTTGACCTTACATCTATGATTTTTCTCGACTTTAATCCAAACTGATATACTAGTGTATTTGAGTCTGGATCGGTTTTGGGATAAGATAGTATTGTTATCGATTAAAAAACTAAATAAATAAATAAATAAATAAAGTAAGTAGTAGTACTAGTTTTTCCTAGGATATGGAGATGACGAGACAAGTAAAGCCCAAAATCTGCCCGGTTACAATGAGCGGGAAAGCCCATTTATTAAAAGCGGCGCCCATAGCATCCGGCTGAATGCTGTCAATCATGAGTAGAGTGATCCGGGACTGGAGGACCTTAATAGCAACAGACTGGTTTACTTCTAAAATTCAAGGCGGATGAATTCTGGGCCGTATTTATTTTAAGCCCAAATATTATGCATTAATAACATTTTGCCCCCTGAACTAGGTGCGTAATCACGGTTTGCCCCAAAAATTATGAAAATATACACTTTGCCCCATTCATATTATTATACTTTAAAATTTTCAAAATATAAAGAAAATTTAGTTGAATGACTGAAATACCCTTATTATTATGTTTTGATTTTTCATGTATTTAATTGATTTTAGATAATTATAAAAGAATTAAGAAAAAATAAAATATAATAATACATTGATATCTTTGGTTTTAAAAAGTGAAAATGTAAGAAAATGTTAAAGTTATATTAATCCGACATCGCAATTTGCACATTTTTATAGAAAATTTCATACAAATTCGAAATAATATAAAATGAAATTTTAAAATTTTGATCAAGAAATATATATTGATATAGATTATACTAAAATATTATATAATTTATTTTTATTTATTTTTAAATAATTGTCACATCACTATCAAATTTTAAATACATAAAAATCAAAATACTAAAGGGTATTTTAGTCATTTAACTAAATTAATTTAATATCCGTAATGGTGTTAATGGAGACAAAGTGTATATTTTTTAGGGAAATTCTACAATCCCTTTTAGGGAATCATTCCTTTGTACTTTAAGGACTTGTACAATACAACATTATGTTCTTTAAAAACTTATACTATACAAATTATTAAAGTCAGAAGAATAGTTATCTTAACGGAACTGTAAATTTTTTTTATTTTTTATAGTTTAGGAGAATAAAGTGTATATTTTTATATTCGTATTGTCTTAACTGACGAGTTGAAGCTTGAATTTTCAATTATGTGATGCTCAGGCAATATAGTTGAATCCATTTAATTTCTATTGAAACTCAAAATTAAATTCGTGCAACTGAAACTCGAATTTAATGTAATTGATATTATAGTTTGACCAATACAAATTTTATTCTATTTGATCAGATTTTACTAATTAAGAGATGAAAGTATCACAAATATTGTAATTTTTAAATTTATAGACATTAATTATAAGTTTGATCGAAATTTCTTTATTTTAACAGATAAATATTTATAAGTTACTGGTGACATCAATTTAAAATTAAAAAATAAGGGATGAGAATATTAAAGAATGTATGTGACATTACGTTTCCTTTATTAATTACCCAAATTGTTTCCCCTCCTCTTATTCTGAATCATAGAACAATCAAAAGAATACATACAAAATAACAATGATAAAATAAATAAAGAAACAAAACGTTCTCTCTGTCTGTGGCCTTCGTAGTTTCCGCTCCCTCCCTTACCTTAAACCTCCAGACCACCGTTTCCCACTCAACACACACAACACACACTCACTCATCATCATCATCATCATCATCATCATCAATGGAGAGCTCTCTTCTCCACTCTCCATACTTGTCTTCCACCTCCTTCTCTCGCATCTCTCTCCTCCGCCTCCCTCCACTCCCCTCCATCTCCACCACCACCACCACGACCACTCTCCGCCCCATCTCCTCCTCCTTCCGACCACCGCCACTCTCTATCTCCACTCCCAAATTCTCCAAACCATTCCTCTTCTCCCCTCAAAAACCACCGCCACATGCCGCCACCAACGACAACACCGCACCCTCCACTTCCCAACCCACCGCCACCACCATCACCCCACGAGGCGCCAAAGTCATCCCTTTAATCATCTCAGTCTCCATCGGACTAATCGTCCGCTTTCTAGTCCCAAAACCTCCCGACGTCACCCCTCAAGGCTGGCAGCTCCTCTCAATCTTCCTATCAACAATCGCCGGCCTTGTTTTCAGTCCGTTGCCCGTCGGAGCAGTGGGCGTTTATGGGATTAACCGTCTCAATCTTGACCAAAACTCTCCCTTTCACTACCGCTTTTAGCGCATTTACTAATGAGGTTATTTGGTTGATCGTCATTTCATTCTTTTTCGCTAGGGGTTTTGTCAAGACTGGATTAGGAGATCGAATCGCGACGTATTTTGTGAAATGGTTAGGGAAAAGTACTTTAGGATTGTCTTATGGGTTGACTTTGAGTGAGGCTTTGATTGCTCCGGCAATGCCTAGTACTACTGCTAGAGCTGGCGGTGTTTTTTTGCCCATTATTAAGTCTTTGTCCCTTTCAGCCGGCAGTAAACCCGGCGATCCCTCTGCCCGAAAGCTTGGCTCTTATTTGATTCAATCACAGTTCCAGGTGTGCATTTGCTTTTAGCTGTTTTCTTTTTAAGTACTTGCAATATATGCATATATATGAATTTGATTATTGTACATTTTGTGGGTGAACTGATTGAGCTTGATAGTTAAACAAGAAAGGATAGTTAAACTTTAATTGCAGAAAATTATGAAGTTTTGCAGTTTGGTCTAGAGTTGTATTTGGGACAGAAGTCCAATAATTTTGTGGAATTTAATAGGAAAATACGTTGCTAAAAGAGAATTGCTTTTTGATTTGATCAAATGATTGCTGGCTAATTTTTGCTCAAAATCAAGTTTCTTTCATGGCGTGTAAGTCGTGATTCAAATGAGAGGGATTCAATCATACTTTAGTATCATAAGAAAATTTCTTTCTTTGGCATGCTTGGGGAAAAAAAAAGAGCTTTTTATTATGGATTAGAGTGTAATACAAAAATTAAGATAGTTCCTTTGGAATCTTTTTGAAATTAATCTTTTTTGGCAATAGTATCTTTATGGGGGTGAATATGCTCATACTTTCATTGATTGTATGACAGTTATCTTGTATCTTTTCACATGAATCATTTTATCACTTGTAAATACTATTTCTCACACATTGCTCTGTTGTGATGCGTGACAGTCTGCTGGTAACTCTAGTAGTCTGCTCTTTTCCTGACTGCTGCAGCTCAAAACCTGCTTTGTCTCAAGCTGGCTGAAGAACTTGGGCTGGTAATTGCAACCCCTTGGGTTTCTTGGTTCAAGGCAGCTAGTTTACCTGCATTTGTATCCCTTATAGCTACTCCTCTAGTTTTGTACAAACTTTATCCTCCTGAAACCAAGGATACACCAGAGGCGCCTGCTATGGCAACAAAGAAGCTGGAACTTATGGGTCCTGTTACAAAGAATGAATGGGTGATGGTTGGTACAATGCTTCTTGCTGTCTCTTTGTGGGTGTTTGGGTAGGTAACTGTTTCCCTTTGCAATCCTTTAAAGTGTTCTTTTCCAATGGGGGAGGTTTATAAGTTGTCGATAACAATTTATGCCTGTAGATTAGTGATAACTTAAAAATTTTTGTATGAAAGTGTTGAAAATCTAAAATGGTATCACATTCTCAATCAAAATGTAATCCTTGTCTGAAATGGTTGACAACTTCTATCAGTACTAATCAGTTACTTTCTTTTTTGGTTCAGTGGCTTGTTCTTCTCTCTGCCCAATCCATAAAGTTGAAGGCACTGATCTATATGTTTTTCACTCAGGGATGCTCTTGGAATTCCAAGTGTTGTCGCTGCCATGCTTGGTCTATCGATTTTGCTGTTATTGGGAGTGCTTGATTGGGATGATTGCTTAAGTGAAAAATCAGCCTGGGATACGTTGGCTTGGTTTGCTGTTCTTGTTGGTATGGCTGGTCAACTAACAAATCTTGGCATTGTAAGCTGGATGTCCAACTGCGTAGCCAAAGTTCTTCAGTCTCTATCACTGAGCTGGCCAGCTGCATTTGGTGTCCTTCAGGCTGCTTACTTCTTTATCCACTACTTATTTGCTAGTCAAATTGGTCATGTGGGAGCTTTGTATTCTGCATTTCTTGCAATGCACTTGGCATCTGGGGTGCCTAGTGTATTGGCAGCACTAGCTTTAGCATATAATACAAATTTATTTGGTGCTTTGACCCATACATTATAGTAGTGGCCAAGCTGCGCTATACTTTGGAGGTGCGCCTACTCTCTTCCTTGTTTAAGATTTGTTCCCTTTTCAAGAGATTCCTATAATTTGCTTCTATTTCGTTATTCATCCTCCCTTCATCTTTCATGAGTATTTATTGTAGTTTTTTCTTGCTTGGCGAAAAAGTAGGTCTTGCTTTTATATTTTTGACAATGAAGGGAGGAGGGAGGAGGGTGGATGATGGGACATCTTCTTACATAGGAAAACTTGGAAAAGATAGAAAAGGAGAAACTAGATTTGAATTGGTTGAGTTTGCAATGATAACCAGAGTACATTTTTTTTTTTTTAAATCTTGCATAATTTCCACTGACACGGTGTTCTTTTCTTTGCTTAAATCGAACAGCTGGTTATGTGGATCTTCCAGATGTCTTCAAATTCGGCTTCATAATGGCCCTCATTAATGCATTGATCTGGGGCATTGTCGGTACTTTCTGGTGGAAATTATTGGGTCTATATGAGATATGGTGATTTCCATTCCTAGTGTAAGTAGATTTTTTGGTTTTCTGGTTCTTTCCATAATTGTTACTTGTTGGCCGTAGGCTGCAGAGTTCAACAACATATCTTACAAACAATCACTAAAGTTGGAGTTCATTTTCGGCATTATACCGATGTATCATTCTTCGATAATTGCAAAAATTTTGTTTTTGATGAGATTTTGAAAATCAAGAATGAGTTGTCTAATATACTTTCGTCAAATTGTCTCTTCATTTTGTCTTCGGTCAAAAGACGCAGATTTCATGGCCTTGCTATCATTCTAACAGCAAGAATGAAGATGAGATACTGTCACTAAGATTGCAACTGCCATGGAAAAGAAACATTTGCCAAATAACTTGATAACTTTAACTGCTGATCAAAGGGTCAGAGTACATAGTGACAGAAGGTAGAATTTCTAGATACAATTGTGTACTGTATAGCATGGGTACATACATCAGCTCCATCCCTTCTGTTTACAAAAGAGAAGGGGATATGAATCGAAGGGGAAAATGTAAATATCACCAAATGTCATTGGTAGACTCACTGAGTGACACAAGAGGGCGAGTATTCTTGCACATTCTTGTCAGTTGATTCATGCTCGAGTAGGCAACTGTTTTTACTGCTATCATAAGTTGACATTCCAAAGGAACTGCAATAGCAATAGTTTGCAACGGCTGTTAACCGACTTAAATAGGAGATGAAGCGCAGGTACACAAACCTTTTGTACAGAACATGAACAAGTGTTTCTGTGCAGGTGTTCTTGTCTACCCATCATCATCCACAAACTGATCATTGGTTACTGTTCAACTCGGGGAATTTATCAATTATGCACAGCTTCTCAAGGATCAGCCTTTCTTGATTGGCATCTATAGTTTACTTGGTCAAGAACCACATATATTCAATCAAAGCAAATCTAGATTCTACAATGAAACACATCAACAAAATGTGTCAACCGTCAGCAACTATACGAGTATTGCAACATCAGACCTGTTTAGGCATTTTTTTTTTTTTTTTTTTCTCTCTCTCTCTAAAAACTGGATGCAGAAAAAAATGTTGCAAAGGATACATTCTTCATCAGGATTTTCTGCAAAATTCGAGTGCAAAGCATTTCCAACACTATCCACTATAGCTGATGTAGTCATCGACGATTCAATACATAATATTGCAGTAATGGCATCTAATCGTGTGACTTCATTTCTAAACGTCAGCCTTGCATGTGCTGCAACATTAGCCGACTTTAGCAAGTATGTGCAGGGTGCAATGAACAATTGATATTATGGTGGGACTTGTACCTTGAGCAAGTCGTATCAAACTCTCCAGCATACGTACAGTGGTCCTTGCTGCAAATACAGTAATTGAGATTTGAAACAAAATAACATCAGATAATGTTGACTATTTACAAGCGGTTTATAAATGAAACCTGCATTTTGAGTTGCAGATCTTCTTTGAAGTTGGTAATAGCTTGAAATAACATTTTCAGCTTCCTTCGACAGGATGGGTCTAAAGTTATTTTTCTTTTTACAAAGTGGATGTACCTGTAAAGCCTCAAATTTCTCCAGTCAGGAATTTATGAAAGAACTTTTCAGAGTATCAGTATGCACAGGAGACAATTTTATCATGAATGGACACGCTGTTGGTTTGGTATAAAATGAGGAGATTAATGCCAAACTGAACCACATGTTTAGTTCTGCGTTTGATTTTTTATTTTTTATTTTTGTGTTGGGAAATGAACTGGTACCCCAGGAAAAGGCTCAGGAAGTACTTGAAGCTCACATCTCAGAAAACTTACATGCAATTGTTTCTTTAAACTTTGACATTTCATAAGGGTACTCTGATCATGTCATAAATGGGAAATTGCATGCATTGACTCTTGATAATGTGGGGTTTACAAAGGGCTAGGGGTTTGCAGCCTCATCCTGTAACAAGGGAGACTTCTTTACACAAATCCGCAACATTCCAGTCATAATAGAGCCACATTACATTGTTTGAAGGAAATTTTTGGATTACCAATAGTTGTAATCAAATGTCATTGAGTACCAATACCAGCTAATACTTAAAAAAACTGTACCTTCTGAGCATGTGAAGTGGCCAAATGCTAGCAAGATCTTCATTGCAATTACCTTTCTCCTTTTCTCCCTAATAGTTGCAAGAAATAGAACTATATTCAAGATTCCTGAAAGTTTCCTTGCTCTGTTGAGCCATTCATACTCAACTAGAACGTATTACCTCAGCAAGGATGTGAGAGGAAACAACTGCATCCCACTCTGGGTTCTTTGTGTCCAAGAGGACTAGAACTATATCAAATCTGCTCAGCAAGGGTCCTGAGAGTGTTGTATTGACAGACAAAGCTAGCTTATGCTCAGAAATGATAATTTTTAATGGTAGAAAACAAAAGAGAAAAGAAAAGAAGAAAAAGCAGAAAGCATTCAATTTTCAAGGAATGACTAAGTTTATTACCATTTGAATCAGCAACAAAACAAGAAATATAACAGATTAATGTAGGTCAAAGAAATTGAAAATAACAAGTAAAAGAAAGGATACACTCATCAGGATCATACTGTCCTTTTGGGTTTGTTGCACCAAAAACAATTGTCCTTGTACTGAGAGTTGTCACAAGACCAGCCTGAAAATTGATTGTGGTTTACTATACATGATTTCAAAGTCATTATAGAAGAGATACTTACATAGAATATCAGAAAATAGAAATTGATGTATGACCCAAAACAAAAGGCACAAATTTGGAATGACCCAAAACAAAAGGCACAAATTTGGAATGGTATCCCTTGTAGAAATCCCAAGGAAGCAAAAGGTGCATGCTATAAAGCAAATCTTTTCCTTGACAGGTTTGTGGAACAAATAAAACTTTCATGGTAGCTAACTATTCAAAGCAACCTAAGATTCACCTATCAGAAAATAGAGAACCAAATATTCACCTATTAGAAAAAAGGACCTAATATTGAAACAAAATTTAACCTTCTACATTAGTTTAAAAAGAATAGGAACAGGAACAGGATTCTGTTCTAAGAAGATATAAACTTTTTTCCTCAAGCCTATACTTACTAAAATATTAGTTACACATGATGCTCTACCTTGGCAACACTTATGGTCTGCTGCTCCATAGCCTCGTGAATGGTTGCCCTGTCATGTCCCCTCATGCTACAAATGGCATAAAACAAATAGTTTGTTTAATGTAATGTAGAAAACTTACTTGCATGTGAAAGAAACACAAAGCATTGTTTATTACTAAGCATATAAAGTATGCATAAAGCTCCGCCAAATGTTAGAATGAAGTAGAAATATGCAGAACTCAAAAAGAGAGGAGAAAAAAAAAGAAAGAAAATTGTCCTCAATTCTTTACCACATTAAAAATGTGTATCTTTTCCAGAATAAATGCCATCCAATATAATGCCTTATTAAGGTTGAAAAATAATAGTCTTCATCAGAAGCTAGATTTAAATATTTAAAGTTGCTATTAGGAGAACATATGCAGGACACTTTTTTAACAGAACCCCCCCTTCTTAGCAGCTTGAGTGTTAGATTTTAGGTTCAAGTGCAACAGGACCAAATCCCAACTCATGGTTAGATAAAAACTACTAAACCGTTCCCATAACGACAATACTATGAATTCAATTTGCTTAGACCTGGTAATGAGGTACTTAAAGAGTAAAGCCCAAAAAAGCAAGAAAGAACCATCTCACTCAATGTCTTACTCTACATACTTGGTGTCATTTGACAGAAATATCAGATGGAATGGATAACCATAATTGAGATCGGCAGAACCTCTACCTATCAAATTCATCTATGCAACAAAGGCCACCATCTGCTAATACAAGTGCACCAGCTTCTAGCATCCATTCCCCTGAAAAATTTGACAATGTACTCAATGCATACAAAGAGCCACAAGCACGATCATCTAAATCATCAGGAAGAGGCATCTAATAGATTTTGAGGGACATGGAAATAAATTACATCAATGATAATATTGCTCAAAGTTCCTGTTATTAAAAAGAAAACAGAGAATAATGAAAAAACTATACCTCTGATCATCCTTGACTGCAGTAACAGTCAATCCAGCACTTGTGCTTCCCAACCCAGTAGTAATCACAGATCTGTTGCTCAATTTAGCAGCAAACTTCAAGAATTGAGATTTCCCAGTGCCTGATGGTTCAAGTAAAGATTCATATGCCTTCAGTTATAGCAACCTTAGAAAATGAAGAAAGACTATAGCTCCCGATGTCCTCTGTATAAACATGGAGTAAAGAGATAATGTATTGACTACACCACTATGGCACAAGTGGTCTTGCTCTTAATCAAAGAACTACATAAGAGAATCGGTGGGTGAAGGGTTTACAAAGTAATTACCAGGATCCCCAACAAGAAGCAAATGAGACTCTCCTCGAACTTTTGTCCCAGAAGCATCAATGTGTTGGACACCTCCAATAAGTGTTAGAGCAACTACAGAAATAAACAAAATCGATCATCCAGAATATCAGGATTTCAAATATTTCAAGAAAAGCTACACCAATATATCTCCTAGTACAATATCTGTGTTGCTAGACCTCTAATTATGTAATTTCAGCTTCTGATTTTTCAATGAATAAAACAGAGACTCTAACGGGTAGAAACTACCTGCAAGCTTTACAGTGAAGAGTCCAAAAACCTGAGGACAAATACCCTGCAGAATGGCATTTCTACCTGGGAAATCTCAGCGTGCAGAGACAATATACAAAACCTGAATTACAAGCTGTTCAAGCTACAAAAATTGCATGCAGACCATCTACTACACAAAAATACAACTACCTTTTAATGGGGTATTTTTAAAATCTGACCAGAACTGCTTGAATTTCATAATTACATCATCTGGGATATCTATCCCTGACTTGAGTTCATTCATTCTCCTGTAAAAAACAGTTTTCCATATAAGGAACTAGAAAGAAAATAAATACCATGTTCCCAGAACAAGGTTGCAAAATTTTTGAAAATCACAGGATCTCCAGTAAATTAATGAAAAATGCAAGATTTTTAACTAGGTATAGCTGATAGTCCCACAACTCTAAAATCTAGCAGAAGTATATAAACCACATTAATGACTGCGGTAAAAATATCAAAGATTTGCACACCATTTAGCATGTCAACTTTCTGTATTTGACATTTAGAAGTAAAAGAGCATTCTTATTTAAATGCCAATGACACAGGTAAACAATCACAAAACTAATAGTTTGAATTTGAGAAATCACTATAAAATCTATTGAGGAATCTAGAACTCCAAAAACTTGTATAGATGGTTTGAGGAATGTGGTGATTAGATAGAATAAACATAACTTTATCATTGTGCCAAACAAGTGAAAAATAAAATCTGAAGACTAAAGTGTAGGAAGACCAGCACCACCACAATTACCTGACATAATTTGCAACTACGACTGGATCAAGGTCACAACGCACATCTTTTATATCTGACGACCACTTTGCTGTCAGAACCCCAGTAACAATAACATCATCTGAAGTCAAACTTAGACCAATTAGTTACATCATCCCAACAAAAGAAAAAACACACCTTAAATAAGAATATATTTTCATATGCTATCATATCGAACAAAAAAAAGATGTTAAATATCCATATCCCAGGATCGACACCTATCGTCTCTAGAAACTGCAAAGTATTATATAATTATAAGGAAAAAGCTGTAGATGAAGATCAAAATGTACATATACGCATGTGCGTGTGTGTATATGTAAGCAGATGGCAGTAGCAACCCCAGCATCAATTCGAGTGATGGTATATGCAGGGAAATTTAATTGTATTCCAAAAAGTTGAGGTCCATCATTCACTCTGGTTATAAATCATCAAATTTACTTAAAGCCTCAAATAGCCTTGTAATCATAGGGATTAGACTAAAAGGCTGAACAAGGAAATATGATAATAAGACCAAGTTACCAAAGTTAACCACATCAAACAAAGTTCTCTAATGTTAAGAAAATTGAAGTAAAAGAGATTAGGAATTAAGTAATTCCAATGTTCTCCCGTATCAAGTGAACTGTTTATATGGAATAACGTCCGACCTAGTTATGACAAAACAAGTTACATGTAGCCTAAAACTTCAAAGAGAAGCTCTTTGGAATGTCATACCTCCAGCTTTCACCATGTCAACTAGATCATCCTTCAAAATAACTGGTATTGATCGAGGAATAGCCCCAACACCTAATACTTGAGTGCTCTCTTGGATTTTAATCTCCTGATAATCATGGCATATCTTGTTGTCTTCTATAAGATTGAACCTTGTGCTTTCACAAAACTTAGGGCTCTGTTATAGGAAATGATGGACTTAGACTTCACCCAAAAACAGTTTTGCAGAAAAAATAAAGAACATTAATGAATAAAAGAGAAGACAAGAAGAATCCACAATTTCTTAGATTGACTAACTGGCACACATGGTTTTGGGAAGTAGGAACAACTAAGACTTCTTTTTTTTGAAAAAAATAAAATAAAATAGGAACAACGAAGACTTGCATTCTCTAAATGGCAGTATGGCTTAATGCAAAGAACAAACAGAAATAGAGGATTTTCAGAGAAAAGCATATTTTCTTGCTGTCCACAAGTTGCTTTGGAAGAAATGATGATTCTACTCTTGCTGCAAATTCTATCCCTAATGGTGCTTATAGGAGATTTATAATGATGGACTGAAAAACAAACCTGTGAAGGACAAATGGTCGGCTTGGGTATTGAATTTCTAGTTTCCACCTCAGGATATACTTTGAACCTGCATAGAACTTGGTAAATAACCACAAAACCACTCTACTCGTTTATTAAATTACGTGATTCACCATAATCAAATTGTACAGAAAATCAGAAAAATAAAGCTTCTTCTAAAATCAGGATAGCATTTCATTTTCATTACTTTTTTATAGGTACAAAAGGAGTTATACGTGCCTTTCATCTTCATCATACTAATGACACAATGAACCAGGGATACAATAATGGAAGGTTGTAACTATAAATGTTCAAATAGCAATCTTTTCAGAATTCTCAATTTGGTTATTCCAGCAGTATGTGCGGAAGATTGACATACAACACATCTAAAATTTAAAACAGATAGTAATATCTGCTCAGATTGTTGAACGCATTCTTCTACAGGAAAGAACACACAGTAGGACAATTTCGTCTACCCTCAGAGGAACAGGTCACTCAGTTAATATTTAGGCTTTGAGATGATACTGTTTACAAAGGCCAAAACTAATAGATTCTGAAAGCAATTGCTCATAAATACTTCAAGAAATGATAATTTGAAACAAAACTACTAGCTGATAAATCATCCAATCAACTTAACTAGTTTTCGTTGTTATTCGCATAATTTTCAGGAGAGGAAGTGTGATGAGAATCCAGAAACCAAGTTTAATTTGAATGAATTTATCAAATCTTTTGACATATATAAGCCATTGTCTAAACAATTGTACCTGTGTTTACAATTGCGACACTCATAGACCTTTTCTCCTTCAATCATCTTAACTGCTCCAGACCTAATTACAGTCCCTTTAAGAGTGAGAAGAATACCTCGGTGCTTGACTCTCACCCGTCCAAGTACTACTTGGAAAAGTTTCTAAGACAATCCAAACGTCAGAAAAAGAAACCAAAAAAATCGCGTACATATGAAAAAGAATTATAAAGATAAAAGAAACCAACCAGGGCATTCAAGAGGAGAACCACTGACATTAATTCGAACATGGATGTATTCCTTCACACTTGCATTCTCCCATTTCTTCAAATCCTCAAATATCACTTTCTACACCATCCCAATTAAACCCATCAGAAATGCATAATTAGGCCCATAAACACACCAAAACACACACAGAGAGACTTGCCAGATTCCCACACCAAAACACACACAGAGAGCCTTGCCAGATTCCCATTTTCTTCAAATCCTCAAATATCACTTTCCATACCATCCCAATAATGCAAAAATGCACAACTAAGCCAGAAAACACATACACACACAAAAACTTCGCAACAATGTATCATAATACCTATCACTTTCTACGCCATCCAAATTAACACCCATCAGAAATGCATAACTAGACCTAAAAAACGAACATAAAAACACATACTTGCAAGTATCCCATTTCTTCAAATCCTCAAATATCACTTTCTATACAATCACAAATGGATAACTGAGCCCAAAACACACACACACACAAAGACATACACTTATCTTTTGCAGCATAATGTATCATACTACCTGAGCCCAGATGGCAGCTTCATCGAAAACGGGTAAATATTCATTGGGATAAGAAAAAAGGAGATGAGCGAGGGTTGGATCGTCATCAAGTAACTCCGCAAAACTGATTAAGAAAATCAACAAAATCATCCCAATTCATATCATAAAAAGCATGAAACAAATAGATATAAATCAGATAACTTTACAAATTTGGGAAAAGAAGAAAGAGGCTTACTCAACAACGAGAGGGTAGTGAAGGCGGGGGTCAGGAGAAAGAATAATGGATTGCAGCTGCTCAGTATAATGCTTTATCAAGAAACCAGCCAGTTCCTTTACATGATGCCCTTTGCCACTGTCCATGATGTTTCACACACCTTTCGAAATCCACACACAGTGAGTGTGTGTATTTGGGTATTCGGGTTGGTGGTGGCGAGACAGAAAGAAAAGGCGGGAAAAGGCCTGTAGACCGGTAATGGGCTGCGGCGGAAAGGGATGCGAATGGGCTTATCTGAAGTGATGAATTAAGGCCTTTTGTATGGAGATCTTGGGCTAGAATGCTTGATACCCACGACTAAACAACCCAATATTTGGACTTTTCTGATGTGATGGAAAAATTCAGTTGTCATTTTACTTTAAATATTTGCACAGTATATGCTTTAAAAATTTTTATTATACAAATTTTTATTTAATAATCTATTGCGTGTTATGTATATCCATTGTTGTGTTATGTATATCCATTGTTTTCGCATTTCGGTATTGTGAAGGATTAGCCTAGTGACATTCATAATTATTAGCGATAAATCAGTTCCAATAGATTCTTTTGATTAGCTTTCTGTTTAGATTTTGTTTGAATGAATTTTCTTATCTTTTGAAGATAAAATGGATTTGAGAATTTAGTTCTATTCAGTTTGTATAAATTTGAAATAATAAATTTGTATACGGCTGCAAAAAAAGAGAGATCATATCCCTCCTAATAATCTGTTAATGACTCTGTAAAAGCCGGTTGGGAGAGAGTTGGAGAATGCTAGAAATAAATTTTGATTGCAGAGAATGGAAATAACAAAAATAAAAATAAAAGGGAGAATGGAAATAACAAAATAAAAATAAAAGTTGAAAATTGATAATTGTACTAGATTTATGACTCATCAATATACATGATCTTTTGCTTCAATAACTACAAATGGAGTTGCAAGTACTATCATGTTTTACAGCACTGAATCAAATTTCTGCCAGTAATCTCTTGCATACTTGTACAAATGATCTACATTCTTTGCAGTATATGTATGACTTTTCCCCATTGATTTGTGGATCATCTTAATGCCAAAACTGCAACATGGGGGCATTAGGAACTCAGCAAATCAGGAGTTCTGATTGAGGTCTTCTATGGAACCAGCTAACATCTACAAATACAGTTTCCACAAAATCACAAAAAATTTAGTTAGCTCTGCTTGTTGTAAAGTCTGTGGTATCATATCTTAGGTCCAGGCCTTCTGATACCCATTCCATTATCTTCAGGATCATCATCACTGCCATAGTTTCGGTGGTCTAATGTAGGTCGCTTAATTCTCTCAAATATTTCATCAAGGGATTCGGAGGAGGAAACACGAGAGTGGTTCGTATCTTGAACCTGCCGTAATGGGATGAACTTCTTTGCCTCAATATTAGACTTGAAACTCCTAAAACCCGTCTTTACTGATTGCCAGGTTGATGCTAATCCAGAAGACGGTTGAACCTTCATATTTAATGAAGGTTCTGAATCATGCAAAAGTACTGAGTGACTGTTCTTCTCTTTTTGACTCAAGTCTCTTTCTTCCTTGATCTGGTGTCCTCTTATGGCAGCATACTTTCCGCTAATACCTTCTCCGCTAGAGTCAAGCTGTGCCTCTGAGTTATGAGGTGTCTTGAATAACTACTCTTTTCTTCTTCCCTCAAGCTGGCTGAAGCTGATGCTTTCGACTCTTGGTAAACCTTATCCAAGTGCCAACCACATTGTTAGGTACAATATGCAATAGATCTTTGTTTTCCACAACCAAATAACAAAATGGTTGGAGAGAATGGAAATGTGGGTGACTCCATCAAGAACTTGCTCGACATGAACCAAATAGAAAATAATAATAATAATAATAATGCATCATATGGATGGAACTAACTCAATGCATAAACCAGCCAAGGATGTAGTAGATATCCTAAGTTACCTATTTAACTACTTGAATTCCAGAAGGATATATAAAGCAGTATGGTTAGTAAAAATGCAAAGAGAACTTTTTCTCACACATAAGAATTATATAAATACTCTTATTAACTGGAACTTGCATACCGGATGATTGGTGGCAGACACAAGATCCATGCTTGTGTTATTGAAATTTCTAGCCAATGGAATGATGAGTTCACCAACTTTTCGTGCCCTTTTTCAAGCCAAGCTCTTTCTGAAGGAAATGATAGAAACTATATGAGATTAATGGTACAGGCCTGACTGAAAATAAAATTTCGTAGTCTTAAGATGGCTTCTCAGAATACTTCTAATCTTCTACCCAATGTTTTCCAACCAACTACTGTAGCTCGTACCTAGGGGCCACAGGAACTGATTCATAGGTTTTCTGGTTCTTTTCTTTAATCCATTTGGTCAAAGCAAGGTGAAAATGAGGGCAATTATATTCCCAAGTAGACAACTAAAAGAGAGATTCCATTCACTCACCTCTCTGCAAAATAATTAATCCAGAAGGATCAAATCCATCTAAATCATCAGCTTCCTCACTCTGGAATCTGAATATTTTCCAGTTGCCAAAATAAGCAAGAACACGATCAAAAAAGTTGCTTGCTATCAGTATGGTGTATATGACCATTATAAGTGGATAAATCTTATTGAAACCTTTGCCAAAGAATGGGACAGCATCGTCTATGGGTTCCCCATCCTCTGCAACAACACAAAAAAAAAAAAAAAGGATCACCAAACTTGCATCATCTATTAGAATGAAAAGTGAAAGTAGAAAGTTTTAAATGCAGAATGACTGTCTTGTTAATGATAATTTTTGGAAGGAAAACAATGGTAAAGTAATATATCCACTCTCTCTCTCTCTCCCACACACACACACACTTAAAACCTAGCAGTTGTGTATCCTACTTATAACTTCTTTTAAATTAACATTCTCTAAAAGAGCACAAGAAATCAAGCATTCGAGAGAGAATAATAAACTGCAAACACTATTAATTTATTCGTTTACGTTCAGGTTGCCACATCTGGAGAGACGGAATGAATGCATAATGCCAATTCATGTGCTTCTATATATAGGCATCAGCTAACATCAGAAGAGGAAAAACATAACAAAACGCAACACTCTGTCCACCTGTTGAATTTAATCATTACATCATGAAAACCAATATATTTCATCATCCAAAATTTTAGCATTCATTAGTTGAAGAATTCATATGGGGATGCTACTCTCCCATTGCAACTCCATCTTATGATTTCTCATGCGTAAGGTGGATACATAAAGAAAGCTGTCCTCTAGGAATCAAGATAGAAGAATTACCTTTTCAAAGATGGTCTTTGCACCATTGTTAAGATGAATAAGGTTAAGGAAGTTATAAGAAATTGGAGGTGCATAGCGAGCGACCATCCTAGAGAAATTATAAAATTGAAGTTAAATACAAAAATATAGTGCACTACATTGCATAATGTGCAACAGAAGTAGCAGAATTTCTCTGTGTGTGTGTGTGTGAGAGAGAGAGAGACCAATTAATCAAATGTAGAAGATGCTTACGAGCATATCATGAGCAAACTGACTGAACTTGTTTGGCTTGGCGTCAGGGAGTAAAATGTCAACATTCCAATTTTAAACAAGGAATAGTATGTGCACATACACATGTACATTAAAGGGACAAAAGCAGCTACCTGACAGAAAATAAGATGCAATGTTAACAAAACAAAAACAACTAGAGAGATCAGTTGACAATACGAAAGGAGGACAAGATAAATACTTCTCTATATGATTCAGTTTATAATATATATATAATATAAGAAGGCTCATAATCTAGGCAAAATGAAAGTCTATGGCAATAACCAACTGGAAGCCAACGCTAATGTATCCAAAAGTATAGTATAACCCTTGTGTTCTAAACTAATTTTCCAGTTTAGGGCACAGCAGAGTACCTAAGTACAAATAAGGTCCTTCTGGTGTAATGAAGCTATGTCTACTATGAATCAGCCCTCGAGGTAACCTTGAAAACCACCAACATAACCAAAATGCCTTTTTTCCTCCTTGATTAGAGAAATTATGTACAAAAATGCTTCAAGCCAACTAGAAGGAAATGTTAACTTCATAGATGTAGGTGAAGGATCTTAAGATTTGTTTAGAAAATTACGTACTCAAACAACATCAGAATAAGTTGCACACAATTAACATGTGTAAAATCTCTTTGACCAGCCATTCCTTCACTCCAATTGGTCACATTATCACCAACTAAGGTCTAATGCTTTGAACCTCAATGAAGAAAATAATAAAATGGAAAGCATTCTCTGGGAGGTAGTCAATCCCCATACTTGAAGTTCATCCATGCAGCCAAATGTTCTCAGAGATAGACATTAAGGCTCACTTTTTTCCAGAGAATCCCCAAAATTAGGCCCCAACCTATGTAGCCTTAGACTTACCCCAGTATAGACATAGGATATCTAATCGGAGCTCAACTTGCCATCATTGTTCACATGCTACACTCCAACCATCTACAATCTAGCTTTGAACTGCACATCATCACCCACTCTAGCCATATATTTTGGAAGAATCAATTAGAGTAAAAGGATTTACTTTCTTTTAGTTGCAGACCTGGGATTTCAAACTTCAATAAGGCAATATCATAATTTGAAGCTAAAAGTCTCTTCCCTCATAAATGGCAAAGCTTCATATAGAAAATAAATGAGATTAAATCTTGAAAACTCTACCTGCACAAGCACCTCATGACTTTGTACAGCATTTATCAGAATAGAGAAAAGAGATAAATCAACACCCCTGGGCAGAATAGTTGCCTCTGCTAGAAGAATTGCAGCTGATATGGAACCCAACATGACAGCCAAAAATTTCCCCAGCTGCTTTCTTAATATACAACGCCAGATCAACTCTACAACAATTTAAATTCATAATTACTTGAAAAGTCTGTGGGAATTAATCAATTTCTTAGTACTCAAAGTGACTCAACTCCACATCATAATTACATAAAAAAGGCAGTCAAAATCAATTTTCTCATATGCTTTCTCTGGCATTACATGATAAAGTATTTTGTCCTCGAGATACTACAAATTCCTCCTCTCATGTATATACACCAAAGTGAAAGCATTATAATTCACTGTTGCATTATTGCATGCATGTTCTAAAGCAAAGCAACATACACTACTATTTACCCCTCTATTTCACTTCCCTTTAACCAACAGCATAGGGATGCAAGTTAATTGGAATCTAATGCGGATCTAGCATGAGAGTTTAACTTGAAGTCTAAAATGTACCAATCACATCAAGAACAGACCCTAGTTTGCCATGTCTTTCAGACCGAAAGCTTGAAACATATCTCCTGCAAAGGTTCAAAGACTTTAAATCAGACAAAATTGCCACTAAATGCTTCAAAATACAACTCAATACGAAAAGTTTGAAGAAAAGAACTGCACACAATAATACAAAACTAACAACGAAACACAAGTGAAATCAGTCCAAACAGAAATAACAATCTGAACAGAGTAATTGATGTCAGAAATTTGTGGTTCCAGAATCAAAAGTAAATCTTTCAATTCATGTTAAAAAAGTAAACTGCAATAAGACATTCAGTTCTTTAGAAAATTGTAACACAATGAAGAAACAGGTTAAATTCTTCCCACTTTCTAGCATTCTGACACATATAAGTGATGAGTAACACCATCCTGATGCAAAGAGCCAACGGTTTTTTTTCGCCCGGAGTACAAACAAAGCCATCCAATGTTTTCTAACTGCATGCAATACCACATATTGAGCAATAACCCTACCAGTTCAAATGCATCAACCTTAGAATTGAATCAAGGATCACCTCGAATCTCAAATTTTAATTGTAATTTTCATTGTTATGTTCTTCTCTTCAAATAAGTTTTAGCGATTGGAACAAATTATAAGCTGCTATATACCATTTTTGTGTCCTAAAATACTTGCAGTTTTCTAGGAATGGGAGTGATCCCAAACAGCCAATTGTATTTGGTCAAAATTTTGCTCACTAAGCCACCAAAGATAGCAGCGATTTTTGAACTCTCAGACCTCTGTCAACTGTCATATCAGGGCTAAGAAAATCAAAAGATCCTGTTTGTATCAACTCCCTGAATTCATCTTACTTTACAAATTCTACCAGAAATTGAAATTAACTCCTGGTAATATCAGCAATTAATCAAAAATGTTGTTAAACACACAACTAAATTATTGAAATGTAGTCAAAGAGAATCAATAAATCATACTACACAAAGTCCTGCCTCTCTCACAGTAAGTCATTCCCAAGCAACTTTTCTAAACACAATGCTTGCTAAATGATACCAATTGGAAACTTTAAAGCAAATCTAACTGGATCTCTGGCCACCAAACATCTCAATACAGCATTGGAACTGCTTTGGTTGAATAAATGACACAATTGCCTTCTACGTATGAAAGCCCCAAAACATATCACTAGGTTTTCGCAACCTTAGATATCCTTTTTATGAGAAGACAGTACAGTTAATGACTAAGATGATGAAGAAATCATCCATTGGATAAAGAGGGAAACACAAACCATATATGACAAGACAAGAAGTGAAACAGCTTACAGCTGCCAAACGAATAGATAAGCTAGCATTGAAAAGAAATCATTTAAGGGTAGACATTTTATTAAACAAAAGGAAAAAGCTTGGAGCAAGAGCAAACCATCCATTAGCACTCCGGTGCTCATAATTCTTTATGGTATCTTACACTAACAAGCTCAAGGGCTTCTGTGACATAATTCATATATTCACTGTATTACAGCCAGAAAACACACATTAATTTTATCACCAATATGGCATAAACAGATGCACTATAGTTTCAAATTTTAAGATGTCTTATATACGATCAATTCAAATTAAAAAAGTCTTATACGCGCAGATAGGTTCAGTTGTTCTCAGCCCCGGTAAAAGATGAATAAAATGCATCTGCCTAATAGTGTTTACTCACACCAAACATGAAATGAATTGCAGTTCATTAAGGTCAAGTGGCCTTCTCGGTTGAAATTTTTTCGATATTTCCAAATAAAGCACTTTAATAATGCAGCTGTGAGTCAAGTTGTAGCAGGGATATCTTATGATAACAATTTCAAGGTAAGTTCCGGTCTTTTTAGAACCAATATGATCTAATAGGTCAATCATATTGAATAATATCCAATGTCTAGTCCACCATGGAAGTTCAAACTTAAGTATATGAAGTAAGCTCTAACAGAGGTCAAGTGCTAAATTGTTAGCAGATGAGGATAATGCAGCAAGTCAATAGTAGAATCTAAAGTATCTTCATCAACAACAACTAATTGGTATACTAAAAAAAATTAGGAAAAACAAAAACAACAACTAATTGATATGTCAACCCCAAAGCAGGAGAGTTGCTGAAGACTTAAATGAATACTATATTTAGTTAAAAATTAAAGTCACCTGATAGGAGTGTAGGCATTGTAGAACAACAAAGGAGTGTCTAAAAATGAACAAAAACCGACAGCAATATCCAATAACTACTACTTTTTAATAACATGTACCTTTTATATCGATAATACTGCTCTCGAGCTTTCTTAAGCTGACGCCTGAGTGCCGCCATTGTATTTTCATCAGTGTCATAGTCCATATCATTTTCGCCTAACCTTCCACCTTGGGGTTTGAAAGAGGGATCTTCTGTAAGCTGTGAATAAAATTTTATTAGAAGTTACTGGGAAAAAATGCAGCACAGTAGGACTCTAAAACACCATAGATGTGTAAACACATGCAGAAGAAGCATATTACCAGCTGAGCCAACATTTTATCAATTACATTCATGAAGGGTCTCAAAGGATCACGTTTTGACATCTGCTTTGATGTTGCTTGGGCAACCTGCGGTAACAAGTAATCACAGCATTAATAAGTAGAATTTGTCTAGGGGAAATTTTTGAAACCAGTAAATTTTTTCTCTTCTACTTTTTTGTGTCTTTTGTTGTGCGAGTTAGGAGGGGGAGTCTATGAATAATGGAAATAGTAGTCCGCAAGGTTTCACTGCCCAAGCTAGACTGTTTGTATGACAGATTAAAATTCAAATTCAGATACTTTGGCCTCGTATAGATTTGCATCCTGGAGAAACATATCGCCAAAAATACTAGGTGAATGTGCAAAAAAGAGAACTTACTACAATAGCATTTGAAAAATCTTGATGAGCATCATCAAGTTTAACAGCCATTTTGGCCACTTTGTGTGAAAGAACCTTTTGACGAGTGGTCCAATCAGCATTTCTTGGTAGCCAAATGCCCCTTGGAATTTCACTCAAACCAAAACCAAGAAGAAAAGCACCAGTTACCAAACCAAATGTGTTTGAACAAGCCATAGCAAAACCACGAATACTTCCACCCCTGCATATAGATACATACATAAATACACTCGCAGAAATTAAAAGAAATGCATAAAACTGAAATATCCATCATCATAAACTAGAATATGCAACCAGAAAACATGACACACTAAGGTAAAGAAGGAGGATTTTGAATAAAAAGAACTTAAGTTGGTCATATGACATGCATATATACATACATATGTATGTTTTTAATGCACACGAATAAATGAGAAGACGTACATGGGCAATTCTGACTGCATAAGTTGCCTAAATGGAAATATGTCTGAGTAATGAGTAATGCCTGAATCTACAAAAAGTCTACCAGTCATGCGCAAGATAAAACGAATGCAATCTTTTTTCGTTTAGAGTGGCATTCTCCCTTGACTCAAATCTTTAATAGAATTTTGGAACTTAGGATCTCTCCTCAATCATTCTGTAGCTTAGATGTTCTGTCTCAATCAAAAATAATAAATCCCATGCTAAGATAGTGAGTGCTGAAACACAGTTTATGTTGCACAAACATGATCCATTCCTAGACATCTTTCTTCTTCTCTTAGATTCCTCTCCTATTCTCCTTTTAAGAAGGGGAGAGGAGAAAAAAGGGAACAGAGATGCAAAAGATTGACGAACATACCCGCTTATGCAATTTTCCATATAAACCCATTTTTTGATGATGAAAATACATATTCTTTAAATGATGCAATGAGATGAGCAGAAATTAAATTAGATGTTAAACGTGAAAAGAATAAAGTCATTGAAGATGCATGATGTCGCCCAGCATCCACCTTCATTTAAAGATGCCAAACACTACACAAGCACCAATAAGTTACGTGCCTGCATTTCTCTCACTCTCTCTCTCTCTCTCTCTCTCTCTCTCTCTGTGTATCTCTGCCTTTGAAAATTTTTGCACTCAGCATACCTATTCTTTTAAAACGATTTTATCCATAATGCCAGAACCCCTAAAATCTTTAAAATAATAAAATCAATAAGCCATGACGATACCATGTCCACTTTAGGTATTTTCTGTTTTGTAAGAGTAAGAGACAAACCAGTTTTTGTGCAAAACAATAAGCAGTATAACTCCGCAGAGTGCAATAGAACCAACACATAAGTAGTACACCAGGTTTACATGAGCACTGGTCTTCAATCTTTCAGCAACAGTGAAGTCCCCGGCATCTTCATAACCCTGAATTATAGGCACCACAGCCCTGCTTAGAAAAATGGTTTAATACAAAATCTATGAGAATATGTGCATCTCCATTTGAACATCTTCCAGAACACCTTAACAAGAAAGCACCACAAACCAACCAACAAGAAAGAGAAGCAGAAATGATGAAAATTATGACGTTATTGTAGGTAATGTAATGAAGAATCAAGACACCATTTACCAAGAATGATAAGCTAAATTCTCATTACTGTTGTATTGCATAAATTAGATACTGATCTGATTGGTTTCCACTCTCGTAATTGGAAATGGGAGGAAACTAACACACCAGGTCTGGTAATAGTAT
Source organism: Cinchona pubescens (assembly GCA_025175665.1). Taxonomy (NCBI): domain Eukaryota; kingdom Viridiplantae; phylum Streptophyta; class Magnoliopsida; order Gentianales; family Rubiaceae; genus Cinchona; species Cinchona pubescens. Next base: position 3,992,120 of record JANKKI010000059.1, on the reverse strand, counting down.
CAAGAAGTTACACAAATCGAAAACCAAGAGCTCAAGAATCATCCAGCTGAATATCGAAGTTAGGCCAAACCCCGTCAGCTATAAAGAGGATATATAGGAGGTAAACATACCATGTAAGAATAAATGTACTCCAATATGACCAACTCCAAAAGAAAGAAATTCCACTCTTGTCATGACCTACAACAGCCTGTATAAAATGGAGAAAGTGATAAATCTTGCTACATCAAATATCAAAATTAATTTATCTATACTCTTTCGAAAAGAGAAATTGATGCATTTTCATAAGCTCTAGTTCAGTAACTCTAAGTTAAGACAATAGTTAATTTTGATGACATTTGTCTTCTCTTCTCCTCCTTGTATCTTGTTGCACTCCAAAAACCGACAAATTTAGCAAAATTTACAACAACAACAACAACCAACAAATTTTGATGTTAGACATTTGTCTTCTCTTCTCCTCCTTGTATCTTGTTGCACTCAAAAAACCGACAAATTTAGCAAAATTTACTACAACAACAATAATAATAATGAAAAGAAAAAAGTCGCTAATATTCACGAATATACCAACAAGTATATCTTCAAAAGCAAGAAATGATTAATTTAAAGAAAAAAATTCAGGGAAATCACAAATAAGAATAGAAAAGTAGAACCTAATAAGCATATAATCAAACACATGAATTATCAAGGAAGAGAGAAACGTACAGCCCAGATGTCGGCAGGGACGAGGATGATGAAGGAGAGAGAGCAAAACCATGTGTATCCTACGGTGAATCTAACGTATCGAGGGACATCTGGGCTAGCAAAGTAATGGAGTGTAAAGGCCACCATGGCCATTGTTAATGGTAGAGATATCAAATAAAATACCCACATCTTTTATTTGATTGACTATTTTCCTGATGGAAAAAATCAAGAATTCAGATGATGATTGTTTCACAATCAAAGCTGTATGATTGGAAGTGCCTGAGTTGAATGAATCTTGAAACATTGAATTCTTGAATTATTGATTTGTTGATTGTTGAAATGAAGAAGGAAAGGTGGTGGTGGTGGTGTTGGATTTGATTTAACGTGAAGAAAGGAAGGCCAAAATGGAAAGATGGCGCGCGGCCCCGCTAGCTAACTAACTACGTTCATATAGGATGTTAGGCATTAATGCACTATAGTCCAACCAATAATAACAAGCACGTTAATATGTGTTTTGAATATCTATACAGTATAATAGTATAAATTTTAAAATATAACGGAATAATATTTATTGTGATAGTACGATTTTACTTAATTATAATTATTAGAACTATCAATTGAGTTGAGTCGAATTTAAAAATAGTAGACTAAATCTTTAAGTAAGAACTGACTTGAGTTTGAATCTAAAAATTATACTTGATTTCATTGTAAGTTGAGTTTTGGTCACACTAAGTTTAGCTAATTTAAGGCTTGGCTCGAATAAGATATGTGTATATATGGTAATTTTGACAAAAATATGCAACGTGAAATATATAAAATATATTGTGTATTGAATATTTATTATAAAATAGTTTTATTGTATAATTTTTGTACATCTTAGGTGATATTACTCAAATAGAGTTTTTATATATGTTTAAAATATATAATTTTTTTTCTGTTTTTTATGGAGAGATGTGAGTTTGGACAAATTCGATTTCAACTCAAAGCATATTTATTTTTGTGAGTTGAGACGTGAATGTGTGAACTTTTGTGAGTTGAGTTCTATCATTATAAAATAGGTTGAACTCGGGTACATAAAAATCTAACTTATAAAACCCGATTAACAGCCCTAATAATTACTTCGTTCTTTTATAACTATTCAGGTATTCATCCTCTATAGATGGTCTCTATATTAAGAAAATTCTTACATAAATCGGATATATAAGTCCATAGTATAGTGTCATGAATTTCTTAATTCTTAAAACTTCACTTTACCTCACATCATTTTAAATGATTGTATGTGATATGAAGTTTTAAAAATCTAAGAATTCCATGACATAATTCATGTAAGAATTCCACGCAGATTATATCTATTTACCATGAGTTGGTTGGATTCTAATTGGTTTATTATTTTTAGATGACAATATTTAATATATACGTAGACATTCTTATTTATAGCGAATTGGCGTGTCGAGGGTATCTGACGTACTATTTTTTACGTGATAGTAACATTTGATATTTATGTGCACACATTCTTCTTCTTGTACAAAGAATTAAGGTATACAAATAAAGTTTACAAACACGATTATTTGTACTACTACCATAGATCAGATAATTAATTATTTTGTTCATATAAAATTTGGGGTAGTTATGATAGTGAACTGGTTGTCATTTACCTTTGTTGTATTTTTCACATAGAAAGATTTTATGTATTATATACACATTGTAGTTTTTTTTTAAATAAATAAAATGAAGAATCGCTATATTCTACATCAAATATTGGTAGAAAATGATCAAACCAGTGCGCTTGACATGATTATTAAAATAAATAAATAAATAAAATCTGAAAGGGGGGATTGCCCAGAATGGCCTTATCTTGGTTGCTCATTTGTTGTCCCACTCTAAGAATTTGACATCATAGGATTTTTATAAACTAAAAAAGGGATAATCAGTTCCCAGCAGATGACACATCAGAGACTATTTTAGGACTAAGAAATTGAATTTGAAATTCATAACCCAATCCATACATAATCATGGTGAGCAATCAATGTTAACCATTTTGTGTCTCTGAGTGAACAGAATCTTCAGTCCTTGCTCCAAAAGATGAAGAATTGGACATCTCATGAAGATCAAAATAAAGATTAACAATGAAGGGTTCCATCATAAACGAAGACCTTAAATAAAGGGAGCAAAAAACAGTTTCAACCAAACCAAGAATTTGAAGATTGATAGGTTTAGAACAATCATATCACTGCTGCTCATCCTCGCGTTTGGATGTCTCTTTAATCTCATCCGCCCCATCATCCGTATATGCATGGAGATAATGTACGAGTCATTGAACGAACAACTGATGGTCTGAAGATGCATGAAAACACACCAAGAGATGGACATGGAAAGATAATCATACAAATGTTGGGGAAAAAAGGAAACATTACCTGCATGTCTGAAGTCCACAAAGTCAGATTGTCGCGCAGAAGTTGCATAATGAGAGTGCTGTCCTTGTATGAATCCTCTCCCAAGGTGTCCAGCTCTGCAATGGCTTCATCAAAAGCCTGATGGACACCAGATAACAATTAGAGAAGATCCCATAACCTCGGGAAAATTTGGAAATGAAAGATAAAAATAAATCAATCATAACTGAGAAAAGAAATCAACAATTTTCAATTGATTTATACATCACAATCCCAACCCTTTTCCTTGAGAACTTGATGTAATATTATCACATATGTTAAAAGACTTGGTTTTCAAGCTATACTAGTAAGACTTGAATATCTGCCACTAAAAATGATTAGTATACCAAGTAACATGATTAGCAATTTAGGTACACAAGGAGTAGCTCCTTGTTTGGAGGCTTACTGTAACTTCCAAACTAAACTGAATGGAATAAGAACAATTACCATACATCTTTACTTGTATAAAGTATTCAAAAGGCCTTTAACATCATTTTCACCTGTTTCGCTAGATTGCATGCTCGATCAGGTGAGTTCAGAATTTCATAGTAGAAGACAGAGAAGTTAAGAGCCAACCCAAGTCGGATTGGATGTGTTGGAGCCAACTCAGCATTTGCAATATCCTGCATAAGAAATTTGAATAAGGACGCAGAAAGGGGAGGAAAAAACCCAAGAACAATAAGACTGGATGGCAAAACTCTACTAAATGTGTATACAAGCATGGTATTGCAGCGTCTAAAAAGCAGCAAGACTCAATCTTGCCCCTCCAAAAACAGAGGCTGCACCATAATGGGGACATTATCAAAACACAATCTTGCCCCTCCACATGAGTATAACCTTGTCATATCATCAAATTAATACCAGCACATCTGATTTCCAGACACAATATTAAGATAAAGATTAACAAACCTATCAACAGAAAGAAAATAGAACAACACCAAGCCCCTCTAGCAGCGTATGACAAAACAAAACCTGACACAAATTTGCAAAATAATACAAGATTCATCACACCATTTCGAACCAAAAACCAACCATCCATAAAAAAGATCACTTCAAACATAAGAAACAGAATCAAACTCATTTGCCATGCTACAAAATATGTTCTATACAAACATGAATACAAACCACCAATCCTATAATAACAGATGTTAAAATTTATCAATCCCAGAATAACACTATATCCTATCATCCTCAACTCTGACCAAATCTTCCATCTTTAAGCACAAATAAACCATAATAATCATCATAAAACCAGAAAATTAAGATAATAAACATGAAATAGAAAACATCCCATCAATGATCAAACAAAACTACATAAAACACGAAAAAATTACTCAAAAAATTCAATGCAGAAACACAAAATGAAGGATACCTGTGGAGCAGCCTTATAGGCATTGAGGGTATTCTCAGCAGCTTCTTTCCTCTCAGAACCAGTCTTAAACTCAGCCAAATACCTATGATAATCCCCTTTCATCTTCAAATAAAACACCTTAGAATCACCGGCGCCGGCCACCGGAATCAACTTAGAATCCAAAAGATTCAAAATCCCATCACAAATTGTAGAAAGTTCGGTCTCAATCTTCCCTCTATACTCCTTAATAACATTCACATGATCCGCATTCCCTTTCGACTCCTCTTTCTGCTCGATCGACGATATGATCCGCCACGACGCTCGCCGGGCTCCTATCACGTTCTTGTAGGCCACTGATAAGAGGTTGCGCACCTCCACTGAAAGCTCCTCGCCGTCGCCCGCGGTGGCCGACGCTTTCTCCATGAATTCCACCATTTCTTCGTATCTCTCCGCTTGCTCCGCCAGCTTCGCCATGTACACATTCTCCTCGCGGGAAGCCATTTTTGCAGGGAAAAGAGGGAAAACAAGAGAAAGAATTTTTTTTTCTTTGGATTCTCGGATCTGTTGCAAAGAGGAGTGAAAGGTGGGAGAGGTTGGAGACAAATAATGATACTTTATAGGAGAATCAGTTACTACTATTTTCTTTTCTTATTGGGCTATTTTTTGGGTATTAATGTAGATTTAATAGCTTAATTATTTGTGAATATTATTAAATGGTGAAGTTAAACCATAACCCCATATATATATAATATTCATTTCGTACTGATTAGAAGTATAAACGAGTCTAATGGAATTTAAGTTACATTAATTTTGATCGATACAAATTTAAGTAATTAGTTTATTTATACAAATTTTAAACTTTTTGCTTATGGCACAAAAGTTAACGAACCTTTTTTTTCTCACTTTTCAATACGGGGAATCAATAATAATTTAAATTCTATTTTATTGGTTAAGCTAGACATGTATTTAATAAAAATGCATTTTATTTCTCAAATCTTAACATATAGGTCTCTCCTATGTTTGTTAATGATTGTGTTTCTTGAAGAAAAAGTTAGTTGATGTTCAATAGATTCTGTTCAGTAACAACAAAGGTTGTATTTATTGAAGGAAACAGTCGAATATCTCCTTAGCTAAATCTAGCTTTCAATGATTGTCTTAATCAAAGAAAATTTTCCTTTCTAAAGTAGAACCAAGTGTATTTTTCCATTGCTTGATATGCTTGTAATATAGAATTACTCAAAACTAATACAAGCATTAGCACAAAATTACAATGTTTACAAAGTCATATAATCTGCAGAGTTCTTTGAATTTGAGCCATGAAAGCCGCCCTCAAGCATTCAACCCTAAATTATAGAACAAGCAGCAGCAGCAGCAGCAGCAGCAGCAGCAGAAGCGAACTCTCATTGTGTGACAACTTGGGGAGTCATGTAAAAGATTGACTAGCTGCAATTTAGCAGACAAATTGATTGCTAAAACATGATTATGTGCTGTTAACAACGTAAAAGTAATGCTGACTTGAGTACACTAATATCTCAACAAAATGTTAACATTCATCTGATGAAACAACTAGAAAAGAGCGTTTCAAAGTTAATATCTTTAACCTGATCAAACCATTCTGTGGATAGGATATCAGACGACATACATGCTTCGGTTGCATCACTTGCATGTCCATAGGGAGTCAATATGGTGTATAAATCTTGAAACCAAGCCAATTTTGGAGCTGTTAAAGAAATCAAGTGTTACAGAATATCATACAACAGAGAAATTTCAGATCTCATTGGACTACTGAATTGGCTGAGTAAGCCAAACTCTTGGATCTGTCAAGGTGGAGCCAATTTTGCTTTCTACCCCCTAACAAAGACATGAACAAAGGAAATAATTCAAAGTCTCTTCAGAAGAAGCAGCTCTTTTCAGTAAATGCATAAACAGAAATGTACTAGTTTACATTTTGAAGTCAAATCACCAGTCTTTAACCCATGATTATTTAACAAGGTTCGATTACAGTAAGTTGCCATTGCTCAAAGCTTGAATTTTCTGAATATGTGTATTTCAAGCTTATAACTGCTCTGCAGCAACCATCAATTAAAAATATGTTAAGTCAAGGAATCAAAACCAAACATCATGTCAAATAAATGCAAGATCCTGTTTTGGATGAATTCAGTTGAAAATTTTCAAGCAGTCGCAATCCTATGCAACTCAAGTTATTCTAATTTGTATGTGAATATACATTTACAGTTACTGAAGTTCCTCACTAGCATAAGTAACAAAAAAAATGGTCATATTAGGCTCTTATTTTACTTTTCCAACACAAATTATGCTCAGAATTTTAATCCCCATCAAAAAACTTCATAGAAAAATCCTGTAACTTGTTTATTGCATTAGATTCAAACTTATCTATGAACTTCAGTTTAGTTTATCCATATGCAGACCTGTCTGTGCAATTCAATTTTCAGAACTAATCCTAATTCGTATGCATAAACTCAGAATATAAACAGTAAAGATGCAATCTTACCTGTAATCAGTTCCCTTTTGGCTTATAATGGTCAATATTTTGAAAATAATTGATCACTGCAAACTTGAAAAGAATGGCTGTAGCTGTAGGTCTTAGACTGCAACAGTGCAATAAGTCTCAGATCCTGGTACGAGCTAAGAGGTATCAATGACACTGCTTTATCAGTTGAAGCGAGTAGAAGCAAGGGAATCAGCTAAAATTGCAAAACCAAATCTCTCCCCTACACATTACATCAACCAACAGAAGCAGCCAAACAGCAAACTTCATCTGAGCCTTCGATGCCAGCATCTGAAAGTTTTACAATGTTACTTATACGTGCATCATCAGCTACAGAATCATGATTATGTTCATCAATCAATAAAGCACACATTTCCTTTGGCAGCAATCCAGAATCCCACAACTCAACAAATAACTCAAATACTGAACGAAAATTGTGCCATTTGTAGAGGAAATTTTTCAACAAATTAAAGGTATTGCTGTCCATCTCAACCCCAACATCAGACATTTCTTGAAGAACTCCTTTAATCATTTTAACATCTCTGTCCTTGCAGAAACTGAGGTTGAGGAGAGTATCAGATTATATGTGTATATATTAGGAGTTACACCTAGGTCCTTCATTTGGACAAACAAATTATAAGCCTCTCCTGCTCGACCGCCCCTTAGAAGTCCATTGATGGCTACTGTGTATGACACTACATCCAGAGGAAAATTCTCAAGAGCAGCTTTCCTGAAGAATTTGATTGCACCATGGAAGTTGCCAGTTTTTATAAGCCCATCAATGATTATAGTATGGACATGAGCATCAAGATTGTATAAGAGACTGTTTTATTGTGTCTGTAGACATTAATTGCTTCATGAATCCTACCTGACCTGCAGAGTCCACTAAGTAATCCAGCGTAACTATATTTATCTGGTTTAAAACCTCTGTCTATCATGTCATTGTAAAACTCAACAGCCCCAGTTGGATGACCAGCCTTGCAGAAATAGTTTAGAAGGGAGTTACACATCACTAAGTCAGGTTCTACAACAAGTCCACTGATTAACAAAGGTAGAAGAAGGAACTCTCACTGGAGGAGCAGATGGTTGACAAAATAGAACAAATAGTGTAAGGATCGGGGATTAATCCTAATTGTTGCAAATTTGAGAAGAATTCAAGTGCGTCATCATATCTTCCCATCTTAGACAGACCATCAATTAGGACATTGCAAAGAAACAAATCAGGATAACATCCCTTTGATTCCATAGTACTTAATATTTTAAATGCCTTGTTAGGCATTTCGGATTCAAGAAATCCCTTAACCAAAGAAGTGCACGTTACAATGTTGGGAGAACATCCACTCCCAACCATTTTGTTTAATAAATAACTTGCAACATCAAGTTGGCCAGATTTACAGAATCCATCAATTAACACAGTCCACACATTCACAGAAGTACGAACACCCAAAGTAATCATAAGACTCAATAGCTGCAAGGCCTCTTCAAGCCTACCCATTTTGCAATAACAATTCAACATCGATAAAAAGGTATTAGGATTAAGATAATAACCTCTTTTCAACATGTTCCTGAGCACTTATCACTTAGTGCGCATATTATCCAAATCATTAAGCTTGCACAAGTTACATATGGCAATACTAAAAGTCAAAAAGTTTGGCACCTCAGTCTCCTCCAAAACTCTAAGTGCTACATCAACCTTTTGAATCTTAAACATAACATCCATAGCAATATTACGAGCAAATGTATTCGGTGTATAACCACGGCGAATCATCTCCTCTAAAGCTTCAAAAACCAGCTCATACAATCCCCCACACCAGAAAATCCTCAACAAAAGCAGCAAAGTCTGTGGCTTTATTGCACAACCAACGAGCGCTAATTCCTCGAGAATTCCCCTCACTGTTAAGAATCTTTGAACGAGCCGAGAAACTACATTAACCATATGATCAAAGGCGGCCCTATCGTGAAAGTAATTCAGCTGGCGAGCACACCACAAGAAAAAGCTTAAAGCAACTACATCGGAGCGACAATCCACCAGAGTCTTATGCACAATTTGAGGGCTTAACACAAAATTCCTAGAACTCTTGCTTAGAGGATATAGTTCATCCCTTGAAAGAAAAGGCTCAAACTTTTTATTATTCTCATCAGTTCTTGAACTCTCATTTGGTGAAGCAAGAATGCAAATTGAAACTAAAGATTTCTTTTTTACAACAAAATATGATGTGGGTTTCAACTGTAATACTTTCCAGAGTCTATATCTCAACCTCCATAACATCTCCAGATTTTCATTTATTTTTAGTACCAAAATTTCAATCACTCCACAGGCAACCCAAAATTTTTAAAAAAAAAATGATGATCTAAAATAAATAAAGATATATGAATTTTGATTAAATTATTGAAATAAAAATGGAGGGGTGGAGACCTTACTGGATTTGAAGCTGCAGAAGTTTAAGGAAGTGGGGTTCTTCTCAATTGACTAGAATTGATTGTTGAAGAAAGAACAAGTTTTGGTGTTTGAGAATTTATTGAAAGGACAGAGGTTTGACTGAAGGGATTGTGGGTTGACTTGGTGAGGAGTGTTTTTGTGCGGCGGCAATCCGCGCATCCGGAAACTCGGAAGAGAAGGGAACTCCGGTAGTGGTGGAGTAGTTTGGGTTTTAGCGTTGTTGGCTGGCGGGATTTAGCTTAGGGGTTTGTGTTGTTCCATTACAAGTTTGTTTTAGGGTTAATGACATTTTGCACCCTCTAACTATATTGTTTTAGCACTTTGCACCCAAAACTATAAATTACAGGACTGTGGTACCATGTACTTCCAAATTTTCACAACTTACTCCAATTACGTCACTTGGGTTAGTTTTTTCTAATTTTGTTCGCCAAACATTACTGAAAAGACCGTTCACACCCCATAAGACCTTTTCAAGAGACCAAGATCAATGACAATTGCAATAATCTCACATGAAAATTCTTAACTAAACTAAGTGTACATTTCACTGTATACTTTATAGTTTATGTTATTTCATATCTATCAATTTATTAATTTTTTTAAAAAAATTAGTAGATATAAAATTGTATAAATTACAAAATGTACAAGAATTTTTCCAATAAGGGTTGCTATGTAGCAACTTCACAACATCATTTTCGAGACAAAAAGCTATACCTCTGGCCTTGAAATCTCGCAAGTAACAGATCCTAGCATCAAACTTAACCAAAAATTGTCGGAAGACGGACAAACTATTGGAATCTTGGCGGCTTAATCCCTATCAAAACAACACAATTGGATTCATATTTATATCGAGGCTCACTTATAAACGGCTCGGTAATCATCACAATTAGTTGTTTTAATCATTAATAGACCAGGAAGAAAATTAAAAGCCCATCAAAACTTATTGATCCTCATTTAGGCATTTTGTCAAACACGTGACAGGTGAACCCAAAAACAGCTTACTTGAGCTCGGGTTACATAAGACCCAGGCCCAAAAGTTTACAAACTGGCACCAGCCACATTCAATTACTTATCAGGAATCCAACCATGATGGGTCAGCTTCGATGTTTGTGGAATCCATCAGCTTTATCGTCGAACCTTCTCCTCACTTTACTTCAAGTTTCCCTCTGTGGTATGTGGGTGTGACTCTGAGTATGAGAAAAAGGAGTCGGGACGGGTGTAGGCCATGGAATATGTGGGTGTAGTCGTTGGGTTTGGCTATACTTAACTACACTTTTTCTTTGATTCTTTCCAATGGTTTATTATATTTAAATAATTAAAATTTATAAAAATTATTAAATTATATCAATAATTTTTTTTTAATGAGTAGATTAATATATTATAAAATCAAATTTATTCATAAATATTTTATCATTTAATTTGCACAAAATATTTGAACGGTATAAAATAGATTAAAATCAAAACAAAAATTAAAATGTTTAACCAAACGGAAAAAATTAATTAATTTATTTTTCAATTTTTTATATAACAAGTATATACAATAAATTACATTATGAACATATATAATTTTTAAAAAATATTTTTTAATATTATTTTATAAGATGTATTGGAGTGAAATTCAGTCAATTACTTGAGAGGAACTTAGTTCGTATGTATTGTGCGAGAGAGGAATTAAGCTTAGGAGTGATGTGGATGAAATTGGAATGATGATCAGCTATGACAAAAGGGTAGTTTTGTCATTCTACTGCTTCATACATTGGAGTTGGAGCTCGGGTCATTGGAATAGGTTGCTAAAAATTGAAAGTATTTGCTATCATATTGCTACAATTTATGGTTGGGGTGTAAAATATAACATATATAATTGGAGGGTGCAAAATACCATTAGCCCTTTGTTTTTTATAATATTAGTAGTAGTATATAAATATACCTGTAGTTAAATCTCATGTTGTTTTTCTGTTATTTGTTAAACATTTTCGATTTTTTCCTAATTTTCTCTAGTGAAAAAATTAAAATATACATCTAAACTAAATTTCTTGTTCACTCAGTTAGTTAATTGTTTTTTTCTTTAGTTTCGATTTTTGGCTTAATGGATTAATCAAACTTTTATTGATTAACTAAAAAACTAAATATAAGACAAAAATGTAAAACTAATACACTAATGAAACTAAAACCTAAAACTAAGCTAACAATTATGAAATAAAAAAGAAGCTACAACCATAGAAAAGTGTGATAAATAAAAATATGGAATGATGGTCATTAAAAACTAAAATAATAAAATTAATAGTTTGGTTATTCGGTTATAGTGTTTATGGTTAAATACACTTTTCTTGTTGTATCTTCTTGAGTTGCCCTTGAGGAGATTTTATACACATTTAGTCCTCTCTTAATAACGGTCAAAATCAATTATTAGTCAAAATATTAGAAAGTGATGCAAAATTACTGAAATGCCCTTGTATAGTTTTAGGGTTAATTGTACTTTACTCCTTTAATGGTACAAAATTATACTTTACCCCCAATTTGATAAAATTATCGATTTAATTGTAAACAACGACGTTTTATAGAGTTCATCAGATGGTTTTAATGATAGATTCTACTGGAGACGCCATCTCGTCATAGCCAAAGAACTTTTTTTGAGATCAAATACGGACTTGAATTTTCACCATTATAATATAGCAACAAACTAGACAAATTGAATGACTAAAGACCCGCCAAATGGGGAAGAGCTATGACACTCTCTTCTTCTATATGCTTATCACGTGTATAAATCCCTGCAAAATTTAATTAATATGATTTCTAAGGATTAAAGAACAAAAATAAAGTAACAATTTCACCAATAAAAAAAAAAAAAAAACATATGTGAATCAGGCCAAGCTTACCTACTCTAAAGCCATAATTAATAATTTTAGTTTTAAAATTCTTATATGGTTTATCAAAAATCATCACAAGGATGGCGATAAATAAATTATCATGTTAACTAACCGACAAAACAATAAAGACCCACCGAAGTAAAAGATATTCCAAGTAAAGTGAAAATTTAAGATTTTATAGGGGTAAAATATAACTAGAACCATTATAGGGTAAACTGAAACCAATGCTAAAATTATATAAGGCCAATTTAATAAATTTTCACAATTCTATAACGTTTTGACAAACGGTTAATTTTGGTTGTTAAAATACAAACAATTTGAAATTAATAAAAAAAAAAAAAAAAATCTTATTCCTCATTACCTTCAATATTTTTATTTTCTTTCATTTTTCTAACCTTAATTTTGTCCCAATTCTTTCAAGCACAATCTTCGATGATAAAAAATAATGAAGAAAATTTTATTATTTTGAAAAATTTAACCTCCAATCAGTTCTATTTGAAGGCCACATGATGTTCATGTGACCTTTGTCGTCAATTTGTTCAAATTTTTCGTCAAAATCTACATTGGCCAACATTTTAGAAGTTGAGAAACTAAATTGATTTGTTATGATACATAGGGAACTCAATTGGGGCATATCTACATATAAGAGACCAAAATAATATTTTTTTCTCCTACCGTATTATTATGCAGAACACAAGATATAAAAATGATGCAGTCTTATTTGGATCAAGAAATCCATGTCACGAGTCCATTTGACCCAACCCAACACCACATTGTAGAATTACTATTTTTTAAATATATTTGTGGGATGTTACAATTAGAGCAGTAGGTGAGACAGATGTGGAGATGGATAGCTCCATTAGGCCTGTTCCTGGACTTGACCTGTTTATCTACGTCTGAATTTATGATAAATTCTAATTATTCGAATTCAATTTGGACTCATTTAACTATTATAAAAATGGATAGGATTTGAATCTTGTTGTTCTGAGCTGATTAAGATTCGAATTTGATTAAAATATTAATACATAATAAAATTATTACTCCTTTTGTCTAATTTATATATCACTCTCTATTTTGGTTTGTCCCAAATTATTTGTCACTCCTAAAAATAGCAAAATTTTGAAGGTTATTTTACCTATTTTATTCTTCATGCAAGTCACATAGCATTAAATTTATATTTTAGTATTAATTGCTTTCATAAGCCATTTCAAATTTTGAAACTCATAAATCAACTGACAAATTTTGTATTTTAATTGAAGGACACTTATGAAAAATCATCTTACTAATAGGTCAAACACCAATTTTTCTTAAACTATGTGCAAGTTTGACCATGCCAAATAAAATATACTAGATAGAGGGAGTATATATTAGTATTATTCTATATGTACAAATACATATATATTGCATAAATTGCCTATGTAATTTATATTTTAATGTAGAATACATGCATAAATATTAATTATGAACTAAATACTTTTAATAATTAAAAAAAAAGGAAAAAATTCGATAAGTTGTAATAGTTTTATATATAACTAGGTTGTAACCCCGTGCATAAAAACGGGTATAGAATTATAACATAAGTTATCATATCAAATTTTGTCTAAGTAAAACAAATTGTATTTTTCTTGTAGCAAACTGAAGTTATTATAGACGAGCCAAAAAACATTCAAAAAATACTAAATTAATAATTTTCTAAGTTAAGAAGAAGTAATTCACATTAGTTTCCTTCCTTTTTTTTTTAATATATATATTTGATTGATAATATTGCATTAAATTCAAAACTAAAATTAATCACTCATTAGTAAACATCAGTAAACTAAGGTAAGTATATTACTTGAAAATCAAGCAAAACTTTTTCTTAATATACTAGCAAAACTTTTTCTAAATCTTCTACCGTATAATATTTTACAAATAAGATTTCAAGAGATTCAGAATAATATAGAAAACAAAACAAGATAGCATGCAAATGAATGTAAATAATCAAAGAAATATATTTATAGAGATTGAATAGATGTCAATAAAAATTACTTTTAAAAGACATGACTATTGGTGAAATACTTTAAATTTCATATGACATAACTCTTTAAATATATGGACACAAATGTTTATTTGTAATTTAATTTAGCCACATGGAAGCCTCCATTGACTGCCACATGGAGAACTATAAACATAGATGATTCAGTTTTAGTCTATTATATAGATTTTAAAAGTTATAAAAAAATATCAAGATCTAAACTCGGATTTGACAAGATTCAACGGATCCAAATATGAATATATTTTTGTAGATTCATCGTAGATACAAATTCGAATCCAAATCCCATTTTATTAATCGGATCCGAATATAAATATGTTATATCCGATCCCTTTACACATGCTTAAGCTTTATTAAGAACTTGACACAAAATGGTTTCCATTGACGGCGCAACCCTTTACTGCTTTCATTAAAAAAAAAAAAAATTTATTTTCCCATTATACTTTTTTCGCTAACAAATTTTTTTCCTAAAACTAGAAAGAAGAAGCTAAATATTCAACAACTATAGAAATATAGATTGCATGATATATTTCAATTTATCACCACAATCTTTTCTTGATGGATTGATTTGATTTTTAAGTTACCACACAATCTTTTTATTAAAGGTGAGGGACAAATTAATTTTTGTGATAAATGAGAAACTAAATTAGTATTTTTTATCCTTTTGTCTAAATTGGTGAATACATGTTTAAGTTTTTCAATAAAATCGTACTCCTAACAATTTTTTGAAGGGTAGAGAAGCATAAATAGCAAGAAAATTGTCATCAAGGACAATCTGCATATTTTTGCACAATTTCAGCACTCTAAACTCATTCATTGGATATTTTAAGAGCTATGCATATACCTCTATAGATTTCATTATTTTCCCAGGAAGTACTTATCACTCTGGTTGTAGATCTGTAAAATTGCAATTATCTTGTATTGTTTTTGCCATTAGCACATGCTTATTTATATGGAGCCATTAGGAAAGCATAAGATATTTCTTTGTTCAACCCAGAAAATGAATCCGCACATTTACTTCCATTCTTTATCTATAATCATTAATTCATGTACATTCTTAAAATAACTAGATACATCTTAAGAAATACCATGTACTCCAGCCAAACCATGCATGTATTAGGCTCAATTTAGAAATAAAAATAAAGTTATTTCGTGAGATTCGATAATTAATTATATTTAATTTTTAATAGTGGTCAATCTTTGTTAGAATACATAAAAGAAAAAAAAATGTGATAAAAAATTTTGAATAAATACAGTATTTAGATCATCTCATTGTAATTTAAAAAGTTATACAAACGACACAGGTACAATATTTTGTACTCTAAAAAACTAATATTATACAAAAATAGATATGAGAGCACAACAGTATAATTCGTTGACGGGATTAGGGAACTTTCTATTAATATTACATAACCCAATATTCCAAATAATTCCAAGTCTTACAAGACTATGGACGCTACTCAAACTTGTGGTTCTTAACCGGACGCAATGATTCACATAATTCCTCAAGAAATTGATAAACGTACTCAAGTCGAATTCATCTGATAGTCACAATTCACACTTGCATTGTGAATTGAAGTTTGAGACAACTAAAATACACTTAAACCCAAATAAACAAAAAATAAACAAAGACAAAACTATAGTAAGAATTCAATAAATTCCACCAATTTCGTGAGTAAATCACCTGACTATTCAAATTACCTGGTGGCCATGTCTAGCAAAGTTCTACCGTTATTGATTCTAACTACCAATTTCAAATTAACTTAACCAATTTGATAATCTGCAGGAATAGCAAAAATATTTGTACATTAATTAATTTTTTGCGTATGGAATTACGTAAAGAAAATTTAATTTTACATCTGAAACTCAACTCTATATAAACATTGTAAATAAAGAACATATGTAGCTATATTAGTATAACAGGCCCCTAGTATTTTCTCTACATGGCCTCTACTAATTTCACCGTGCCACAACGTCTTGGTTATGAGGATTACGATGATGAGCTGATGAATTCCTCGAATAATAATCTTTCAGAAATCAAGATTTCATTAGAAATGGAAAGAGATGGCGAATGCGAAAAAAACGGTGCTAAAGATTGTACTGAAATTAAGTCGAATTCGTATAGAGGTGTATTCTTGACATGGAACGATTTATGGGTTAGTGTTGGTAATGGGAAAAAAGGGAATAAATCGATCCTTCAAGGGCTTACAGGTTACGCATGTCCAGGTGAACTTTTAGCCATTATGGGTCCTTCTGGCTGTGGCAAATCCACTCTTCTTGATTCTTTAGCAGGTTCTACACCTCTTTTTCCTCAAATTCAAGTTATACTTGTTCGGATTTTTACTTCAATTTTTTCCAAATTACAAGGTTGATTTGTTTTAGTTGTTCTTTTGTTAGCAAATAGAAATTCTTAGTCTTGTTTCGTCTCAATAAAAATGCAGAAAACTTGTAAAAATAGTTGGTTAGCAGCTTGAAACAACCATTGCTCTGTTTGGACAGGAGAGTTATTCATTATTTTTTGAATAATATTTTGCAATAATTTCTTAACATGTTTTTCAATTAGTTTTTTTGTTTCACATACATCACATTCCAAAAGTTGTTATAGTGATTATTCTAACAATATTCCAAATGACAGTTGTACAAAGGGAGGCCAATTTTTTAGATTTTTACGAGACTTTGATTAAGAGTGTGATAGAAATAGGTTGTAGTAACCCCTTGTGATTAAGATAAATTAGCACAAGTTTTCAAGTGGATCTTGAACAGCTGTCCAGTTAAGTTGTACAAAGTTTGTTTCCCAGTAATAGAAGTTGTTTTAATTTCGGGGAAAAATAAAAATATTAGGCTTTTAATTATTTTTTTTAGCCCAATTCTTTCGTTGAATCTACTCGTCTTTGTTCTTGATTAACATCGCCCCAAAAATCTACAATGAATCATCTGGATTCGATACTAACAAGCTTATTTTGATCTTCAGGGAGACTTGACTCAAAATTAAAGCAGAGTGGAGAAATTCTAATCAATGGTCGAAAGCAACAACTCGCATATGGAACATCAGTATGTGATCTTCCTTACCAAGGAGTTAATTAATAGTGACAGCAAAATGGATATATGAATCATATATAGCACCATATTGTTTTTCTTGGGTAAGGGAAAATGAGTCGAATGTTTAATGTCAAAGGCTAAAAGTAGGATAGTATGATCTTAGGATATATCACATGATTGTCAGAACGATAAGATCGTTCTCAGAATCCTATATATAACACCTTAATTATAATTTCCATTTGTGCAAAATCCGAAAAACAAGCCTTCTAATTTTTGAATTAATAAGTGTTTATTATTCAGGCCTACGCGACTCAAAACATCGTATTGACATGGACATACCAAGTAACCACCAGAGAAGCTGTTTACTACTCTGCCCAGCTCCAACTACCAAATACAATGTCAAGAGCAGAGAAAAGAGACAGAGCAGAAATGATCATCAATGAAATGGGATTGCAGAGTTGTATTGATACCAAAATTGGAGGCTGGGGAAACAAAGGTCTAAGTACTGGTCAGAAAAGGAGAGTAAGCATTTGCATCGAAATTTTGACACGACCAAAGCTTCTTTTCTTGGATGAGCCAACAAGCGGACTAGATAGCACTGCTTCGTACCATGTTATGAAGCGCACTGTTAAACTCGCAAAACAATATGGGATGACAGTCGTAGTATCCTTGCATCAACCTAGCAGTGAAATTTTTAAGCTACTTGACAATCTGTGTCTCCTTTCTTTAGGTAGAACAATATACTTCGGCTCGTCTAATGCAGTAAATCAGGTCAGTAGATATATATTAGAGTGTTCGACCTCATTTCTTAAATCAAAGAGGATATAATTTGTGATGATGACATGTTAAGTCTGTAATCATACATTTCAGTTTTTTTCAACGAATGCGTTTTCATGCTCTCATCTACAAAATCCAGCAGACGAGTATCTTCAGAGGATAAACACTGATTTCAGTGAGGTAAGAAAGAAGCTAGTTAATAATCATGTTAAAATGTTTTATGTTGCTTGAAATTGTAATCAAACTGAGAACTATTTCTAGGAGGTTGAGCCAGGTGTCGAAGAACAGACAACCAAAATGGAAATAATTGATATGCTCGTGGAATCTTACGCATCATCTGAAATCTATAACTTGATCCTGGGAGAAGTAGCACAGATAAATGTACAAGTAAGTCTCTAATTAAGTATTGAGGCAGTGAAATGAAAGTTTGTCCAATTCTTTTTCTCAGCTATTCAATGCACATTTGATATGCAAACACTAATCATTTTATAGCAAATTGGAGTGATGGAGATGAGGAGAGGCCATGCCAGCTTCTTTTTTCAATGCCTTGTCCTCACAGAAAGATCATTTGTCTGAATATGTACCGTGACCTCGGTTATTACTGGTTGCGCCTTGTGACGTATATAGCACTAGCTTTCAGCTTAGGAACTGTGTTCCACAATATTGGAAACAGTTATAGCTCCATTCAAGTAAGCGAATCGAATTTTCACACGGATTTAACAGATGTTAAATTTATGCAATACAATTTAGATAAATCTTATAAGAAATTCTTGTTGCCATTTTTCTTTAGGCCAGAGGCTCAGTGATCATGTTTATAGTATCCCTTCAGACTCTCATGGCAACTGGAGGTTTCCCATCATTTGTTGAGGAAATGAAGGTTCGTAAATCAATCCTTGTGGTCGTGCAATCTGTTAAAGAACACAGGTCTTCATTTAAAAACCAATCGACAATAAGTAGAGAGGCCAAGACGATATATCTTCATTAATTAGTTTATAAATTCTTGGCTAACAAATGCAGAATCGCTTATACTTTAACAGGATCAATTGATTTGATTAATTCTTTGACCAAACAGGTACTTTTCGAAGAGAAAGATTAAACGGCCATTATGGGGTTGCAACATTTGTTATTAGCAACACAATTTCATCAATTCCCTTCGTGTTTCTCGTAGCTGTAATTCCTGGAGTAATTGCCTACTATCTTGTTGGATTGCAGCAGGGGATTGGAAGATTTCTGTACTTTACCATGACACTTCATGCTTGTATTATGTTGGTTGAAGGCCTAATGATGGTTGTAGCAAGTTTGGTGCCAAATTTTCTCACAGGACTCATTATTACTTCAGGAATTCAAGGATTAATGATTTTATCTGGCGGTTTCTTTCGATTGGCTAATGATCTACCAAAGATTTTCTGGAAATATCCTATGTATTACATTTCTTTCCACAAATATGCATTTCAAGGACTATTCAAGAATGAGTTTGAAGGGCTCAAATTTCCAAAGACTCAGTATGATGGAGGATCATATTTGATTGATGGTGACACTATTTTGAGGGATGTATGGCAAGTAGAGATGGATTATTCACAAAGTGGATTGATTTGGATATCTTGATTCTAATGGTGGTATTGTATAGGCTCTTATTTTTTGGCATTAAAAAGATTGGAGAAAAGATGAAACACCATCATTAAACAATTTTATGTAGTCGTTCACAATTACAAAGAGGAATTTTTGAATTTGTACTTTAGAATCTCAGAAAATAAAATTTTGAGTATATTAACTTCAAAAATATGCTAATAGAGTTTTCAAATAAAATAAAACTTAATCAAAGATGTTGAAATTGTTTTTCAATAGAAGTTATAATACCTGGTAGACTTTAGTCAAAATACTACTAAGAACTAGTCTTTTGGATGCTTTGAATTATACATTTGCTCATATATATTCTGGTGATCATTACAATCTTGGTGATTGGTAAAATTAAAACATGTACACTGAAATTTAATATTAATTTACTGAATTCATAAATTTTTTTTTTGGGCCTGCATAGGGTGAAAAGTCCATTAGGTAGTAACTAGGCTATTACACGAAATTCCTGATTATATTGTGTTTAGATGGAAAGATGTGGGTGAATTTGATTTGAAACTCTAATAAATAATAAGTTTTTCAAACAAGTTATTTGATTTAATTATTAATTTAAAATTTCAAGAGTGTAATTTTAATAATTAAATGAGTAGATTTGAAATTTACTCAAATTTTATGTTATTTCAAATGCATTAATTTCAGATTCTTCCTTCAATTCAAATCCACGCACCCAAACACAATCTTACATCTGCTGCTAAATGTTGTTGAGCCTCATCTGGGGGATCTTGCAAAACCTTCAACCCAGGTTGTAAGCTTAAGCTAAGCTTTGCCAATACTTCCACACAATTGTTTCCTTCAATTCATAAGTTATATATATGTTTGATTATCAACTTAAATGGGCACCGAATTTATAAAATATTCCATACATATATATTATAGTTTCAATACTAATATCATGTTTTATTTTTATATTAGGATAATTTTTTAAATATTGTCATGTAATACAAATTATTGTATGTTACTAATATAGAATGTATATGGGAGTGTGAAAGAAAAAGAGGTAGTGTGTGGATGTGAGACCCTCCCTATAAAATTCAATAACATGTGTTAAGTATTATGATTAATTTAATTAATATTTCTTTTGTATGATGAATTATCTCATTTTAATACACTCTGGTTTAAATTTATCTGTTAAACTTAATTTATTTTATCCCAATTAAAATGATGACTAATTTAGTTATTATTGTGATTAATTACGTGAGTTCAGTTACATATTCAGGTGGTGAGATAATTGGACTCCATTATAACAACTAAAGCAACCCAATAAGTAAGGTAATAGAGCTTGTGACGTATTTGAAGCTTACTATTCTAAATCTTTTATAAATATTTTATATATATATATAATACAAAGCCAAAATATTTGGCTAGTGTTATTATCAGAGTAGTTATATCCACTCTTAATCAAATGCGGATTCAAGATAAAATTTAAGTAGGATTACAAATAATATAATTTTTTTAAAGTTCCGTAAATGATAACTGATAATAAAATGTTCATGTAAGCAAAAAGTAACAAATAAATGAAAAATTTTATTAGTGTGTTAGGGTATTATATTGCTGTATTTTGAATACTTACATATAAAAATATTTTAAAAAATTGACCCAACAGATGTAAATCAAAGTAAAAATAAGAAAACAGTTTTTTAAAAAGTAAGCTAAATAAAAATAAACCGAACCAAAATCAACATTGTTAGTTTGATTTCGGTTTGTAAGGCTGAAACTGAGATAAACAGAACCAAACGAGTCCATGTCTTTTTCAAATATTTTTAATATTTCAAATAATATGGTGGGAAAAATCACCAGTTGACATAATATTTTGTAATCTAACTATTTAACTAAGAGTGTACTTATACAAAAGGACAAATATAAATTGACGAACAAACACTATTGATGTGTCATTAGATTTAGAAAAAAAGAAACGAAATTCGACTAATGATTGATATAAAATTAGGGAATTGGATATTTGAGAATCAGAATTCTAATAGAATTTTAACACATGGGTTTTAAAAAGTAATTTTAAAATGTGACTTTTGAAAGTATTTTCCTTTAACTGATGTGATTATTCCCTAAAGTCTCCTTGTTATCATTTTGTCTAAATTAGTGAATAAATATTACTTCTTATTTTTATTTATTTTTAAATCGTACTCCTAATAAATTTTCAAGAGTAGAGAAGCATAAATAGCAATATAAATTGTCATTATGGACAATTTTCATGCAATTTACCACTCTAAATAATAATCATTTATGTATATCTCCATCCCATTTTTATTGCTTATTTCAAGACCTGGCACATACCTCGTTAGTTTTCCTTTTTCCCTAAGAAGCACTTGCAGCACTATCTGTATCTCCAAAAATTATAATTATCTTGTAGTGTTTATGCCATTATCACGTGCTTATTACTTTGGTACCATTAGGAAAGCATAAGATATTTCTTTGATAAAATCCTGTACATTTTCTTACCCTCGATCATTTTGTGTAGTCACAAATCTTTTTTGTATACTCTTAACAAAAAAACTAGATGTACATCTCAAGAACAACCATGCATGTACTCCAGCCATGCCATCTTTATACATTTACTAGGCTTAGTATAGAAATAAAAATAATGTAATTTTATGGGATTTGGTAATTAGTGATATTTGACTATTAATAGTGGTCAATTTTTTTTTTAATAACTAGAAGAAAAATGTGATACAAAAAAGGGGAATAAAGGAGTATATTAATATAATATAACTAGGGGTGTTCATGAACCGGATACCCGATCTATTAGGTAACTAACCGACTCACCTTGGTAATATCAGGTCACGAAAAAATTAACCCCGTACTCAATCTATATACATAAGGTACCCAATCATGTCAGTTAATCGGATGCCTGATCCCATTCAATTATGACATTTTTTTAGTTTTAAAATTTTTTAAAAGTAACAAAATTGACTATTAATTACACAAATACCCCTACAAATGGGAAAGAGAAGAGAAAATATCTTCAATTATGGGATAAATTAGTAAAATTATAAAATTAATCCAGTATATGATCGGATCAGGTATCCCAAGTCGCAAAATCCTGACCCTCTAATATTAACCGGTTCAAGTACCTTATTTTTACGAGTTAAAAAAGATCGGATTAATAATTTTTTCAAATAAACAAATCAAGATGAACACCTTTAAATATAGCCCGACGTTTGAAAAAAGTCCTACAAGACCGAGGACGGTACTCAAACTTAAAGTTCTTAACAGAAGTAATGATTTACATAATCTTGATCAGGAAATTGTTCTACTGAAATCGAATTCATCTGATAATCGTAATTCATTCTTACATTGAGAATTGAGATTTGAGACAAATAAATAAAACTTAACCCAAATAAATAAAAAGAAACAAAGACAAAACTATAGTAAGAATTCAATGGCTTGGCTTGATAAGAAATCAATGAATTTCATGAGTATTTCACCTGATTGTCCAATTATCTAGAGGCCACGGTTGGCATCTATCCTGTCGTAATTGGTTCTCACTTACCAATTTCAACTTTACTTTATCGTAGTATATTCTTTGCAAGCCAACTTGACAATTCGGAGAAGTACAACATTTGGTTGGTACATGATTTCTTGATATGGTTAACTTTTCACTTAAAAATTTGGGAAAATAATTTTACTAGTCCCTCACATTTTACATTTGTATTTTTTTAGTCTCTCACATTCAAAATAATACATTTTAGTTCCTTACAAATTCAAAACGCACAATTTTGGTCCCTCGACACAATGACGTGTATATTTTGGTTTGAAATACTCACATGCGTATAAAATGTAACATATTCAATTGTAAAATTGACAGTACATAATTTTAAATAATAAATTGTCCTAAAAAAGAAGAGCATTGGAGCTGTTGAAGTAGAGTTAATGGAAGAAAAGCCGCGAGGGAGGGGAATAGGGGTGGTGATGGTAGGTGAAAATTTTGGAGTGGTGGTTATGGAGGTTTTAGTTAGTGTCGTTTAATATTTAAAATTTGTGTGGTGCAAGAACATTTTTTTCATGAAAAATGTAACATTCGATACATATGTGAGTATTTCGTGCTAATTGATAATTGTGTCGAGGGACCAAAATGATACATTTTGAATTTATGCGAGATTAAAATGTATCATTTTAAATGTGAATAACTAAAAAAGTACAAATGTAAAATGTGAAGGACTAATAAGGTTATTTTCCCTAAAAATTTTAGTATTAAAGTCAAGTTATATTCCGTCAGTAGATTGATTTAGAAGTAGAAATCAAAATCAAATTAAAAGTCGAACAAGTCAAATGAAGTTAAATATTTTTTTCAACTCGATTCAATTCATTAGTTTGACATGAGTGACTTTTAAACATCCCTTTAACTAGTTAATTTTCTACGTGTAGAATTGCTTAAAAAAAAAGTTACATGAAGCTCGACTCTATATAAGTAGATTAAGGAGGTGTTTGGTTTATGGGTATGAGAGGGGGGAATGGAAATCAAAGTTAATGATACCCATAGATGGTATTTGGTTGAACACTATATGAATGGGGAATCATTCTATGGGAATGAAAGTGTTAGAAAATGCCTACTTTCATTCCCCACTTGTGACATGGGTTTCAAGTTGAGTAACTTATTAACGTACTGAAACCCATTTCTATGTTAAACCAAACAAGTAAGGGAGAATGATATAAACCTATGCTAATAGTGGGGTTTATGATTCCCATTCCGATTCTGATTCTCAAATGTGAACCAAACACCTCCTAAGTAGTGTAAAATATTGGACAAGCCATCATTGACTCATTGTATCTTGATAACCGAACAATACTCTTCCAGTAATCAACATTTTATTAGAGATGGAGATGGAGATGGAGATGGAGATGGAGATGGAGATGGAGATGGAGATGGCGAAAAAAATGAAGCTAAAAATTGTACTAAAATTAAATCGAACTGTACAAACCCATAAATCGTCCCATGTTAAAAACATACCTTAGTGTTGGCAATATGGTAATATGAGAAACAAAGGAAGTAAGTCGATCCTTCAAGGGCTTATCTGAGTATTAGAGGTGTTCATGGACTGGGTACCCGATTTATGAGCATGTGGAGTGATCTGAACCGATATTATCGGTTCATTAATTTTTTGAACCGTATCTGGTCGATTGAAACGGTTCGGGACCCGCGGGTACCCGAACCGGTGTGACAAAAAAAAAAAAACTTCCCCAAAAACTCCAAAAATTAAAAGTTTATATCAATTTATCAAGTCAATTTTATGTACTTATAAAATAAAATAAAACCCCTTTTCCAATTATAGGCAATACAACTAACTACAATAAAATTATCAATTTTATAAAATTCCTTTTCCAAACTAAAATTATAATTTAGACAAATAACATTTTTCTCTTAAATTATCAAATATCCCTTTAGACAAATATATATATATATATATAACTCAACCATGCATATGAACATAAAAAGAAAAGAAAAAAAACTTACTATCAAAATAAATTATCAAATATCCCTTCAAGCAAATTATCAAAAAAAAAAATTGAATTATCAAATATTCCCTTTAAACAAATTCACAGCTACAAAATAAATCAATAATCTATGAGCATGTGAATAGAAAATTTTAGCCATATTTAGTGAAATTACACAATTGCCCTTGATTGTGGACCAGTTCGGGTAACCGGCGGTTCACCAAAGAGTGAACCGGTACCCGAACCGATCAGTATGTGGACCGGTTCATTATCCGAACCGGTTGTTTGACCCGATTCGGATACCCTTCTTTTACGGTTCTAAATGGACTGATTCCATCGATTTTTCAGATTAGCGGGTTATTTTGAACACCCCTAACCAGTATGCACGTCCTAGTAAAGTTTTAGCCATTATGGGTCCTTCTGGCTGTGGCAAATCTACTCTTCTTGATGCATTAGCAATTTGGAATTGGAGAGACGAGGTTGAAAAGTGGCATATCTCTATAGGAACGGGAAGGCCGTTTCGGATATCAGTTGAACTATGTTAGGAATTAATGAGAAACCTTCAACTGCCCTTGTCTTCATCAGTAATACGCTAAACAACAGATGATAGAGCCTCTCTCCTAAAGAAAACTGGCAACAAGAATTTTTTAGAGGGATTTAACATGTAGAGCATAGTACACCAGTTAAATCCATATGAAAATTCAACGTGCTTATTTTCATATGGATTTAACAATTGTTTAATTAATGTCGTACATGTTAAACCCTTCTTCTAATTAAAAAATTCTTGTTGCCACTTTTCTTTAGGAGAGAGGCCCACTCATCTTATACATCCCATCACTCATAAGGCCTAGGTCACAATTACTACATATTCACAAATGACATTTCGTTCGGTGAGAAAAAGGCACTGAAAGAAAGAAGCTAGCTAGCATGGCCACTCCTCATCTCCATCTCTCCAAATTGCTAATGCATCAAGAAGAGTGGATTTACCATGTAGAGGAATTAGTTTGTGGGTTATCAAGATACAATTACTCAATGATGGCTTGTTCTTACTGTGGGGGATTTACCAAGCTATTGAATTCTTACTATAGTTTTGTCTTGGTTTCTTTATTGCTTATTTGGGTTAAGTGTACTTTAGCTGTCTCCGATCTCAATTCTCAATACAAGTATGAATTGTGATTATCAGATGAATTTTGAACAATTTCCTGATCGAGGGATTATGTGAATGAGTTAATCATTACGTCCCACTAAGTACCAGATGTTTGAGTACCGTCCACAGTCTTGTAGGAAATGAATGTTTTTCGAATGTTGGGGTATGTTTACGGATATTCATCTTTACTTGTTTATCAGAAAAATTCACTAATAATCTTGTTCTTTATAACTCGTAAAAATATGATACTTAAAACAATTTGTTCCTTATAATTCGTAAAAATATGATACTTGACACGATTAGTATTAGAAAGTCAGGTAGTAAGTCAGAATTTCTCGACCTCACAGGTATTCGACCCGGTCTATATATATGATTAATTTTGTAATTTTATTAATTATTTCATAATATTAATGGATATTTTTTCTTTCCCTTTCCATTTCTAGGGATATTTGTGTAATTAACTATCAATTCCCTTGTTACTTTTTTAAAGTTTTTAAACCAAAAATTATCATAATTAGATAGGATCAAGAATCCAATTATCCAACCCGTTGAGAGTGAGTGAGTATCTGCATGACCCAGAATCGGCCGAGTCAGTTGAACCATGTTAAGGAACTGATGGGAAACCACCAATTGCCATTATATTTATCAGTGATACAATAAATGAGATCATAAAGCCTCTCCTCTAAAGAAAAGTGACAACAAGAATTTTTTAGACGCATTTAACAGTATGACATAAAACACCTGTTAAATTCATATGATCTAGATCGACTTGCTTATTTTCATATAGATTGAACAGTTTTTTATGCCATACATGTTAAACCCTTCTTAAAAGTTCTTGTTGCCACTTTTCTTCGGGAGAGAGGCTCTATGATTTTATTTATTGTATCACTGATGAATATAATGGCAAGTGGAGGTTTTCCATCATTTGTGAAGGGCACAAATTCTTGTAAATTAGTTGGATGGAGCATCTTCTTTGAGTTTATGTTGATACTAGATCTATTATGAAGGATATATGGCTGGTGCAAATGGGGATTATTTGAAGTGGATTAATATTGCTATCTTGATTCATATTGTGGTCTTATAGAGATTATTATTTTTTGACATTAATAAGATTGGAGAAAAGATCATACCCATCATTAAGCAATTTTATGTGGTCCTTTTTCACATAACAAAGAGGAATTTGTGAATAACACCATATACCCCATGTAAATAGAGTAAGATATTTTGTGTCAAAGGTACCAACTTATAAATTATTAACTTTGCTAGTATGGAAATTGTATGTGAGATTGTATCTTATATTGTGTTGTCGCAAAGAAAAAAAGAAAAAAAAAAAAGAAAAAAGAAAAAGAGAAGTTTTATGTTTCAGAAGTAAATAATAAAGGAAGTACTTTTCCTTTAAAAAAGTTTCGAAAAAGTGATTCTACAACTAGTATTTGTGTCTGAGAATCTTATAATAAAAAATTTCGATATTGCTAACATACATAGAAGTTAATGGTATTTCATAATTAATTGATCGAGAAGCAGCTCTTAGACTATAGTCTAAAATGAATATTTATTATTTGATTCATATTCAGATATAAGAAATTCAACAGGAGCAATGCTTGAAATGGCGATTCATAAAAAAACACCAATAGTAAGATCGGGTAGACTAAGGCGATAGCTAAAAAGAATTACTGAATAACTTAGTAAATAACTTAGTAAAATTGATATGACTAGGATGGATGGTCCGATGCTGAATAAACGAGCATCTCCTCTAAATGGAAGAAGGTTATCTTTGAAAAGTAGTTTTGTATCGTCTACTTGAGCTTGAAGAATTCCGGATTTAATGATTCCTAAGAAGAGATTCATTTCTTTCATTAACTTATTTTATTTGATTTGTTATGGTTATGGTCATTTGATTTAGTAGTAATAAAAGGAATAATGAATAGAAAAGAATAATGGCTTGAGTCGTGCATTTACAGCTCATTTACCGTAGAGCCGAATGTTCTGATGATCGGAACAATTTTATATTTAAGTTTGGTGTTCCTCGTCTCTCTCTTTTTTTTTTTGTTGAAAAAGAGGGATATGGGGTATGCAGAATGTGCATTTGCTTGAAATAGTTCCCAAATAACAATTTTACGCCTTTGAGCATGCATAAAATCTTTAATTAAATGAAAAATATGTTAATAGAATAACACTTGTTGAAAATATTGAAATCACTAGTCTTTTGGATACATTTGAAAACATTTGCTCATTTATACTCCATTTGTGATGTCTACAAGCTTTAAGCTCAAAAATAAAATCTAACCGTAGTTAAAAGTATTCGTTTATATATCTATTATTTAAAATAATGTTTTCTGATACGTTTGTAGCTATCTTTTTATAACATATTTTCATGTTTCACATCATGAAGTAGTCAAATGATTATTTTGAGATGTTTTATCCTTTTTTAACCATTTCTTCCGAGGAAAATATTTAGATAGATCCGATTTTTGATCCTATGCGTAAATCTTGTGTGTCAGGATTAAATTTTAAAGAATCTTGCTTGCATCAGTTGATGTCATAGATTTTCTAAAATTTAATCTATACCACATGATCTACAATTGGGGACAAAAACCGGATCTACCTAAATCTTTGCCTTCTTCCAATATTGACTTTGTTTGGAAATTATCTTTTTACAAATTATCTGAAATAAATATTATAATAATTTTTTAAATGTGATATATGTGAGATAAAAAAGTAGATGAGAGTGTGTTAATAAATAATTATAAAATATTATTTAGAAAATAATTGACACGAAAATATGGTATTCCAAGAAAGGAATATTTAGTTAGATCCGATTTTTGACTCTATTTATAGATCTTGTGATGTGAATTAAATTTTATGAAATTTATAATATGAATTGATGTAAGTAAAATTTTATAAAATTTAATTATAACTACAAAATTTATAAGTGAGACTAGAAATCGATCTCCCTAAATATTTCTCGTTCCAAGAATTCGTGTATTACGCCACTGACCCACTTAACGTGCCTAGCCGTCGACGACTTCCACGACAATAATGCACAAGAATATGGGACTACCATTTATCCAAAATTTTGAATTTTCTTGCAATAATTTATTGCTGTGGAGCTCAACACGTGGTTCTTACATCTGAGCTGAAAGCAAAATTGTCCGCTCAGTTTCTTTAAATTTGTTTGATTGATAATCGCCATTTTTTTTTATTTTTTTTTTGAGGGTCTCCATTTTTTTCTCTAGTTTGTCTGCTTGCTAGGGATTAACATTTTAACCTAGCTAATTGAACTTCTATAATAACACCACGAAGATTGAAAATTTTAATATGAATTTGATTAAAAACTCAATCTATAGACCTTATTAGTAAAATGAGAGGTATAATTGTATTTATTTACATCAATATATATCATTAAACGTAATTTTTATATAAATCACAAA
The DNA here is from genome assembly GCA_025175665.1 of Cinchona pubescens. Lineage (NCBI taxonomy): Eukaryota > Viridiplantae > Streptophyta > Magnoliopsida > Gentianales > Rubiaceae > Cinchona > Cinchona pubescens. Next base: position 3,962,340 of record JANKKI010000059.1, on the reverse strand, counting down.
ATCCACAAATGAGACATAAATCAGATATATACAAGAATTTCCTCAAGAACAGGAAATTGCCTTTGAAAAATTACACTTTAACTCAATCGTATTAAGCTTGTTAGAATTAGGGTGTTTACTAAATACATATTGTATAAAATTACTCACTTGGAAGATTTAACACTCAAAATTTTATATTAAGTTGTCCTCGTTACATTGTCTTGTAAACCATAAGACAAAATCCAAAAAGCATTTGTAATAAAGTAGGGCCAAAATATTGGGGTCTATAATAATCTGGCCTTTTTTCCTTTTGATGGAAGAAATAAAGTTAGAAAATATTTAAATAGATCCGATTTTTGATTCTACATGTAGATCTTGTGGTTAGGGTTAAATTTTAAAGAATTTTACTTACATCAACTGATATCATATATTTTCTAAAATTTAATTCATACCACAAAATATATAAGTAAAATTAAAAATCGAATTTATCTAAATATTTATTAATAAAATATATACCATTAACAAAAGAAATAAAGTATATACTCTTGTATATATAAGCGCTATGGGTCCACGTTTAGAATAAATATCACATCAATAACAGTGCTGAATATATCAAGGTCGCAAGAAGAAAAAATTGAATTGGCTCCTCGTTGGAGTGGATTTCTGCCACAAATTGATTATCAATCAAGTCAATTACAAGATTCCAGATCAACTTATTCACGTATCAAATTTTCCTGGTTGTATTATTATCATTTCGACTTTTTCGATTAGCAATTAATGGGTAGTTACGAATATGAATTGATATCCACCACAAAATTAAAATTAGTTGAAGGAAAGAATTTCTAGATGATTTGATCATGTATAAAAAGCGACAAAAAGAGAGAGAGAGAGAAGGAAAATTTTATATTTGATATATTGAAGAGGAAAATTATATTTAATAATTAATATTTGATTTTAAATATTTGATAAAATTTTATTTTATTTTATTAATAATTTTATCATTTTATATAGATGTATCGATATTAAAAAAATTATATTAAATCATTAATTATTGATTTTAAATAATTGATTGAATTTCTTTTTTATCTCTCGCGAATGCAGTGATTTAACAGTGATTTTGTCTAGTACTTAATTTGTAATTTTTATAGATTAAGTGATATAGAGGATGATATAATAATAGTAACAAAAATTATTAAGTTGGCCGAGTTAACAATAAAAACGAAAACAAATACTTACCGTGAAGAACGGAAATGATCACAATAATTGGTGAGCAATTGGAAGCTTCCTAGTCCGGCTCGAGGAAAACGTTTGAAGAAATGCATGCATAATGACGAGAATTCACACGTGTAGACTCAAGACTGGTGAGTTCGCCAGATTAATTGGTTCAGCAACCGACAGTACTTTGAAGATCGATAAATACATTGAATTTCACGTCCTAACGCAGCAAACGTTTTGATGTTTATGTGTCGACGTTTGAGGCAGAGTGGTGGCTAGAGAAGCCCAATCGTGTCGAAAAATCTTGTATGAATTAAAAATTTATATGATTAAAGTGTACGATTATAATTTATATTTATTTATATTTTTAAATTTGTGAATAAAGTATTATAATTTTTAATTTTTTAAATTTAAGAAATTAAAAAATATAAATAAATATATTACAAAATATACGATAGATTTTACACATTAATCTATACAAAAATTTTACTATTACGTCCTAAAAAATGTGACTTTCTTGGTGTTTGGCATGCCAAACGACTCCTTCCGTTTTAGAAGAAGTATCATTTTAAATAATTTATCTTATTTAATATTATCTATCAGTTTAAAAAATCAAAAAAATATTAAATGATATTTTTTTAACATTTACCCTTAGAGACATTAATTGAGATATTAATATAAAAAGATATAGTGACTTTGATATTTTTTTTAATTGGGATCGATGAAATAAAATAGTAGCTATCTACATTGGAGTTATTTGTTCCAATACTAAAATTAAGTCATTTTTCATCGACTTAATCTTTTTCACATTAAAGATTATGTAATTGGGATTTAATGTGAAAAGATAATTTCTTCACTTTGAAGTATTTTTTTTTGTGTGAAATTGATACAATTTAATAATTTGTTGGCGTAATTCATGTACACCAATTAAAGGGGATAGTCATTTTGAAATAAAAGAGTAACTATGTACGTTGGAGTTATTTGTTCCAATGCTAAAACTATGGCATTTTTCATCGACTTAGGAGTTACTATCTACGTTGGAGTTATTTGTTCCAATGCTAAAACTATGGCATTTTTCATCGACTTAATCTTTTTCACATTAACAGTGTAAAATTTATTAAAATCATGTCATTTTGATGATAGTATAAATTTTTTTTTTACATTAGTATAAGAATGATTAATTGAAAAAAATTTACATCAGTATAAGAATGATTAATCCTTCCTCATGATTTAATCTTGCCTTACTAGTTACTAGCCTTCTATTTTATTAACATTAGCTGTACATAAAATTTTGACACAAGTGGGCAATATTAGTTTTCTTTAAAGAACTAATTATAAATTGATGAATAAAAATTTTTGTCACTTTTTTGTTTAGTTTGCATCATATTGGGTGGTCAGAAATTCAGTAGACTTGATCATGACCAAATATTGTTGTGTGATACAAGCCACAAAAATCGAACCCAAAAATCTCACGTAACTGTCCTCGACGATGAAAGTTGCATGTGAAATCGTACAAAATTTTTACTATAAGACGAACAAAAGGTCGTATATTATACATCATTCCATATAGTGTCAAATGCTACGATGTTGGGGCATTTTTTGGTGGATTGGGTATTAGATACTGTACCATAGTTCGTTTGATTTCTGGATCAAGTTGGGTCCATTTTGAAATTTTCCATATAAGGGGTGTGTTATTTTAAGAAAGAAAAATATTGAAGAGGAAACAACTTTACATTACTACATTGAGTTCTAAAAGAGACGGATAAAAAATTTTACAAATATTCCCGTGATTTTTTTTTTTTTTTTTTTTTGAAAATGGTCAAGTTTTATTAATTTCTTGGAATTGGGCTAGAGAAGTGAAAGCTTTAGCATTATGGAGATTTTCTCTCCCTTGTAAACTAGAAGCATGAAAAATTCTGAAACGGAATCGTATATTCTTATTTTTGATCCAAAATGATCGTATAAGTGATGTGTGATTTATTTTTAATTTATTTTGAATAAAAAAAATCCACAACTTAATATCGTAAATAGATTCAAGAACGTCCGCTAGGAACAGTATAATCTTATTAAGTTCTGTTGTGTGTAGGAAAGCTGGAGCCTGGACCAAACACAAGACAGAGTCGTGATGTCTTAATCAAAGAAAATATTTAAATAGATTCGATTTTTTACTCTACTTTTTGTTGTCAAAATTAAATTTTAAAAAATTTTACTTATATGGATGTCATAAATTTTCTAAAATTTAATCCATATCACAAAATTTATAAAGAAGATAAAAAATCGACCTAAATATTTACTCTTTAATCAATGGTCACAAACAAGCACTGGCCAACAGTTCATCGGAAAGATCAATGTTGATAAATTTCCTATGGTTTTGGATGTTTGGAGAAGTCCACAACCACACGTCCTTTTTTTGTCTGCACCCAATGACATGGTACATCGTCAGCAGATGATTATTGTAAATTGTTTAGAAAGAATGATGTCCAAATGATAACTCCAAAACACATCAAATAAATATGTGCGAATAGTTCGGCTCAAATACAAGGTGTTTATTTAAGAAAAATCAAATCAAATTATTTAGACATTAATGGGCCAATTATGGATATGATTTGATATCCACCAGGCAATTAAGAATATTTGAACGAAATAATCTCAATGTAATTTTTAGAGGTGTGTATCAGTTAAGTGATCGGTTAATCGATTAATAAAATCGATCGAAATTTAAAAAAAATTCTAAAATTTTTAACTAATTTTGATTTTAAATTCAAATCAGTAGAAAATTCAAATTTTAAATTTGATTAATCGAATTCAAGTTCGATTTTAAATTCGATTAATCAAATTCAAGTTTGATTTTGAATTCGATTAACTAAATTTAACTCGAATCCGTTGGACTTTTAACATTGGGCCAAAATCTAATACGAAAACTTATTTTTCAAGTTAAATTTTTCTAATTTTATTTTATTTTGGCCATGTAATTTGATATGTTGTATGAATTTTTATTGATAAATGATTCATAAAAACAAGAAAAAAATAATATCATGCAATTTAATTGAATAATAACTAATATAATTACGTACAATACTATAATATCATGTAATTTGTAAATATTAATAAAATTTGTATCAGAAGACTAATTTAGTGTGATTTATGGATGATACTAATTTAATAATATAAATTAAGTATGAATTAATGTATAAGAATATAACAATTGTACGAATTAAGAAAAAAATATAGCTAATTATAATAATAATCAATAAATATATTGCTAGTTGACTAATGAAATTTATATTTTTAGTGATGTAATATTTATATATTAAAATATTTTAATAAAACTTTATTTTAATTATTGAATTCAGTAATCAGTTAATCGAATTAAAAAAATCTTTCTATCATTTTTGAATTTATTAAAGTATTCGAATTCAATTAATTAATTTCTACCCCAATTTAAAATTAATCAAATTTATTAATCAAATTGATGCAATTCGAAATCAATTATAAATTCAATTAACCGAATACTTGCACAGCCTAGTGATTTGAGGTGTTCTATACTCTTGAATTCATGGGAATGCAATTGATCATACAAGGCAAAAAAAAGAGGGAAAGTTTATATTCGATATATCACAAGCTCTAATTTTAAATATTTGATCGGATTTCATTTTATTTAGATATAGTAATATATTAATGATTTTGTCACTTTGTTTAGATGTACTAATACAAAGAAAAAGCATATTAAATTACCAATTTTTTATTTTAAATATCAAAATTTCTTTAATTTTTTAAACATTTTTTTGTCATTTTGTATAGATGTACTAACACCAAGTATGTGATGATAATGGTAACAAAAATTACGACTCAACTAATTAATAAAGTTGTCCGAGTTAACTCAGAAAACAAGAAGAAATTGAAAAAAAAAAAAAAACCATGAAGAATAGTTAGAAATGACACTTAAACTACAATTGGTGATCAATTGGAAAGAAATAGATAGGTTAGGCCCGGTCTATGATCCTATTTAAAGATTTTGTGATATAAATTAAAGTTTATGAAGTAAATAAGATCAATTGATGTAAAAATAAAATTTGATAATATTAAATTTTAATAACAAAATTTACACATTAACTTTAAAATTAGATCTACCTAAGTATTTAGTTCGAAAGGAAGCATCCTAGTCCGGCCCGAGGGAAACGTTTGAAGCATGATGCATGCATGACCACGAGAATTCACAGGTCAAGACGGGTGAGTTCGTGAGATTAATTGCTTCAGCAACCGAAGTAATTATTGCATGGATCACGTACAAAACCTACGAGGATACACTGAATTCATGTCCTAACACATTTCAACGTTTTGGTGTTTATGTTGCGGCGACGTTTGAAGCAGTGTGGTAAAAACTAGAAAAGCAGAATCGTGCATTTATTGCATCAAAAACTTGAATTTCTTGATGTTTCCGGTGCCAAACGGGGGTTAGTTTGAATGACAAATTGACAAGACTATTTATTCATGTGATAGTATATTTACGAGAGGTTAAACAAAATTCGATTAAATATTTAAATATAATTTAATATAATTTTATTATGTATATTGATTTTATTTAATAATTTTGAGTTTGTGATATATATATATATACCTCTTTAACCCTCCATTTTTGTAATATTAGTTTGTATATAAAATTTTGACATAATTAAGGTGCATATTAGTTTTTTTCTAAAAGAACTATAACAAATTAGTGATTAGAAATTTTTCTAACTTTTTTTTTGGTTTACACTATGTAGTACTACATTAGTGAGTGGTTCATATATATGCGTACGAAATTGTGATCCTTTTCTACTTGGATACTTGCTTGGCCCACCTAGGATTCCAGTCAAACACTAGGGCAAAATAGTTTCCATTTAATTAGCACGTGTCTTTCGTTACAAAGTTGCCGATGCACTAAATAATTAAGGATATTACGTCAAAAAAGGCAAATTTTTAAAAACAAATTAAAATGCAATTCTTCTAAAATGACTACTATCATTTTTCATGCACGTTTTGATTTGCAGGGGTTCAGTTAAACTAGATATTTAGATTTTATCACGCTTAAAAGGCATATATGTTTTTCTCTATGGTTAAGTTTGGGCTATGTTGATTTTTTAGATTGAACTACTGACAGATGCACACTCGATGTATGTGTAATTAATCAAAAAATAAATTACTTATAAGTGTAAATGTAAAACGGATTCTGAAAGTTAAAAAAAAAAAAAAAAAAAAAGTGAAGATGGATAGTTATATGGTTGTTAGTTACTAACATAATTTAAATTTTAATAGGAATTAAAAATTTAAAAGGAATAAACTTCCACTAATAACTTGGGTGGAAGAAATAACGACTAAGGGCATAAGAAGAAAAATGTTAAATTTTCATTTTCTAAAATTTAAGAGGTCTTGTGCTTTATATATAATTAGATTAGATAAGAGAGTCAATAGTTTATGTCAACATAAATCCATGGATTTTCCTTTTCTAAAAAAAAAGGAAAAATTGTATATGCTAAGGAATATGTATAATAAGCATATGTACACTTGTAAATTTTTTCAAAATGGCCAACAACTTTCTTTGATTAAAATACCTTTGAAATTAAATCTTTTACACAAGAGTAGTGTTCACACTTCATAGATGTCACGATTGCCGTAATAAAATGCTGTTGTCACATTTTAGCAAAACGTGAGATATTACTAGTAGTTTATGGTCTAGAAAAGATACTTTGATATATCTATCTACTACACTAAATTGTGATATCCAATTTAGTTCGCATGTAACGTATAATGTCAAATGGTAATTATTCATGTGGTATGTTGATTTTCACAAGACGAAATTTGGACTCAGGGTAAATTATTGGCACAATAATCTAATAAGTTTTTTAGGAGGTTAAAATTCCATAATAGGCGGTGTCAAATTTGTGATGTAAATTTTGTAAATTTAATATAAATTATTCAAGAAGCATTGGATTTTCTGTTATATTTTTTTACGTTATAGTTGTGTTACTAACATTATGTGATGGAGTGACACTTATCCCTCATCGAATAGTTTCGACGGTATATTTATATTACATCATGTGATGGAATAATATTTATCCCTCATTTAATATTTTATTATATTAAAAATATGTATGTAATCTCATCACATCATGATATAATATAAATATAACATTGAAAAAAATATAACAGCCAACTACAACCACCGTTCTTTCTCATCATCAATAGTCAAATAACATGCATAATGGACATGCAAAGATTGTCTATATAAGCTAACACAATAATGCATCTTCGTTCGCAACCTCGAACCAGCTAGCCAACAGTTCCATAGTACCCTTTCTTCTCTCGAGCATGGCTTCCACTAATTTCACGTTGCCATCTCGTGCCCATGACTATGAGCTCAACTCCTCATCCTCCTCCTCGGTTCCGGAAACTAAAATCTCGCTAGAGTTAGAGACCAATTTTAGGGTAATGCAAAGCCAAGGGGAAAATAATGGTGTTGTAAGAGACGAAACCCACAGGTCGAATAACATAGGTGTTTTTCTAACATGGAAGGATTTATGGGTCACAGTTTCCAATGGAACAAAAGGTAGTAGATCAATCCTTCAAGGGCTTACTGGCTATGCCTGTCCTGGTGAACTTTTAGCCATTATGGGTCCTTCTGGATGTGGCAAATCAACACTTCTTGATACATTAGCTGGTATTCTCTTCGTCTTATAATTTTCGTTATTTTTTCAAAAATTCAACTATTTAAGGATAGTGTTAAATCTTAAAAGTTGTTATTTAAAATTTTTTCAAATGTTGTGACGAAATAAATTTTCTCTTTTTTTAAGTTAATAATTCGATGCGCTCTAAAAATAAGGTCAAAATGGCTCTTCATAGTTACAACACTAGCACTCAAAAATATCTCTAAATTCTAAAGCTTAGAAATGAATTTTCCCAATCTTAATGGGAAGTAGGCCAGTAGCAGTTGGTGTCCTGCGTGCCCAAGATATACGTAACGTAATTCTCACTACACTTGTTACCTCTTTTGTTATTTGTTTGGTTTAGACATCTACAAAGAGTCTATGACACTTATGACACAAAATAGGAGAATTTATTTTATAGAGAAAAAGGTATACCTAGTTTTTTTAGGGTGAGACTGCAACGTATGTATTCTACAAATCCGAGGAAATTCATGCCTCTTGCAAAAGTTACCAAATTAACAGCTGATTTTGCCTTTTCTTTATCTTATTGGTAGGAAAGACGTACCTTATAGATGTGCAATTTACCAAAAAAAAAAAAGAATAATATAAGGAGCGAAGGATAAATTGCGGGAAGAGAGTACCAGGAAGTTATGGATAGTTAATTAAGAGATAATAAAGGGGGTGAGGAGGGTATAATTAATAAATTAAAAAATAACGGACACTAAATTCTCCTCTCTCTCTTTTATGTATAGTATTGATTAATAGTAATTTTCTTCTCTAAAATTCTTTGTAGCCCAAAGAATATAAATATTTTGATTCTAGTGTTACTGAAAATTTTGAAATTATTTGCAATAATATCCTTATTAAAATTACACTTTACCCCTAAACTCGTAAAGCAATACTATAAATAGTCCCTCAAATATAAGTTCATATAAGTTTGCCCTTTCAAACACAATTTCTATACACACCCTTGCTGTTTCGTACCTTTTTCTGAATGCATAGGCATCTACATACAGTTTCATCAACCATTCAAGTTATAGTGATCTATTCCTAATTAAAAATAACAAGTTCAATGTCTTTGAATTATTTGAAGGAAGCGGGCAAGTAATCATAGAATAAACATGCATTGACTGCTCAAAGTTTTCCACGGTTAGACTTGTGCATGATCGTGACCAATTAAATGGGCAGTTACAAAATTCAAACCCAATAATCTCACGTAACCGTGCTCGATATTGAAAATTGCATGTGAAATCGGACAAAATCACGTAAGAAGGCAAACAAAGAGTCAAAGAGTTTATACCCGCACTTTATCATTCCAGATAATATCAAATGCTACGTGGCGAGAATGTATTATTTACTCTTGAGAGGATTGAATCAACGGTGGCGTGTCATAAATAGTTTGGTTTTTGGATCGAAAGTGATCTATTTTAAGATTTTTCATACTAAGCTTGTATTAATTTTTAAGAAAATATATCTAAGAGGAATCAACTTATATATTCACTACATTCAGTCCTAAAATAAACGGATAAAAAATTTTACAAATATTTTCCCTGTGATTTTTCTGAAAATGATTAAACTTTATCAAATCTTAATTTGGAATTGAGTTAGACAAGTGAAAACTTTGACACTATAGAGATTTTCTCTTCCATGTAAACTAGAAGCATGTAAAATTTTAAAATAGACAAGATTCACTATTATATCGTAATTTTGATCGAAAAAAACTTCGATATAATATTGTAAATCGATCCATCCAAAAATATTGTCTGCTAACAGCAGTATAATCTTGTTAATTCTTTTGTGTGTAGGAAGGTTAGACTCAAACACAAGGCAGAGTGGTGATATCTTAATCAATGGTCGCAGACAAGCACTGGCCTACGGTACATCGGTAAGCAAAATCTCACCACTAATGAAGTGTGGACTGTATACTAGAATTCCATAACCACACGGTTTTAGGTGTATTTCTGTCTGCACAAACGTCGTTGTCATTATTAAGAAGAATGCCCAAGAAGGCAACTTCAAAACATACTTGACGAATAGTATGAATCAAATAAAAGGTGTTAGTTAAGTAAAATCAAATCAAATTATTTAAAAATTGTAAGTCAAAGAAAAACGATACAAGTAGTCAGACAAATAAATATGGGAATTTTTTACATGAATATAATTTACGGTAAGTGAGACGGATTTTTTAATCCATATTCATCCACATCATTTTAAAAAAATTTATTTTTAATGAGGTAAGAGTAATATAGATAAATATAAACGAAAGAATCCATCCCACTATTTATTATGAATTAGATTTATATAAAAAAATTTCAATAAACACCCCTTCCCCGAGATTCAGATCCTCGACTCTACTAACCCAACTGCAAATCAGTGTCACTTCTATATTTTTGCCGCGTTGCTACTCTATTATGAAATCACGTGAGCCATTTTTAAGTAAAAAAATCGCACTTGACTTGGGTTAAGGAAAGCTTACCGGTTAACCGGGAAAAATTCATTAAGGATGAATGGAAGAAAACTAGTGATAGTGTATCATTTATTTTCCCTCAAATTGCCTTCACTTTCAAACAATGGTTATCAAATCTTTCGAAAACTAAATAGACATCAGCAAGAGCACCATTTTCCGACATCGGGATGGTGTCCTTATTGCCACCGGTGTAAAAACCATCATCATCATCATCCGATGAATCTACAACATTATGTCGCACCTATCGTCCTCCGACAGTCCCACATTTCATCCAGAAATTTTTTTTTTTTTTTCCCTTTCATTGTTTTAGGTCATAATTCATCAAATTAATGATACGTAAATTAAAAAAATTACTGAAACATGTAATTGAATACTGTAAAACTAAAAAAACCAATGGAAAAACCTACCTAGTAAAATCCTAGAATCTGGATCGAAAGAACGGAGGTGGGTGTTAATGATTCATAGTTCAAAATAAGTCAAAATATAAGAGAGAAAAGGTTTTAGAATTTTCCATTTTTAATCTGATTACTGTGATTTTTCCATTTCACTGGTAGCTTGATTTCACTTAAGTTTCTCACATGATTTCATAAATAAAGCAGCAACGTGACAAAAAAAGTAAAGGTGGCACTAGTTTGTAGCTGGGTTAGTGGTGTCGAGGATCTGAATCCGTTCACCCTACCCACCACTCCCAAGGGCTAGATACTACCTGATATGACAGTAATCAAATATTAAATATGTTCAACTGTTTCAAAATTTTTATGACACTCTCTGTATCAATTATTTTTTCACTGTCTAGATACTTATTACATGTGTTTTCGTTATTTATTATTAGTGGAAAAGACACATGCTTTGTGTGTAATTTTTTAAAAAATAAATAATTAAAAATAAATACATTTAAGACTATTTATGAGCAAATAGAAGTTTTTAAACTATCAAAGATAAGATAGGAATAACATACGTTGATATCAAACCAAATATGTGATCTTATTTTATATATAGTATAGATATTAGAGTACATATGACTAACATGAATCGGTAAAATAAGAGATTGACACAGCGAATGAGATAGAAATTCTCATCGCAATTACAGCAAACTAAATCATACAAAAAAAGAAGGTCGATAAACAAGGACAGGACAATAGTTATTAGGAAAATTCTTACATGGAAAATTCTTGTGGTCCATATTTATCCTAAAGTATTATACTTTTTAAATTTTTTTTTTAAAAAGTTATAAGATGTGGATAAATACATACCACAAGGTGTGTAGTAAAACTGTACACTTGTGGATAAATATATACCACAAGATGTGTAGAAAAAACTTGCTATAATAACATGATGCGGGGATCTGTTTGTGAATTGTTAATATTATTCTGAGTATTCTATGAATAGATTAAGTAACAATTTCTTTAATTGAAAAATAGGTAATTATATAAAACTTGTTGTCTGTAATCTCACATACTTATCTCTCATTCTCATGATTTAGACTGATCCCACCTTTTAAATAGACACTCATCGGTTAGAATTAAAATTCTCCCTTAACAGTTATAACTATTATATTAGACTTTAAAAATCACATTGAATGTGATGTTAGTACTTCTTTTTCTGTATAATGCATATGAGAGAAAAGATAATTGAAAAACTTATTAGTAAATAATTACAAAATATTATTTGTAGAATAATGAATAATTTATCTGTCCAAATAGAGCCAAATTATTTGTTAATCCACGGTGAAATCAATATCAGGCCTATGTGACTCAAGATGATGCATTGATCACAACCTTAACTGTAAGAGAAGCTGTATACTATTCAGCTCAACTCCAGCTACCCAATTCCATGTCGAAATCCGAGAAAAAAGAGACAGCTGAAATGACTATAAGGGAGATGGGATTGCAAGACGCAATGAATACAAGAATTGGAGGATGGGGTTCGAAGGGCTGTGACTTAGCGGAGGACAAAAAAGGAGAGTAAGTATTTGCATAGAGATACTGACTCGCCCGAAACTTCTCTTTCTTGATGAGCCAACAAGCGGACTTGATAGCGCAGCTTCGTATTATGTTATGAGCAGAATTGCCCGGCAGCGCGCGGGGAAAACCATCATTGCATCCATTCATCAGCCGAGTGCTGAAGTTTTTGGATTGTTTCAGAGTGTCTGTCTTTTGTCTTCTGGAAAAACAATCTATTTTGGCCCAGCTAATGCTGCAAATGAGGTGAGCATCCTCTTTTATTACGATTCCAAATTTACAAAGAACCAAACACAGTCAAAGACCAATTAAAAGTAGGAAAATCATATAGTCCCTTTACGAACTATCTTATTATGCTTTAAAGGATTGTACAATACGATATGTTAATACTTCAAAAACTTGTGGTATTGTACAAGCTCTAAAGTACAGCCAGATACTCATTACTGGATTGAAGAACTTTCCAAAAGTATAATCATCTATAAGTACAGAAGTACTAATCTTATAAGGTTTGCAGTTTTTTTCAGCAAATGGTTTTCCGAGCCCAACTCTACAAAATCCATCCGATCATTTCCTCAAAACAATAAATAAGGACTTCGATGAGGTATGATACATACAGATTAAGCTGAGAATTTTTTTTCTTATCTTTTAAGGGACAATATATGTTCTTGAATCCATTTTTTTTGGTTCACTATATTTAGAGTTTAATTAATTTAATGTTCTTGACAGGATATTGAAGAGGGATCAGCTAGAAAGAAGTCCACAGAGGAAGTCATCGGCATTCTTGTTAAGTCCTATAAATCATCCCATTGTTACCAAGAGGTTCAAAGGCAGGTTGCTGAAATATGCAGTAAGGTGAGTAAACTGAAAGATCTCTTATCTTCTAGTAGTTCTTTTTTCATTATTAAGTCTTCCTGATTTTGGCAATTCCTCAAAGAAAATTCAGAACTTGATTCGTACGTACTAATAATCATGAATGACATTAATGATTGTATAGGAAGGTGAAGCACTAGAGAAAAACAGAAACCATGCCAACTTCATCACTCAATGCTGTGTTCTGACAATAAGATCATCTATAAACATGTTTCGTGATCTTGGCTACTACTGGCTGCGACTAGTAGTTTACATTGTATTAGCTCTTGGTCTTGGCACCATCTATTACAACATTGGCTCAAATTATGGTTCCATTCAGGTGAGAAATTGAGAATTATGCAATCAAAAACACAAGAAAAAGCAATATGTATCTTTGCCTTAGCATTTTATCCTAATGAAGGTCTGAATATATAAGGTTATTCTTATTTCAGGCACGAGGTTCAATGCTCATGTTTGTGGCTTCATTCCTAACTTTCATGGCTATTGGTGGATTCCCTTCATTTGTGGAGGAGATGAAGGTATGTACTCTTCTTTTGGAACAAAACAAAAGACAACAAAAAATGTATTTCTTAAGTTCTGTTAACATCTAGATTTATGCTATTTATTATCCACAATATCAGAATATCATTATCAATATTAGTTAGCATCTACATTAATTGTATAATTACCTTATTAATTAGCTTTTAGATTCACTGTCTGTATTGAACAATACAGGTATTTCAACGAGAAAGGCTGAATGGCCACTACGATACGGGTGCATTCGTAATAGGCAACATATTGTCAGCATTGCCATACTTGGTACTAGTATCGCTGATTCCAGGAGCGATTGCTTTTTATCTCACTGGACTTCAAGAAGGAGTTGGAATTGGAGAAGGAGTTGAACGGTTCTTCTATTTCTCAACCGTTCTTTTTGTTTGCATGATGTTGGTTGAGAGCCTGATGATGATAGTTGCAAGTATTGTGCCAAATTTCCTCATGGGAATCATAGCTGGTGCTGGAATCCAAGGCCTGATGATACTAGGCGGCGGATTCTTCCGCTTACCGAATGATTTACCTCACCCCTTTTGGAAGTACCCATTGTACTACATTGCCTTCCACAGATATGCCTACCAGGGCTTGTTCTCAAGAATGAATTCGAGGGCCGAACGTTTCCGAATATCCCCGGCGGACGGCCTCGGGTGATTACTGGTGAAAGCATATTGAGAGAAACATGGCAAGTTGAAATGGAGTATTCAAAGTGGGTGGATATTGCTATTTTGTTTGGAATGGTGGTTGTTTATAGGTTGATTTTCTTGATGATTGTCAAGGCTGGTGAAAAGCTTAAACCTGTTGTAAGAGCTTTGATGTCAGTTCAACAAAAGCAGGCTAGGCAAATCATGGCAGCAAATCCTACTACTGAGACAAATTCAGCTGGAAATTCCCCATTGTATGAGATAAATAAATGAAAAGACATGCAATGAAACTGAGGTAGTAGCATGTAAGCAAATGATATGCTACTATCCTATTCCTTCTTAGGAATGATATTGCACCTCATATAGGATTATAGTAATGTGTAGGACAGCCAAGTAGAGTTAGATAAATTGAGGATGTGATACATTCTAATAAGGTGGAATTGTATGTGATGAACATATTAGAGAATTATTTTGTTGTGTTTTAAATAGTTATATAATAATAGTATTAGTTTTTAATATATATGATATTGTATGTTTTAAGTAAAGAAAATTTTACATTTTCGTTGAGGGTATTATTCTATTAGTTTTAAAAGTTTGTACAATATAAATTTTTAAAATATATAATATTATATTATACAAAATTTTAAAATATAATGAAATGATTCAATTACAAAATTATAAATTTTTCGATAAATAAGAAGATTCTAAAGAGATAGTAGAATTTTCCTGCAATAACATACATTACGTACCATACATCAACTCTAACTGGTATTATAACTTTGAAAATAGAAATTGATGCCTAAGACTTATTGATGGAGAGGTTTGGTATGAAAGGAAGAGAGAAAAAGCGAGGCTTTCTTGGTTTGGAATTTTTAAGTTGGGGGAAAAGAAGATATATGGAGAGCTTTGGAGCTTTAACATTTCACTCCAAACAGGAAAAATTAGAAAAGGAGAGGTTAAAAATTCCAAAGTGTCTCACGTGCAAATAAAGTGTGAATATAAACTTACAATTTTTAAAAAAAATAAAATTCCAAATATATACACAAAATGTCAATGTTTTTTCAACCCAAACAAAAGAAAAAAATCTTATCTACATTTTTTTTTTCTATTCCATGAAAATTAAAAAATAAGCTTTAATAGAGTTTAACATAAAGAAAAATATTTATGCAGACATGCTCTTAAGTTTCACTTGTACACTATATGATATCAATTAAATTTTACGTAATAAATAAAATTAACTTATTCGAGTAAAATTACATAAGATTTAATCATGAACACAAATTCGACTGACGAGATGCATAATTGGGTTTAGTTAAATATTTTGCTTAACATAATACATTTATCAAGCCTTTTTTCAAAAAAAAAAAAAAACTAAGAATTGCTTTAAATATTTGTTATATAGAAAAGTACTAACTCTATTAATCCCCACAATTAATCGTATGTGATATGAGAACGTAATTAATTCGTAAAAGGGAATTAGAAAATAGTGTTTTTCTCAAATCTTCATATGTTTTTTATAAATAAGAATATTACCTTTTCTAGACTTTCTTTTTCTTTTCTCAGAAACGTTAATACTTAATATCCTATACTATTTATAAGCATATATAAAGAGTGAGAAAGAAAGAGCGCGAAGGTGGGGATGGGGGAGATCGCGATGGAGGGCGACGTGGAGGTGGCCGCAGCGGAGGAGGCTGCTGTTGTGGTTCGCTCTCTCGCTCCTCTTCTCCTTTCTCTTTAATTTACTGCTATTAATTAATTAATTTCCCCAATTTCAAAACCCTATTTCAAATTGTGCTTTTGCAGAAATTTAAAAAAAAAAAAAAATTGACTATTGTGGATTAATTAATCGGTTTAAGTAATAATGTGCAGGAGGAGGAGTTGGGTGACATGAAGAAGAGACTGAAGGAGATGGAAGATGAAGCGGCGGCTCTCCGTGAAATGCAGGCCAAAGTCGAGAAAGAAATGGGCGCCGTTCAAGGTCGAAGCCCCCTTCCTTTTTTTTCCCAATATATCTATCATATGTTTCTATTGAGCTTTTCTTACTATTTTTTTTTTGTTGTTTTTCTTAATTCTATAATTAGGGTTTCATTTTATTGGAATTGTGTCCGCTTCTGTGTATGTGTGTTTGAGCTTGGTTTATAATTTTGTTGAAATGTTAAGAAGCTGTAAAGGCGGATGTTTTGCCGGTACTCGGCCGGGATTTGACTGTTGATTTTGCTAAATTAGGAAGATAGAATATTTTTTAATGTATTTAGAATAACGGTGTAAAAAGATACCAGGAGAGTCAAAAGGTTATGCCCCATAAACAAGGAATCTTGGTGGCGGGATGAAGTACAAGATAAAATCGATGTTAAAAGGGTTAGCTATAAGGCTCTGTATGGTTGCTGAAGTGATGAGAATGTTGATAAATATAAGCTTGCTAAAAAGGAGGCTAAATAGGCTGTAAGTGAAGTAAAGAATAGGGTTTTTGAAGATTTTTATCAAAAATTAGAATCTAAAGAGAGGGAGCGAGATATTTATAAAACATATATTGTTAAAGCAAGAGTCCATAGGACGAAGGATTTAACTCAAGTCAAGTGCATCAAAGATGAAAATAATAAGGTGCTAGTAAGAGATGAGAAAATTAAGGAAAGATGAGAAAAATACTTCCATCAACTATTTAATGAAGGCAATGGAGACGATATCAACCTAGGAGAGTTAGCTAAGTCTGAGGAGTATAAAAACTTAATGTATTATCGAAGGATTCAGGAATTAGAGGTGGAGGAGGCTTTGAAGAAGATGAAGAAAGGAAAAGCAGTTGCCCCGATGATATCCCAATCGAGGTATGGAAATGCTTAGGAAAGAAAAGCAAAAGTTGGCTTAGCAGTCTTTTCAATAAAATATTGAAGGGTAGAAAGATGTCTGACCAGTGGAAGAAAAGTACTCTCATACCCATATTCAAAAATAAAGGAGATATACAAAATTGTGCAAATTACAGATAATATTAAGTTAATGAACCATACGATATCTCTCTTTGGGAGAGTGTGATAAAAAGAAGGTTAAGAAATGAGATTAAGATGTCAAATAATTAGTTTGTTTTTATGCTAGGGAAATCAACTACTAAAGCCATATATCTCTTAAGGAGACTTATCCAGAGATCCTGTGATTTACATATGATTTTTATTGATCTTGAAAAGGCATACAATGGAGTCCCTAGAGAAGTTATGTGGAGAGTTTTAGAAAAAAAGAGGAGTTAGAGGAGCATATATAGAATCAATAAGGAGATGTATAGGAATGTGATTACAAGTGTGAGAACACCAGGTGGGTTACACGAGAGTTCTCTATAAATATAGGTTTACACAAAGTTCAGGTCTAAATCCTTATCTATTTGCGTTAGTCATAGATGAATTTATTAGGCATATACAGGAGAAAATAATATATTATATGTTATTTGCAGATGACATTGTGTTAGTAGATGAAATAAAAGATGGGATTAATGCTAAACTCGAGGTTTGGAGAGACACTTGAGGCAAAAGGGTTTAAACTTAGTAGATCAAAAACAGAAATCACTATATGGAATTTAAGTTTAGCAAGGGTGCACGTAGGAGTGGAATAGGGGTTAGTATCGGAGATCAAGATATATCCATAAGTGAAAATTTTAAATATTTAGGATCAGTTATTCAGAGTAATGGTAGTATAGATCGAGATGTTACACATCGGATACAAGCGGGATGGACGAAATGGAGAATGGCATCGGGAATATTATGTAACCGCAAAATTCTTTTACGACTTAAAGGTAAATTTTATAGAACGGCAATTGGGCCAGCGATGCTCTATGGGTTTGAGTGTTAGGCAGTGAATTGCACACATGAACAAAAGATGAGAGTAGTAGAAATGCGAATGTTAAGATGGATTTGTGGGTACACTATGATGGACAAGATACGGAATGAGCATATTCGTGAGAAGATTGGAGTAGCATCTATTGATTAGAAGATGAGAGAAACATGCTTAAGGTGGTTAGGTGATGTGTTAAGACGATCAGTAGAAGCGCCTGTCAGGCGAGTAGATTTTAAGGAGAGTGGCTAGTCAACATAAGAGGGGTAGAGGAGGAAGACCGAAAAGAACTTAGTGGGTAATTTGTAGGAAAGATATAGCCTATGTAGGAATTGAGGAGAATATGGTCCATGACAGAACGCAATGGCGTAGTAGAATTCATGCTACCGATCCTACTTAGTGGGATTAAGGCTTGGTTTATTCGTTTGTTTGTTATTTAGAATAACGGTCTAGGGGCTTATTTTGACAATGTAGAATGACCAAATTTTGATTGAGCGTGAAGTTGGGATTTTTACTTTGTTTGGATTGGAGTTTGCAATTAAACCTTGTTGCTTGGCTATTTTGATATAGTGATTTTCATTCTGTGAGCTTCACCACTTTTTCAAGATTATTTATCGGTTCATACATTGGGCAGTCTACAATTTACTTTAACTATAGTATTCTTTTTCTTCTATTTTTAGAATATGATCGATTGAGGATTCATAGAAGTATTAATGGAGTTTTATTCGATACAAGGGATGGGGTGTATTTGCAAATTAACCTGTTAGTTTGTTGAGATCTTTTAGCAGTGATCTTTGTTTTTTCCTTGTTTTTGTCTGCTTTAATTCCATCTGATAAATGCCTGTTTTTGTATCTGGAAATTCTGCTCGAGCACTTTATTCCTGACTGGGAATCTGTCATTTTCATCTATTTTAAAGCTATGGGACTACACCTGTTACTTGGTACGTGCTGGCACTCAATTAGTAGCGCTAGCACGTCACTCGGCTCCTCGGCTCACTTCGGTTGCAAAGACTTTCTCCTTAGTCGGTTTGGCTCTGAATCTACGTGCCTATGACTTCGTTTCTATATAAATTTTTATATGAAACCAAGATAGTATTTCATAAAGTTCTTTTTGAATTTTTTTGGCTGAAGTAAGAATATTTAATATTTTGCTTAATTTATTCCGTCATAATACACCTTAACTGTTGGTTTGGAACTGTAATGGCTACATTCATTTAAAGTTGAATTTGGTAGTCATAAGGATATCTTACATCAAGTTTCTAATACTGATTTTATATCTCTCTACTTTCGGAGTTGTTCTGTTATGCATACTACCATTACCTAGTAACAGCATTTGTAAAACTACTTATCATTTGCATTTTCTTGCTTGACAGTTATACTTTTTTATTATGATTTTGGCTTTGAATGCAACCAGATCCTGCTACTGATGCAGCAAGTCAAGCAAATAAAGAAGTGGATTCTCGTTCAATCTTTGTTGGCAATGTGAGACCTATATTATAAACTGCTAGTTTGTTTTTTAAAATATACTCTTAATTTCACTCTGATGACTTAGTTTCCTCATGAATCAACTAGCTTTCCTATGCTGAAGTTTGCTTTGTCTGATTATTGATGTCCCTTTATCTGGGTCTTTCTTTTTATTCAAAAGTAGCTTTAGTTATCTGAATTGAACATTTAAGCTTTCATAGAAATCTCTTGTTGTGGCCATATATGGTTCACATATATGCATGCAAAAATAAGTAAAAATATAATATAAGCTGATGCTGGGAGAGCCCCTCCATGAATTTTATTGGGTTTTACACACAAAGTTTATGGGTTTAAAATTTATATTTCGGAGAGCTGATGGAACTATTTTGTTTATCACTTTGTGAAATCAATGTGTTATATTAAAGCCTGGCAATGAAGGTAGTAGATACAATGATTTGGAAAAGAATTAATATTTTGTGTTTATAAGAGACAAAATGGGTAGGAGAAAAGGCTAAACTATTAGATAGTTCAGGATTTAAACTTTGGTATTCAGGAGTAAATAGGACTAGAAATTGGGTAGGTATTATTGTAGATGGGTCGATGAAGGATCATGTTGTGTAGGTGACTAGGAAAGGATGACTAGGAAAGGAGATAGGATTATGTCCCTTAAACTAATTTTAGGACGTGAAACTATTAATATCTTTAATGTCTATGTGCCTCAAGTAGGTCTAGATGAGTCCATTAAGGCTAAGTTTTCGGAGGATTTAGATGAGTTGATAGGTAGTGTCCCCCATTTATCTTTATAGGAAGTGATCTAAATGGGCATGTGGGAAGAGATAATGAGGATTATGAAGAAGTGCATGGTGGATATGGTTATCGGGGAAGAAATGAAAACGGAAAATCAATCTTGGAGTTTGGAATGGTATTTGACCTTTGCATTATCAATACTTTTTTCAAGAAGAGGGAGGAACATTTAGTTACCTTTAAAAGTGATTCAACAAAGTCACAGATTGACTTTCTCCTCACAAGAAAGAGAGATAGAAGGGTTTGTAGAAATTGTAAAATTATACTTGGTGAAAGTTTAACCTCACAACATAGGCTTTTGGTGGTAGACTTGAGGCTTAAACATCACATTAGGCGAAAGAACCTACTTAAATCACATAGAATTAAGTGGAGGAATTTAAAGAAGGAAAAAGAAGAAATTTTTAAGGAAGATTTGTTAAGGCAAAGTATTTGGGACTTACAAGGAGAATCTGACACTTTATAGAATGACATGGCAACTAGAGTGAGAACAGTGGCTAAGTTAAAATACTTGGAGAATCAAGAGGTTATGCTTCCATGAACAAGGAATCTTGGTGGTGGGATGAATGTGTACAGGATACAATCAAAGTTAAGAGGGTTAACTATAAGGCTCTATATAGTTGTAGAAGTGACAAAAATATTGAGAAATATAAGCTTGTTAAAACGGAGGCAAAAAAAGTTGTGTAAGTGAAGCGAGGGATAGGGATTTTGAAGATTTTTACCAAGAATTAGAATCTAAGGAGGGGAGAGCGAGATATTTATAAAATTATTAAAGCAAAAGCCCAAAGGACGAAGGATTTAATTCAAGTCAAGTGCGCCAAGGATGAAAATAATAAGGTGCTAGTAAGAGATGAGGAAATTAAGGAAATATGGAAGAGATACTTCCATCAACTATTCAATGAAGGCAATGGAGACGATATCATTCTAGGAGAGTTAGCTAAGTACGAGGAGTATAGAAATGTAATGTATTATCGAAAGATTCAAGAATTAGAGGTGGAGGAGGTTTTTCAATCTGAAGAAGATGAAGAAAGGAAAAGCTTGGCCTCGATGATATCTCAATTGAGGTATGGAAATGCTTAGGAAAGAAGAGCATAAGTTGGTTTACCAATCTTTTCAATAAAATATTGAATAGTAGAAAGATGTCTGACTAGTGAAAGAAGAATAGTCTCAAACCCATATTCAAAAATAAAGGGGATATACAAAATTGTGTGAATTACAAAGGTATTAAATTAAGGAGCCATATGATGAAATTTTGAGAGAGGGTGATAGTAAGAATGTTAAAAAATGAGAATAAGGTGTCAAATAATCAGTTTGGTTTTATGGTAGGGAAATCGACTATTGAAGCCATACATCTCTTAAGGAGACTTACCGAGAGATATCGGGATAAAGAAAAGGATTTACATATGAATTTTAGTGATCTATAAAAGGCATACGATAGAATCCCTAGAGAAGTCATGTGGAGAGTTTTAGAAAAAAAGAGAAGTTAGAGTAGCATATATAGAATCAATAAAGGAGATGTGTTGGTAGAAATGTGGTTACAAGTATGAGAACAGGAGGGTTGACACGAGAGTTCCCTAAAAATATAGATTTACACCAAGGTTCAACTCTAAGTCTTTATCTATTTGCATTGGTCATAGATGAACTTATAAAGCACATACAGGAGGAAATACCATGGTATATATTATTTGCAGATGATATTGTGTTAGTAGATAAACCAAAAGATGGGGTTAATGCCAAACTCGAGATTTGGAGAGAGACACTTGAGGGAAAAGGGTTTAGAATTAGTAGATCAAAAATAGAATATATGGAATTTAAGTTTAGTAAAGGTGCACGTAGGAATGGAATAGAGGTTAGTATCGAAAATCAAGATATACTCATAAGTGAAAATTTTAAATATTTAAGATCAGTTATCCAAGAGAAATGGGTCTTGGGAAATTGCAAATTTTTTTATTTTAGACAAAATATTCAGAGTAATGGTGGTATAGATCAAGATGTTATACATCGGATACAAGTGGGATGAACTAAACCTGAAGAATGGTATCGGGAATATTATGTGACCGCAAAATTCCTTTACGACTTGAGGGTAAATTCTATAGAACGGCAATTAGGCCGACGATGCTCTATGGGTCTGAGTGTTGGGCAGTGAATCACACACATGAGCAAAAGATGATAGTAGCAGGAATGCGAATGTTAAGATGGATGTGTGAGTACACTAGTATGGACAAGATACGAAATAAGCTTATTCATGGGAAGATTGGAGTAGCATCTATTGATGAGAAGATGAAAGCAACAGGCTTAAGGTGGTTAGGTCATGTGTTAAGACTACCAATAGAAGTGCCTGTCAGCTTAGTAAATTTTAGAGAGAGTAGGCAACATAAGAGGTGTAGAGGAAGATCAAAAAAGATTTGGTGGGTAACTTGTAGGAAAAATATAGCCCATCTAGAAATTGAGGAAGATATGGTCCATGACAAAGCGCAATAGCGTAGCAAGATTTTTGCAGCCGAACCTATTTAGTAGGTTTGAGGCTTGGTTTGTTTGTTTTGTTTGTTTGTATTTTTTTGCTGTCAACTCTTTGCTTTTCTTCCTCCTTTTCTGCTTGTTCGATGTAATGAGAAGCTTATTGCTATTCAGACTGTGGTTTCAAGAAGTTTTTTTCGTTATTCCCTTTTAAAATGTTTCAAGCTGCTTTTGAAATTCAGTTGCTGGGAATCATCCTTTCACGAGGATATTGGTCTTGAAATTCGGTTGTTGGGAATGATCCTTTCACGAGGATATTGGATAATTGTGATCATAGTGGTTGTATACTAAGTCCCGATTCTGTCAGGATGAGATTAAGTTCTTGAAAACATGGATGTTGTATTTTCTTGTGGATATAAAATTTTCAAATAAATAACCACCCGAAATTGCCACAGGGTTCATTTCTGTTTTTTTTTTTTTTTACCGTTGCTGTCTTTGTTATTTGCTCCACATACTTTTTGCGTAAATCTGGTAGGGGTGTCAATGGGTCGTGTCGGGTCCTTATCAGGTTCGTATTTGAATTAATCTCAATCCAAACACGAGCCATTAAGCATTTGTGTCGCGTTGTGTCATGACCCGTTTATTAACGGGCTGACCAACACGACCCGTTAACCCGTTATGCTTTTTAAAATAATACAAAAGTTACTTAACAGGTTGGCCCGACACGACCCACTAACCCGTTAACCTTTTTACACGTACTTAGTTTATTCGGTGATATGATAACTTACAATTAACCCGTTGACCTGAATGACACGATATGCTATGAAAGAGTGTATTATTGTGTCAAATTTTTACAAATATCCCAATTAATTAACGGGTTCGGGTTAAACGGGTCGTTCAGGTGACCCGCTAAGATAACGGGTTACCGGGTCAACCCGTGGGTTGACATGATACGATCCGTTTAAATTCGGGTCGTGTTTGAACCTGTTAATTTCGTGTCGTGTTTGTATCGTATTGTCGTGTCGTGTTCGAAATTGCCACCCCTATAATCTGGTTTGGACAAGCTGTGCGATTGACAAAAGCTCAAGAGGCTGGTGCGGCCCGTATAGAATAGCTAACTTCTTCCACCAATTGATAGCCACTAAAAGGTAATCTAACCTGCATGTCAAATGATCCTTGGATATACAGAGGCAGAAACTTGAGTTTTCAAGATTTTATTGCATATGTTCTTCTTTTGAAGTTTTACTTTTACTTGGACAGAAATACGGAACCGTGATTTACATAATTCTTCTCTTGAATATTTTCCTTTGTGCCATCATATAAGAAGGTTAAACTTGCTCTGTAGGTGGATTATTCATGTACACCTGAGGAGGTACAGCAGCATTTTGAATCATGTGGAACAGTTAATAGAGTAACCATTCGAACTAACAAGTTTGGTCAACCAAAAGGATATGCTTATGTTGAATTTCTTGAACCAGAAGCTGTTCAAGAGGCTCTTCTTCTCAATGAGTCTGAGCTTCACGGTCGCCAGTTGAAAGTAAGTAAACCAATAAACTTGCATATTACCTTCAATGCTTGTCTTGTGTTAATTCAAGTAACAACCTCTAATTGAAGGACCCTGTATCCTGCTATTCCTTCTGCTGAATTGAACTTTATCCTTCATTTCCTTTTCATTAGAAAACTTGTTTGATCTCTTGAACTCTCAATTTGTTTCCAGGTATCATCTAAACGGACTAATGTTCCTGGTATGAAGCAATTTCGTCCCCGCCGTCCCAGTTCCTATATGGGCTTTCGAGGCAGGTCACCTTATGTGGCTCCATATCTGTATCCTCATGGATTTGGGTAAGCTTCTATGATTTGTTTGCTTGGTGATGATTTTTGCTGTGGATCATCTTTGTTGCAATATTCATTTCCCTTTGATGGTATTCCCTAAACCAATGCTATTGGACTTCTTGTTTTGCAGGAAGGTTCCCAGGTTCAGAATGCCAATGCGTTACAGCCCTTATTTTTGAGTCTGATTTTGGTTGAGGCTATATAATAGGCACTTTCTTCAAAAATATGTATGTCTTGCCTATTCATGATTCAACATCAAGCTTGGAGGACACCCATTTGTACTACCCAGGAAAAGTGGGCAAAGTTCTCCTTTGGTGGGTAGTACTTGTATGCGCAAGTTAACTGTTGGAATGTTTTGTTTGATAATGTTATGGCCAGCACTGTTTCTTCTATTGCGGATTGCTGCTCTTTAAGGCCTCATTTTTTATTCTTTGCGTTCCTAAATTACATGTGTATACCAAAGGTATTGGTAGAAGTATTGTGGTTGCAAAGAACTCTTGCCTCGTAAAATTTTCTTATTGTTCACTGAATTTGGTTTGGCACAAGCACTAACCAGGAAAGATAGGCAAAGACATCCTCTGAAAAAATTATAAAGAGGATAGAGCAGAGAAATGATACTCGAATAGCTAAAAATTCTATGTTAACATAAAGTTGATGACCTTCCTGCCTCGGTTAAGCTGGAAATTTCGGTCTTTCTAAGAAATCAAAATGGTAGTAGTGAAGCAAATAACTGTAGAGCATCTTGTGGATAATTCTATTGCGCGTTGATGCTGATACAAATAACTAGACTGTAAATGCGTTTAGTAAAGTGCGAGTAGGGCAAACTCGAGCTCGAGTTTGAAATTTTTTGTAAGACTTGAGTTCGAGTTCAAATGAGATTTAAAAATAGATTTCGTATTCGAACTTAAAAAATTAGAGTTCGAATTTGACTTTAGAAAATTTGGAGTTCGAATTCAATTTGAAATTGCTTGAAAATAAGTAAAACGAGTTTGAATTCGAATAGTTTGACTTTTCTGGAGGTAAATATGTAATTTTTTTTTAAAGAGGATAGACATTTTAGTAATTTTATATATAATACAAAAATTAAAAATATATATATGTGCTCAAAAAATTCAACGAGCATTTGAACATAATATACTTATATACTCGAAATCGATTTGTCATGTGATTCGAATTCAAATAAACTTGATTTGATTTCCATCAATTCAAACTCTAATTGAATTTTTGATCGAATTATTCGCGAACTGCTTACAAGGAATAACTTGATTCAATTTATAGTTGTTGGCCGTACTTCAATTTATTATACCTTAACAAAAAATAATACATGAAAGTTATTTGTTGATATTTATAATATATATAATATAGAATAATCTAAAGCTCATAAATGATTATGTAATAACACATTATTTTGGTGACCAATTAATTTAATTAAGTTAGCCTGACTTTTGAACAACAGACCGGTTCAAAAGAGTGTGACCTTTGACGTCCAAAGCTTCAGTAGTATTTAGCACAATATTTTGGTGACCAAATGGTTTAACTTTCTATTGTATTTTGCCGGCCTAAGCTGCTGGGGTTAACTGATATACTATTGCCAACCGAAATTTGGATATTGGTTAAGATATGTCTAAAGCGAGAGAGTCTTAAATTGGGGTGAGCAAAATTATGGTTGACTCGGATTACTTGATCCGCCCCTAAATACTAATTAGCCTGGTTAACCGGGGGTCAAACAAGTACTCGTAAAAATGAGTTGGATTAAAAAAGGGTCATAGATATCTTACCCAACTCGCATAATCTATTGCCATACAATTTTTAAGAATAGATGTATAGTTTTACGGGACTAATCATAATCTTAAATGAATAAATTGTTTTATTAATTGTATACCCATCCCTTATTTTAGACTTTAATTTTTGTTTCTATTGATGTAATTTTCATCATAATTATTTGAACTAGTGAAACAATAAGAAGTTTTGCTCCATTTTTTACTACTGGGTTTGTTTTAATATTTTTGGAGCAAAATATAAAAATAGTCATTGAAGTATTAGGTTGTTATATATTAGATGACTGGGTTGGTTGTTATATATTAGATGGTTAAATTATTTATTTTATAAATTTGGTATACTTTAAGCATATATGACCAAATTTACAAACGGAGAAACTCCACTCGCGCCCACCTTACACGGAATCGTCACGTATTACAATAAAAACTCGGATAATTCTACAGTGACTCTCAGATAAGTATTTATTTGGTTTTAAAATATTGCTGTACAGTACAAGTTTTTAAAGTATATAGTATTGTATTATATAACTATTTAAAATACAAAAGAATGATTCATGATAGAATTTTTCTAAAATCCCTACTTGTATTAGGATAACCGTTGTTTAATTAAAAAAGCCAGCTTAATTGTCCATCCTTAAGGTTCTTAATTAATAATTAAAAAAAGCACCTTAATTACCTTTGATTAAAATAAATAAAATCTTGTTATCCCTGATCCTTCCCATTCCAAACTTGACCAACTGAAAACTGGCACAATGGCTCTGACAACCACCGTCTCAGCCACCGTCGCCGCCACCAATTCAGCCCTCCCCAACACCTTCCTCCACCCTGCCACCACACCCACTTTTCTCTCCTCTTTCCCCTCCAACCCTTCTTCCCATAAAAAAGCCAGAGCCAAATCCAGAGCCATCTCAGCGGTGGCCACAAAACCACCACCAGCCCAGAAGGATTGGAGCCCAGATAGCTGGAAATCCAAAAAGGCCGCCCAACTTCCTGAATATCACCAGAAAAATCTGATCTTGAATCTGTCCTCAAAGTCCTTGAAACTTTCCCTCCTATTGTTTTTGCAGGGGAGGCTAGGAATCTTGAAGAAAAGCTTGGCCAAGCTGCTCTTGGAAATGCTTTTTTATTGCAGGGTGGTGATTGTGCTGAGAGCTTTAAAGAATTCAATGCCAATAATATTAGGGACACTTTCAGAGTCATTCTTCAGATGGGGGTTGTCCTCATGTTTGGTGGTCAAATGCCTGTCATTAAGGTTTTCTTTCACTTTTCAATTTTCCTATTTTTTAGTTTTTACCATAATTTTTTTTAGAAATGTAAGAAAAGTTTATTGCTATATTGCATGATTGGAGTTTCTCTATTAAGTTTTGCGGCTGAAACTCAGTATTGATTTTTTTTTATTTTTTATTTATTTTAAATATAGAATATGGTATGGAACTATGCATGTGGAGATGTTTTGTGGGACTTGTATTCTATTTTTCTTTGTCTTGATTGATAATTGAACTTGTTTATAGGTCTGTACTCCCAATTATTGTGAGGAGAGTGTGACTGGCTAGAATTGGACTTGAGAATTGAACTGGATCTTTTATTCATTTGTGTATATGGTAATGATGGGTGGCAAAGTTTGCACCTTTTCGTCTTTAATTCCAAAGTCAAGAGATTATGCGATGAGGCCATTAGTAGTAGTAATTGCAATTGTTGTTTTAGGTGGGAAGAATGGCAGGCCAATTTGCCAAACCAAGATCAGATCCGTTTGAAGAAAAGGATGGTGTGAAGCTGCCCAGCTATAGAGGGGATAATGTGAACGGGGATGCTTTTGATGAAAAGTCAAGAATACCAGACCCCCAGAGGATGATTAGGGCATATACCCAATCTGTGTCTACTTTGAACCTACTCAGGGCATTCGCCACTGGAGGATATGCTGCCATGCAGAGGGTTTCCCAGTGGAATCTTGATTTCACTGAGCATAGTGAGCAGGGGGATAGGTACTTTTTTTTTTTTGTCGACTTGAAAAATATCCGTATTTAAACCATGTGTGCGGTCATTTCCATCTAGACTTTCATTTAAAAAAAAAAAAAAATCTTGTTTTTAATATTTGAAAGGTACCGGGAACTGGCTCATAGAGTTGATGAGGCCCTTGGCTTCATGTCTGCTGCTGGTCTCACAAATGGTCATCCAGTCATGGCTACAACTGACTTCTGGACTTCACATGAGTGCTTACTTTTGCCTTATGAGCAAGCACTTACAAGGGAGGATTCAACTTCCGGCCTTTATTACGATTGCTCTGCCCACATGCTCTGGGTTGGGGAGCGCACAAGGCAATTGGACGGTGCCCATGTTGAGTTTGTGCGAGGAATTGCCAACCCACTTGGCATTAAGGTATGCAAGTGAAATGAAGTTCACTTGGCATTCAGGTATGCAAGTGAAATGATGTTCACTTGACTAATTTTGCTTTCCATTCCAGATAACGGTTTGTTCAATATTTGTGTTCATTGTGCATAGTATGTTGGATCTTACTTTAGAATTTTTGCGATTGGTTTGAACTGAAAAACCAGCAATCAGATTGTATTATCACTTAATTTACTCTTGTGTGTTGGTTAGTGATGAGTCTTTATAACATTTTTACATCACAATTGTGTTTATGCTCTTTAATTTTGCATCGAATTGCTACACTACTTACAATATCATTTTGGATTATGAAGTTAATGTTTTGATGACTTCTAGGCGAGTGATAAAATGGATCCAAATGAGCTGGTTAAGCTCATAGATATTCTGAATCCTCAGAATAAACCTGGTAGAATAACAGTGATCACGAGAATGGGAGCAGAGAATATGAGAGTAAAACTTCCGCATCTGATTAAGGCAGTTCGTAGAGCAGGTCAAATTGTCACTTGGGTCAGTGATCCCATGCATGGAAATACAATCAAGGCTCCTTGTGGACTAAAAACCCGATCCTTTGATTCAATCAGGGTAAATTGATATCTATTCATAATTGTCTGTCTTTAACATATTTTTTTGTATGCGGACTTGCTCTTTCCAATTTTGTGTTGGTTTTGGGTGGGTTTATTTACTGCAGTTTTAGAGTTTGAAGCTATTGTTAATAATCAAACTCTTACTGAAGGAGTTTTAATAATAGACAAGTATTTATCATGTGTTGCATTCTGCAGGCTGAAGTGAGAGCATTCTTTGATGTACATGATCAAGAAGGAAGCTATCCTGGAGGTGTGCATTTAGAAATGACTGGGCAAAATGTGACAGAATGTGTAGGAGGTTCTCGAACAATTACTTACAATGATTTGACCTCAAGATATCACACACATTGTGATCCAAGACTTAATGCTTCTCAATCACTTGAACTTGCCTTTATCATAGCAGAGAGGCTCCGAAAGAGAAGGCTTCTACCACAACACAAGCTCTCCTCTTTAAGGGTTTAAAACCTTTGGTTCATCATCCTCCACTTTAGTTGTGCCCCTTATATATTATATCTATATATGTATATATGTTAGGTTTTTGGTATTTTATTCAAGTTTTAAATAAGTATGTTTGTTTGAGAAACTGAGTACGAGTTGACATGGCATCCAGGTTTTGAAATAATAAAAGTAATGTAATTTGTGGTTGTAAAATATTCTTAGAATATGAAAGAAAGACAAACAAATCGTTCTACATGTAAACATTGCTCGGTAAACCATAGTTTTGTTGGAAAGCCCTCGGCGACTGAGAGGACCACTGGGGTGGTCCCAGTGGCGTGGAAAGGAAGAGGGTTACATCTGACTGAGTCGGGTACGGGAAATCGGGTATAACAACTCAATATATACCATTCCTTACTCTTAATAGAGGTATGAATGTCCTTATTGTACGAGATAGCACCTGAACCATAATTTCAAGAAATGAAATTGCAGATGGTTCGGTACCTTTCCTTGTTGAATTAAGGGTTTTTTTACGAAAAAACCGGACATAAGATGGGGTTGTAAACCCCTACATTATACTAGCTACTTGTCCTTCATGGTTTTGTTTAATTCTACTTGGATGACCTGTTCTTATATGAACAGGACCTTAATAGCTCATTTAGGACTGTAGGTTCCTTCCTTACTGAGCTTTTTCTTGAATCTTGCTTTACTAGGACACGAGGCCCTGCTCTCTGCTTGCTCTCTGCTTCCTCTCGCCCCGGCATTCCTACTTCCTTAGCCTTAGAGTTGCTAAGGGGAGCTAGACCTGTGGCTAGTCCCAGGAGGGAATATATATGACAAGGGACTCACCATGTTTCTTCCCGACCATAGCCTTCTTGTCTCTTATCCTTGAGTTAGCCTTTAACTACCCAGCCGCTGGAAGTCCCAACTA
This sequence comes from Cinchona pubescens, assembly GCA_025175665.1. Lineage (NCBI taxonomy): Eukaryota > Viridiplantae > Streptophyta > Magnoliopsida > Gentianales > Rubiaceae > Cinchona > Cinchona pubescens. Next base: position 3,931,512 of record JANKKI010000059.1, on the reverse strand, counting down.
AAGAAGCTAAAAGTAATAAAAGTAATAAAATGTCGCATATAAAGTATCGTTTGTTTGTATTAATTTTGTGGTCTTTCTCTTAGATTAGATGAGATGTATAGGTTGTTATTAGCCAGGGCTTATCTTTAATTAATTAGTTCAGATTTCAGATAAATGCTGGTTCTTTCATTAGTTATTCCCATAATTTCTCCAAATTATGTGCTCCATACTATAATGAGACTGACATCTATAAACATCTGAAGGAAAGAAAGACTAACAATATACTGAAGAAAAAAGAAGATGCACATCCAAAGCAAAGCAAGACTAACAAATATACTACAGTAAAAAAGAAGGGATGCCAGAAGAGGTGAGAAATGTACGGTCTGATTGGTTAGATGTAAAATGTTTTACTAAGGAAAATATTTTCTTCGAAAAACATTTTATATAAAAAAATCTATTTTTCATACAATTTTTTGATATTTATTTGATAAAATGAAAATATTTTAAAATATAATTTTTTAAAGGTTTTTCATCCTTAATTTTATGAATATTAAGTTAAAAAAATTTAAACAATTGTAATGAGTTCTTTCCAAGTAATTGTGGTTAATAAAAAAAATTGATTTTCTTCAAAATTAAATTATAATATATAATGTAGTAGTAAAATAAATATAATGATAGTTATATTATTATGGGGTCCACAATAAAGAGAAAAATCAAGGGACAACAATTGAAAACAAAAATAAATTTAATAAATGAATTTATAAAGCTAAGTATTTGAAATTTAATATCATTCTTAAATTATCTAAAAAATAATTTACATTTAAAAATTTTGTAAGTTATTTTTAACCAGAAGGAGAAAAATTAAAAAATATTTTATACTGAAAATATTTTTCAATGTTTGATGCCAATAAAATTTCTAGAAAATATTTTTTAGAAAGCATTTTCGGCGCAACCAAACAGACCCATAATCGAATTGGACAATCTGCTTTTGTATGGTAGTGCACTAATGCATTATTACTTACTGTTTGTGGCTTTTTATTCACCCTTGAATAAGCATATATTTAGATAAGATATGTTTTTTTTTTTTTGGGTGAAAAAGCATATAAGTTCAAGTAATCATAATTGTTTTCTGAGGGCCCAATTTACGGTGAACCTTTTTTTTTTGTTCCAATTATCTTTTATCAAGCATCACATTAATGTTGTTTCCATTTGAATGACATGGAGATGGAATATCCATAAAATGATCGCCGGAATCTCACTCTTTATTATTGTCAACATGGATAAACAGAGCGATTAAGCCATTAAAAATTTTTAAAGTTTGATTTTTACTATTTTCAATTCTTGTTTGATGAGCGATATGTGTGTTCCATTGTAAATAATTGAAATAAGTATTGGTAGATAGTTGTAACCTTACAAGAAAAAAGAATAAACTACCTTCTTATTCTTAATTTATCTCAAGTTTTTCATTTTAATTTGTTTGTTTTATGGAGTGCCCTATTGCAATGATCATTTGGTTTCTTTCAACAATCATCATCGAAGTGCCCTTTTTTAAAACTAAAAATGCTCAAGTGGGCTTTCTATAATATGTAATAGTTATCTCAATGAAAATATTAAGATGACTACCTCATTCAACCTTTTTGTTTTTTATAAAAAAAAAAATAATTGATTTTAGTATACATCTTCCATCTTTCAAGGACCGAGGTTCGATTAATGTTAATACATAATAGAATATCAGATTAGGTAGATATGTAATGGGAAACAGCTGTATTATCCAGAGCTTTGAAATTATCGTTGTTTTTAGCTGAAATCTTTTAACAGTTAAGTCTTTTACATTAATTTAAATCAGCTGTTTCTGGTCATAGCCATAGGAACAAATTGCCGCTGCATGGTGCCATCCACTCGTCGTGTATACAAATAATTAAGTGGTTGTCCCAATTGATATACACAAATAATAATAATAATAATAATAATAAGAAAAATATTTAGATAGATCCCGTCTTTGATCCTACTGGTAGACCATGTAGTTAGAATTAAATCTTAAATAATTTTGCTTACATGATGTCATAGATTTTCTAAAGTTTTATTCACATCACAAGATTTACAAATAGGTCCAAAAATCGACTCTACCTAATTTTTTTGCCTAATAATAATAATAACCCCTGTGGTTTTGGAATATCGGAGCATGTCTTGCTATTTATATTAATTTTTTTATTTCTTCTATACTTGACTCAGTGTATGGTTTTAACTTAAAAATGTTATTATGTTATATTATAAGACATACAATGAAAACAAAATATATTCTTCAAATAATATTATGCAATTATTTTATACACATTTTCTCATTACATTTTATTTTATATATATCACATCCAAAAAATTAGTACACCACTTTTTACAATAATATTTCAAGAGAAATATTTAGATAGATCTGATTTTTGACCTCACATATAAATCATATATTATGGATTAAATGTTATGAAATGTATGAAATCAATTGATGTAACCAACATTGAATAAAATTTAATTTTAACCATAAGATTTACAGGTATGATTCAAAATCGGGTCTATTAATATTTTTCCATATTTCAAAAATACTGTCTCTATTCCCTTTTAAGTATCATTTTAGCCATTAACACAAAGATTAAGATTACTATTAAATAGTCTAAATTTTAGTTAAAGATTAATATTACTATTAAATAACCTAATTCGGCAAAGTTGATCTTATATGACTAAATTATCCATTTGACTAGTAATAAATTAAAATAATCTCAATATTAATTCCACTAGTTGAGTAATTAATAGAATTGAAAAGAAATAAGAATAAAATTAGTTAAAAAATAATTAATATTTTATTAAATTTTTAAGATAATATTTAAAATAAAATAAATTTTTTTTTTATTAAAATGACATTTAAAATAAAATAGAGATAATAGTAATTGTCCAACAGAGTTGGAACTTGGAACCAACATTTTCTTCTTTCTTACCAGCTGTCTATAAAAAACGTGGTACAAAAGCTGGATTGACAATCAAATTAGTCAAATTCCACTCGATTGTACAACCAATGGGTTAAGGTAGCTTCAAGTTGCATAATCAAGAAGCAACTGAGAAATAAATACCGCATAGGTCAAACGAGTTAGTACAACAATTGTCCGACTAACAACAAAAACTAAAAAGGGTTTGGTTCAGTTTATACTACAGTAATTATTCATTATGTTTTAAATAATATTTTATAATTATATTGTGATATATTTTTAAATTATATTTTTTATTTTATGTATATTATATTTTCAAAAAATTACTATAATATTTATTAAAAATAATATTTTAAAGAATAATTGTGTTAAAAATAATTTTTTCTTTAGGCAATTGGACATATATATATATATAGTAAAAAATCGTCATAGTACGAATTGCAAATGTTTGAAGATTGATTGATTCATCTTAAATATCAGCAACTAAATTGAAATTTTGTGAAGCTGTCTATAAATGCAAGAATTTCATTGTTTTACCCACTTCGTTGATGATGGTTGATTAATGGTTTTCCTAATAAAAATGATCCTTGCTTAATGCATATTAGTAGTAATAATTGTGCATGCTAATACAACATATTTATCTAATCCCAAGTAATAGAAATGAAAGAGATGTTGGGACCCTATAAATAATGAGCTCATGCCTTACTGCTCCAGCTGCTTGCCTTGCCGATAAGAAAGAATCCCACCAAGACTGATTCACTGCTGACTTCTACCATCTTTATTCAACACTTTACTTCGATCCCATCATCAAAACCATAATACTAATTTAACAAAATCATACTCTTTTCCATAGTCCAAAAACACCCTGTATCCTTAGGTGTTTTTTTTTTTAAAGATTTATTGTGAATCTGTACATATATTTTGTTTTCTATATTATTAAATAATGTAACACAATTGTAATACGAGAAAGAGAAAAAAAAAAAAAGAGAGTTTAATCTCCCATTGGAACCACTTTCTTTCTTATCTCCTCACCATGGCACAAATTCGTCTACTTGAAGCAATTTCAAGACCATTATTTTTTTTATAAAACCGATTATGAAAAACTAATCTTCCATTATTATCATGATAATAATTACTACAGTAGTATTATTATATTCCCCTATTGCAATTTTCACATTTTTTCCCCATAAAAATACAAAAACTAGAATATACACGTCACACAAACAACAAAACCACTTTCCCAAAACCCAAAAAAGCTGAAACCCCATCAAAGTTCAAAACCCTTATCCGTCGACCGACCGTGTATTTACACAAAATACAGCTGCCCACATCTGCCATATAATTCCTCCTCGAAAATCCATCCTCATCATCATCAAGCTTCTTTAAATCAGACGAGTGTAGAGCAAGCAGAGCTCTGCGGGTCCCACATAGCCGGGACCAAGAACTTACGCCCATTTACACCGTGCGCATTATAGCTAGCCCCGGTCGCCTTATCCACCAAAAGATTACCCGGATATCCCGGATATGACCCGGACCCGAACATCCCAGTACATGCGGAAACGGCCTCTAACGGCGCCGTTGCAGGCCCCTGGAAATACCCGTTATTAAACGGATTCGTAACGGCTCCCGCCAAAACAGTCGCCAAGTTAATAATCATTCCGTCAACTCCGACGTCTCCGTTAGGCGCAACTAACGGCGGTGTCTGTGGCCCGTAAATAGGTTGATGAAAAGGCCAGGCACACTGACCCGGACACTGAGTCTCCGAGTTACCAACCCAGGCAAAGGCGAACCGAGTCGGGCCCCGAGTCGACCCGTGGGTCCCACACCTACTACAAAACAGGGTTGATTACCGTCCACATAAACATCCTTGGACGTCAAAACAACGTTAATGGACCCTTCCAAATGGCCACCTTTCGCCGCTAAATAAACGAGATTCGAATTCTTTAGAGATTTTCCAAGAGAATAATTCTCGTCAAAGATTTGCTTCCCTGTAACGACGGTAGACGCGCCGCCGCCTTTGTACTTCTCGGTGGTCATCCACCAGGAGGCGACGGAGGGCGACACCGCCGCCCCACCGGAGTTGAGAGATTGAAGAAAATCGAAAATTATGGAGCGTTGTGCGGGCGTGAATTTTCCGTACCAGATGAGATTTAAAGATATTTTACCTTTCAACAAAGCGCCGTTGTGGTACTTTAGAACCAGCGGCTGTTGCTGGACTAAGACGGCGGACGATGGTTCGCAAACAAGAGTTGTAGAGAGGATGAGAAGCAATGTAATGCAAGAAGTGGAATAAGCAAAAGAAGCCATGATAATGGAGATGGGAGTAGAAGTCAAAAGAAGAAGATTTGAACGGAATTGGATGGATAATGGTGAGTGTTGGGAGAGAAGGGTGGGTATTTATATAGGGGTGGATAAGCCTTGAAGCTTCTTAGGAAGTGACGACTATAATACTATTCTACTGTGTACTTAATAGAGTTGAGAGTAAAGGTTAATTGTATTGTCTCGTTTATTATTTTAAACTAGTGGGAAAGGTTATATATAGTATGGATGTTACATCAAATAATTATTGCATTTGAATGTAAAGTATATTAGATGATAATTAAGTGTAATTTAATTAATAAAATATTTTTTATATAATTTATTAATTACGAGTTTTAATTATTAAAAAATATAAAATGAATAAATTAAAAAAATGTATATATGATAAAAAAATAATTATAAAATATTATCATAAAAAAATTTATGTTCTAGTAGAACTATTATTTTTATAATATTGATTTAAAATGTATTGCTTTTATTGGTTAGTACTTTCTAAAAGAAAATTTTGAAAAATTCTTGTGATGTAGCCATGGATCGTCTAATTGGGATATTATTATTTAGTAATATGTTCACACGACCATAAATTTTATTTAATATTAAAAAATAAATAAAATTAGTGTGAATATCTTACATTAGTGACCGAAATTGTGAATGTAAGTAACTAATAAAAGTTTGTTATTGATTATGTGAGAATGAATATTTTTAATTGTTGAATAATTAAAAAATTATAAAATATTTTTAGTTATTATTAGTCATGTCAACGATTATTATATTCAGTTTAAAATATTTATTTTTTTTATAGATAAAATTTATGATATCAACTGGTATAAATAAAATTTTATAATATTTAATTCTGATCGTAAAATTTACAAATGAACTTAAACACAAGATGTATTATACTCATTTCGTCCCATTTATTTTGTCACGATTTGATTTTTCTGATCAATCAAATTAATTTTGTAATCCATAATTCAAATAAATTTATTTAATTTTATAAATTTTTCAATAAAAGTGAAATTTATATAAATTATTATAATATAAATTACTTAAAACTAATAAAAAAATTAAATAAATTAAATTTTAAAAATTTGATTTGTTGATAAAAAAAATTAAATATAACAAATATATTAAAATAGAAATAGTAATATTTTTTCTCGCACCTGACCTACATTTATATATATATATATATAAGTGCACCGTATACGTTGGTCAGCAAAAACCTTCGTAGAGTATGGAATGGTCGGAAAAAGACCGAAAGCGGAGACAGCTGTAGAAGGGAAGTTTTTGGCAGGTGGGGAGAGGAGAGTGGTTTAATTAAACTTTTGCCAGGCTGGAAGCCGAGACGACGAATGACGCGAGGGAGTCTAGCTAGGAAGGGAAAGTAGAGTTGATGTGACGTGGAGAGATGGAAAATGAAGGTGATGTTGACGTGTGTGAGTGTGTGTATTGTGTGTCTCTCTGTGTGTGCGGGAGATTAGATTTGACTGATATTTTCTGGAACACGCAGAGAACAGCAGAAGGGCTGCTCCGCAAGAAATACTCGATGCAGCTCTACCAAAATATTTATATAGATATCATCTTTTGATTTTATTTATAAATTTTATAATTAAAATGTTATTTATATTAATTAATATTATATATTTTATAAAACTTAATTCATATTATAAGATTAAAAATTGGAATTCACTTAAATATTTTACTTACAAATGTTGTTTTGTGTTTGGTTTTTTCTAAATAGTAAGGTACTATTAATTAGTGATTTTGAAGAAAATACAGAGTAAGTTATATCACATTTTAAAATTACTTGTTAAGATTAATTTTCGTAAAGTTCTATTAAATTTTTATTTTTAAAAATTTGATCAAATTTTATTATTATTTTTACGAATAAACAAACATATTAATGAATTTGTCAAGCTGAGTGGTATTGAAGTTATATTCTTGTAAATGCTTACTATTTTAATATTTGTCATTCATTTCATAAGTCTTTAATAGTGATTTTTAAATTAAATTCAGTGTCGAGTATATAAAGAAATATTGAGTTATGTGAAAGCTAAAGTTAATTGATTGATGGCATAAGAAGTTGTCCATTAACGCTAGCAATGCAATGATAGAATAATTGCTTTTTCAGGTTTTATGATGTCCACTACTAAAATAGATCTTTAGACAATGTTCCTTAAAGAATTTAAGCATTCATCAATGTAATTATTGCTTACCAATTATTGAACAGCCAAGCCATGTATTAATAAAGTTAATTGCTGAGGAATTATCAAAGTTTGCTTCTATATTAGTATGATGGAAGAATAAGGAGACGTGTGTATTGTATTCATTTAAATGACAACATTCTTTACATGGCATAGATTATAGTGGCAAATGGCAATAAAATTTGCCATGGCTTTTTACCATTTGCATACTCATCTAACAAAATATTCTTAACAAAAATGAGTATTTAAGACAGCTCCGTTTGTATGATTGTTTTCTTTTTCTTTTTTTTTTTTAAATAATAAGAATTTGGACTTTTTTTGCCCTTTTCTTTTGTATGGCAATTTAACTCACAAAAGTAACAACAACAAAGTTCAAAAATTCAAACAGCATGATGGATGATGGTGTTTAATTTGTTTACATCCAGAATTTCAAAAATTAAAAAAAATTGGGACCACTATGAGTAAAGAAAGAGGTACATATCTCCTTTTTTGAGTTGGTGGAGGAGAGGACAATAAATTTCTAAATATCAGAAATTTTAGAATTTAGAGAAGGCTAAAGTGTAGACGGGGCTACGCTAAGATGCGGTTTCATTATTTGAGGGCAGATGAAGTGGTCCCACATCGATGATGACGTCAGCTAGTTTGGCAGCGGTACTGAATTCGAGGGTAGTGCTTCTCTACTCTTCCACCATTAATTTATTAATATACTCCCGCATGATTATCAAGCCATCAGCTTAAACTACGGCTCGCGTTTATCCTGACTCTCCCTAAAAAGGCCAGGGATGGGGTCCACACTCCCTAATTCCACTTTTGGTTCTCCAAGCCGAAGCCCAGAAACTGCATGGATTTTGTGACCCTTTACCTCACTCTCACATTTTTTATTCTTTTTATTTGTTCTTACCAAAAAAAAAAGATTTTCTTTATCTTAACTGGATAGCAATACAGTAATTAATTAATGTTCAGTGTTCTCTTTTTTATTTTAAAATTCCACATTCAAGTGTCTATAATTTTTTGGGTTAATAACACTTTACCCCCTAAACTAGGTAGGTAATAACATTTTGCCCCTTTGAACCTAAAAAATTACACTTTGCCCCCAATCACATTATTCATTCTTTAAAAATTTATGATATCGTGTTAAATGACTTAAATACCCTTAGCACTATATTTTCATTTTGTATTTAAATTTTGATAATGATGTGATAATTATTTAAAATAATGAAAAATAAATCATATAATATTTTAATATAATCCATATCGATATATATCTTGATCAAATTTTTAAATTTTGTTATTTTATTTTATATTATTTCAAATTTAAATATTTAATTATAATCGTAGAACAATTCCTAAATGGGCTAATTTTTCTTTGTTAAAAATTCTTCTTTAAAGGTATTGTGTGACAATATATTTTTTTCATAAAATTTGTGATTTTTTGATGTCTCTTAACATTTTACAATATTTATATTTAAATTAACCTATGCAAATTGCAATGTCAAATATAATATAATTCAACATTTTATCACATTTTCACTCGCTAATTATTTTGTTATTATATTTTATTATAATAATAATTTTTATTATAATATTAGTTTGTTATTATATTCTATTATTTCCTAATTCTTTTATACGTATTGAATATCAAAATTAAATATATGAAAAATCAAAGTATAATACTAAGGGTATTTTAGTCATTTAACTTGATATTATAAATTTTCTAAAAGATGAATCATGTGATTGGGGGACAAAGTGTAATTTTTTTAGTTCAGGGGGACAAAGTGTAATTACTTACCTAATTTAGGGAGGCAAAATATTATTAACCCTAATTTTTAGTAGTGAAATATAAATATAAAAGTATCTCTATATCTAAGAGACATGGAATTGGGATAAAAATGTCATTTCGAATATAAAATTAGTGACAACCATGAATCCATAGTTAATAGTGTTCCAATCAATTTATGTTATTAACTTGTTGTTAAATGGACGTATATTTATAAATTTATGTTTCGATGTTACATTTACTAATACAATAATTAATGTTCCAATCAAGACAATTTCTAAAAGGAAAACAGTTATTATTTATCCTTACTTTTAAATCTTGTAGTATGAATTGTATTTTATAAAATAAATAATTGTCAATGAATATAAATAAAATTATTTAAAATTCAATATTAATCATAAAGCCTACTTAAATATTTTACTTTTAGCAAAATATCAATCACCAATGGAAAGTTTTATGTCTTAATTTTAAAAGATTATATAATATAAAATTTTAAAATATATAATATTATACCATATAAACTTTTTGAGTATAACAAGATAATTCAGTAAAGTACAATCGAATTTTCCAACTTAATTAATGTGTGGTATAATAAAAACAAACTCTACCATTATTGTACTAGTAAAAACACTTAGGAGATGTTCGGTTTATGGGTATGACGGAAAGTGAATGAGAATCAAGTTAATGATACTTATAGGTATTGTTTGGTTAATCACTATAGAAATTATTTTATAGGAATAAAAGTATTAAAAAATATCCACTTTTATTTCTCACGTATGACATGAGTTTCAAATTTATAAATTTATCAATACAATGAAACCCATTCATTATTCAAACTAAACAAGTAAAAAGAAATGATATAAATTCATACTGATATTGTGATTTATAATTCTTATTTCTATTTTAATTTTTAAATGCGAATCAAACAACTCTTAAATTAAAAAAAATTATTATTTTTTAATTATTTAATACTTTATAAAATTTATCTGGCACTGTAAAATAAATAATAAAAAAAATTTCTTAGAGGGATAGTGGACTAGACCATGATAATAAGACTTTTTTTCTTTTTCTTTTTTTTTTAAAGAATTTCTTTGGGGTAAAGTGTGCAACATCCACTCGAAAATGGGGACGGTGCCGACTTTGTTTCTCGTTTCAATGGTTGTGTTTTTTTTTTATTGGTTTGTACGTTTTAATCCTACCGATGGATGAAAAGCAAACAGTATTGAACTTTAACGGCGTGAATTTGTTTCGTCGTCTTGATGTTCTTTTTCATCTCTACAAAATTTTCTTACGTAAATTGGATGCGTAAAAACACGTGTGGTTATATATTCGATCACAAAAAAATGATTTGCAAAATTTAAAATTATTTGTCAATCCCAATAATTAATTTAAAGCAGCCAAATTTACTTCCAAAAAAATATTTAATTAATTTTTAATTTTAAATATTTGATCAAATTTTTTTATTAATTTATTGACATATCAGTAATTTTTTTCAATTCATATAGATGATAGCTAATATATTTATTCTTTTTTTTTTTTGAGCTGAATTTCTCACTTTGCGTTGCAAGAAACACAAAAATGCCTTCAAATATGACTATTGGAACTTCAACTTATCACGGGCATGACCTAGCCTTTCGGCTCATTTGCCACCTGAATACGTAAAACTAGTACTAGCTTTCAACCTGGCTATTCATGCAACCTTTAACTTGAGCTCTTTTAATAGGTAATTAGAATTATAGTTAAAAGGTTAACAGAAGGTCACGAGAATGATGTCTATCCTTAAACCGACTATTAATTAAATTACAGTAAGAATCATCTATATCCTTTTTTATCTTATTTCTTATCTCATTATTTAATGAAAGATCAAAATTTCTCTGCTAAAAATTTTAATTATATTTAAAAGAAATTTTAACAGTTCATTCGACAATAAAAGAAGAAATTTGCAATAGGACAAGAAATTAGATAAAATAAAATAAAATAAGAAATCTTGTAATATTAAATTACTATACCGAGAATATAGAAAAGGAGGACAAAATTTTCAAACTTCACGTGATTTAATAAAATGTTCCATATTCCGTTTATTTCATTAATATTCCAACAGTCTTGGTATACTTGGCATCTTGCTTTTGGATTTGGAATGTTACTTTTTGTTGGTAAAAGGAAAACACAATTTAACTTTTATTCGAGTGGGATGGTGTATAATTTTGTTGGCATGTTTTGGTTCACCGGGCGACAACACTCTTCCATAGCCCGTATTTTCAAAATGGATGATAATCCCATAATCCAACTATAAACGTCACACCACAATATTCATCTTTATTTACAAACAAATCAATATTAGAATCGGGCATCATCCATCTCAGTATTTAATTTAACATATGTTTGTGGAGGGATTAATTTTATATAAATTCAATTTACGATATTATATTATATATTTTTTAATTTAAATAATCGTTCACTATATAATTTTGTGAATCGAATCAATTTTAAAATTTTCTCCTGCGGACGAGGTATTGTAACGTCGGCAACCCCAGCCTATGGCTCATGCCAAACTTTGGTCAAAATTGGACGAATCAATCAAAATAATTGGGCGCGAACCCAATCAACTTTGCACCAGTCACAACTTCAGCGGGCCTATTGGGATTTTGGCATTTTTCTTGACTTAAATGTTGAAGTCCAAATCGGTAAGCTCACTGCCGATTAGACTAGACCGAGCCACGTGTTTATTCAAATATATATATATATCATTATTCAAATATATATAATATATATATTTTTTGAAGCAATGTGTTTATTCATTGGCCAAATTGTAGTAGAGACCCCTCAAGCGTGAGCATTCACACATTTTCACCTTGCTTGAGAAGATTTGTTACTTTTATTGCATTATTTACTGCTACTCCAATTTGCATTTTGCAGTAGCAGTGGCCAGAGGATAAGGTTTAGCTCAAAGATTTGTCCAAATGGAAAGCGACCTTTCGTTCGGATTCTCATTATTTAAAATATTATTTGTAATAATTAATTTTTATAATTATAATATATATGAAATAAAAAATAATTAAAAATTTCTTTAAAGAATAATTATAAAATATTATTAATAAAATTGTTGTCTAAACAGAACTATTTTATGTTAATTGAATTCCACTAGCACTGTTTATTATCAATTAATTTGTTACGTGTTTGGTTTGTATTTAAAAATCGAAATCATATTGAAAATTATAAACTTTATTATCGGTATGAATTTATGTTATTATTCTTTATTTGTTTGATTTGAATAAGGAATGTATTTTATTATATTGATAAATTCATAAATTTAAAACTCATGTCACAAGTAGAGAATAAAAGTGGATATTTTCTAATACTTTCATTCTCATAAAATGATTTAGATAATGATTAACTAAACAACGTCTATAAATATCATTAAGTTAATTCCCATTCTTTCTCCTCAAACCAAACACCTCCTTAATGTTTCACATCCTCTTTATGCCAAATGTTATCAGTTGAACAGGCTTGTGATTGCTGACAAAAGCCAAAAGCTCTTCCAAAATCAGTATATTCACGGTTCGCTGAGTTACTCTTCGTTTCGGGGTCCAATAATTGTTGATGGGGCAAAGTTAATTACCCATGAATATGAACATTATATTTTCACCCCGGTCGGCGGTGAGATTTAACATCAAATTTTAAATTTTTTAATTTTATATTTGTTAAACATAAATTAGACGTAGTATTTTAAAAACTTACTGCACTACTTACTGTAATTAATAATATAACGACATACAAAATGAAACATTATACTATCAATGTGTACGAGAAAAAAGAAATAGGAATTCAATTATTGAATAACATATTGCAACGGATTAGGATAACTTGTTACTTGGTTCAACCTATTTTTTTGTAGAGTAGAATTTTATAGTACATTATCTTAATTAATCGAATAAGAGCAAATCATGTTGTGTATACACAATACTGTGACATTATTACAAGTTCACAGTATTCCTTTTGCCTTCGTACATTCATGGCTACAATAATTGCTTTTAAAACAATGTATAAAGAACACAATGCTACCAATTATTGAGCCGTATTAATTTGGCCCTGTACAAAATGTGTTGTATATATATTTTTTTAAACAGCCATTGAATTTGAAAAAATTCTGTACTACTGACCATTGAATGTCCAAGATACCCATGATTAAATCTTAATTATCACCTAAAATGTCTTTCAATTTTTACACCAATCAAATCTTTAGAAAAACTTTTGGTCTTTCTTAAAGGATATTGATTTTGACACTTCACAATTAGGTTCAGGCACTTCACTTAAGCTTTTCATTAATAAAATGACCTAAGTAGCCATATCTAAAATATTTAACTATCAAAATTACCAAATCATGTTTAATGAATTTTATGAATATAAATTTTAAAACATATATAAGACTAAACATGTGAGGAGAAGTTTGTAAGCCAAAATATTATTAGAGGTGTTTAGGTCATTATCTTAATAAAAATTAGAAGTGGAGTGCTAGTGCCTAAAGGTTGATATGGAGTGCCAAAATCACTAGTCTTTCTTAAATCCTTTAATTTTTTGAGTTTTTTTTTTTTTAACCAAATTCTTTTGTGTACTATTATCCATATTCAGATCTTATTATACTCAGATGTAATTTAAAGCTTTAATTTGCAATTATGATTCTTAATTTTTTTTTTTGAAAAACATAGTATAAATCTTTCTCACTTTATTTAAGAAGAGAATGGATTTTTTTGACTAAATTGAAGATAATTGGATGTGTTTTCTAGAATTTATTTATCACTTTCAGTTTATAAATATGAAGTACTATTTATGAAAAGATGACAATCTAATATTATGTTGTATTTTCTTATGTAATTTGGAGTATTTTGGAACATAAAACCAGAAAATCTTGATAGTGGGCAATTTAGTCATAATAATTAAAAAGAGTAAATTTGGAGTGACTGAAACTATAGAACTATTAATGGAGTACCAAAATTAATGGCCTTTTTAATGTGCTCAATCCATACCATACATGTTGTCTACAATTTATAGCAAAGAAAATTGGGTAATAAGTACTAGGAATAACATTTCAATTTTCAATTAACTTTATTCATTTCTGAAACTGGTCAACCTAGTTTGGACAATCACATTCTCATTTCTAGAGGTTGAAAGTTCAATTTCTGAGGAAAAACGAACTCTTGAAGCAACAAGTCATTTCAGAATATAGTGACTGGAGCTGATCCCCTTTCTATCGTATTTCTTTTAATTTCTCTTCTAATCACATCATATTATTGGAGAATTGAGAGACAATTTTAACTAACATTTGATTAAGAGATAGCAGTGAGAGTGACCTTCTGGGCGTCTGGCTACTAAATTGATTGATTAATAAAATTAGCTATGTATTATGTGAAAACAATATTGAGAAAGCTCCTAATCGGTTGTTGCTCAAGTGTCACCTACTAGATGTTAAAACATACTTATCACTAATTAAACTAATAATTCTCACTTTTAAAAATTTCATCAAATCTCCACTGAATACCAAAACCATAGATTCTAGGTCTGAAAATAAAAGGATTTGAGCCATCCATGGATTTTTTTTAAAAATGTTTTCCTAGTGGAAAACAGTTGTATGCAATACCACTAATGAATGCGTGCAAATTCATTTAGGAGGTGTTTGATATAAGGGTACGAAGGGAATGAATAATTATCACGATCAATAATATTTATAACTGTTGTTTAGTTAATCATTTTGGAATTCTTTTTTATGGGAATAAAATTATTAGAAAATATTTACTTTCATTCTCCACTTGTGACTTAAGTTTTAGTTTATCAATATAATGAAACACATTCTTTGTTTAAACCAAACAAGTAAGAGAGAATGATATAAATTCATACCGATAATGAAATTTATAATTCTCATTTCAATTTCGATTCCGAACGTAAACCAAACAGTTCCTTAATTAATTTTTAATTATTATGCAATTCTAGTCAAAGGGAGGGTGTATCACGGCCTATCAATAGAATTTTTGTTATTTGTTCTGTAATTTGAAATGATTATTTTAAATTATTTAATAATTAAAAAATAATAAAAAATTTTATTTTTTAATTATTTCACCTACAAGATCATGAAATAAGTAACAGAGACTCATAATTTGTAACCAGCACATCAAATTATGTAGATAATGTACGTATTTTGATTAAAATGAATATTTTAATATTATCTACGATAAACAAGTGGCAGTTGGGTTATGTTCTGCCGCGAACATAGGCCGCGAACATACACCAATAATTGCCATAAAAGTTACAAAATAATTTTAATAAATATATTTAAATATTTTAGATTATAATATTAAAAAATATGAATTTTCTTCTCAAAATTAATTAGTAATAATTTAAGTGACTCATGAATCTTATAAATTGGTTTAAAATCTCTTAGTTAATCGACGTGAAATATTTATACTTTAATATCTCATCTCACACATGACTCGGGTTAACACCCCTTCTCACAGTCTCACACATGAGAGGGTTATAACGAGGAACTGTGTACTTAGTCCAAATTAATGAACACAAGTATTGATATGATCGATACCTATGAAATTAAGCACAATATCATAAATAGGACAGGAAGTATTAGGCCAAATCTAATGCACAGAAGAGTCCTTGGAGTCATGTATAAATGAAAAAATATTTGAAACTAACTATGATACCATGTTAAAAAATATGAATTTTTATTTCAAAATTAATTAGTAAAAAATAAATTGACTTATAAATTTTATTAATTAATTCAAAATCTCTTAACTAATCGACGTGAGATATTTATATTTTAACAAATAAAGCTTCAAGACAAATAGCCGTCCCGCAAGGCCCAAGGTGAACAAGCAAAAGAAAATATGAACTTTTCTAGATGTCCTCCAAAGAAATCCAATTAAGAAGTGTCGAATTTGTCAACTATTCTGTTAAATGTGAGGGAGAAAAACAAAAAGATTGGAGTTGACGAACAATCAACACAAATATTATACTTTTATTTGTCTTCAATAAAAATCTAAATGGGGTGGTGAAGTGGTAAGACAACGTGTTTTTTTTGTCGATAAGCTTGAACTTAATTTTCTCGATGGAGAAAATTAACTTGCAGGTATGCAGTATTCTACAAATATTATTTATTACTAGTGTTGAATAAAAATCTAAATAAAATAACCAAATGGTAAGACAACGAATTTTGGTCCGACTTTAATAAACCACTTTATTTATTTTAAAATTTTAAATTATACAAAATTTTAAATCACAACAATACACAATGATTTTCTTTTTCGTCGATAAGCATGTACTTAATTTCCAAGAAGGAGAAAATTTGCATGCATGCATTATGCTACAAAATATGGCAATCATTGGTGGGACTATGGGGTGGGTAAGGACAACAAAATCAACCGTACAAAGACATAACATCTACCAGAATTTTGAGGCCGTGTTGAAGTAATCAAAAGACAGAGAGTATCCGAATAATTGAGGAAGGGGTCAACACTCTATCTACAAAATTTGTTTGATTTTGAAAACACTTTGATGCCCATTCCTTTTCCTTCTCAGACGTCTCTTTTGTTGATGATATGGCCATATATAATATATATTGACTTGTGTTAAATGCAATTTAGGAGTTTGGGGACCAATGACACCCAAAGAAAAAGCCACCATGCAATCAGCTGTCTAATAGCTACAGTTACTCTGCGTTACGAGTTTCTGGCCATTCACATTAAGGGTTTTTAGTTTCTTGTATTTAATCAATCTTATAGTGAAATTTCAAGATTTTTTTTAATGGTTACTTACTTAGAACTCCTCCTCAAAGGAAATTTGATATATATCGATTATCTTTCACCTATTCAAAGAAAATACTTACACGGATTGGATCTTTAACTTTATAAAATTAGTTATATAAATTAAATTTTATAAAATAAATAAAGTAATATTTCATAATATTTAATCTACACAACAAAGTCTTATATAGATAAATACAAAATTAAATCTACTTAAATTTTTTCCACTTCAAAATACTACTTATGTAGTAGTATATATATATATAATGAATGAATCGTATGATGTGCTGTCACCAATATAAGCAACATATTAAAAATTTGTAGATCTATTTTGTCATCATTTTAAATAGATATTCCAATTTCCACCATTTTCTTTGGGTAGGAAAAATATTTAAGAAGATGATAGGTTATTCTCTTTTTTCAGAATTAGGACAACTCATCGACACATATTTTAGCGATTTACAGTAATTTTTACAGATCACTCAATAACGAAGAATTGAGAGCAATGAGAATCAAATTTTGAATTTTTTGATGATTTGATCACTCTACTTAATATCTGAGCCAACGTCACTGACATTTTCATCCATTTGTTAGGTTATTTGTGTTGGAAGTCTTGTTAAGTATCACATTTGGTAGAAACTGAAAATTGTATCCTGAAGTTTTTGATACCCATTTTGTTGTTACAACTACTTGGTATCTTAATTTGTCATGAGACTCCACTGGTTGGTAAACTGAACAAGAAGTATTTATGCAAGAACAATAATTTAACACAACACTTGACCCAAAATCACAAAATTGAATACATAATTTCCACAACACAATACCCACTTAACGATGATAAAACCAAGTGATTAACTTTAATCAATGATTAATTGTTGTATTTCTATTACAACCACGTTACAGCATAAGAATAAATGAGCAACACGTGTGATAATGACATGTCGGTCTAATGAATCCCTTCGTGACCTAACTAATACCGATTGAGACCTTACGACATCGTCTACCCAATAACTAAATGTGACGGCGATATTCCACCTAATATTAAATAAATACGACGGCAATATTCGAATCACTAATATTTATTTATTTATTTATTTATAACTCAATGTATAATTAATAAGGTCGAGTTATTTCTTCCTCATTAATTTTTTGACAATTAACTCTAATATTATCCTAAGATCGTACATTTACGATGAAACAGTAAAATTAATACTTATGTAACTTATCAATTAATTAATGCATGATTTTGTGCCACTAATTCAATTCCTCTTAGCTTATGTCTGATAGTGATCGGATCTTGCGGGATTGGTATATTTGGCAAGCTTCTAAGGGTGTCAACTCTTATATTTGTAGATAGTATTGTTGGTCGGGTAATAACTAATAGTCTTCATTGACACGATTACTTAATCCAAAATCCTCAGTTGGATAATATTTAAAAAGTTGTTATTGTATTATTCTCAATTGGGTTAAATTTAACCTTTTAAATTTGTCACTATTTTATCACAGTACATCTCAAACTAAGTTTTTAATCACTTTGTCGTTTGAAGTTTTCATTTTTTTTGGCACTTCACCCTAAATTTTAATAGAAGCTATAAAAGTAACTAAATGTTTTTAATTTTTATGCACGCGTTGTTAATATAATGGTAATGACCGTAATCAAACAAAATTATTATGTTAAATACATAACATTGCACTAATACCACATGCATAGAACTCGCGTATATTTCGTTACTTTTATAACTTCTATTATAATTTGGGGTAAAGTATTAAGAAGCAAAAACTTTAGAGGGTAAACTAATCAAAAAATTAGTTTGGAATGCAATGTGGTAAGTAGTGACAAGTTTAAGTGACCAACGTGGATTTAGCCCTTCTAAATAATATTCTATAATTTCAGAAGTTACTACAGTATTATTGTAAATGATATTGTAAGAATAATAATTATCCAAATGAAGTCACCAAAGACAGTCCTGAGGGCCACCCAAGGTTTAGAATTTATATTTTTTACCTTTTAAAATTTTAAAAATTTTACTTGTATTTATATAAAATATATATTTTTTCCTCTTAAAAATTTAAGAAAAATATAAATTAACCTTTATAATTGTATTCCTATTGAATTTTGCCCCTCCAGATACGATCCTTGTATCCGTCCCTTGAAGCCACAAATATTAATTGTCTTGAAACCCATATTTTCATTTCCAATAGTTGTTCATATTTTAAAATAAAACTTTCTTATCAAACAAGTTACCCTAATATTCAGTCTTAGAGTTGCTTGTTTAACTTTGAGGCCTTTATTAACAAGGACAGATTAGCATCAAGTTGCACACTTAGTTGATTCCTTTGCAAATTGCACACTTAGTTGATTCCTTTGCAAAGTGGATGAAAGAGATAGATTGTCATGATAAAAGCCCAGTATAGCCAATTAAAAATTAACACAGGTTTTAGTCTCTAACAGAATGAAATGCAATATCCCTAACTCCAAGGCCGCCTGGTGTAATCATCAAGAAGTTGTACCCACATATATAATAATGCAGACTAATAGTTTCTTAATGTGTCATTATCACTAGCTAATCAACGTCATGCATTTAGGATAATGTTAGACAGGAAAATCCATCAATTCCACGTAAAATAATATACGTCGATCCATTATTCAATTAATTATGTAGTTAAACAACATTATTGGCAGCAAACTGCCTTTTTCTTCTTGCCATCTAACTAGAAGAGGATTAATTATAAAAGAAATATTATCCTCGTGTAATTTCATATGCATGTGCCATGTTAATGCTTAGAATAAAGTAAAATTAAGTCTTTTTGCAGTAAAAGAATGTTAGGATAATGAAGGTCGTACGTGTATGATGAAAGCACCAAAGTCCAACAACCAACTATTTTGAAAAACTTAGATGGATGGTGATAATTATTAATTAAGATGATGATGCATCTTAGGTTGTGTTTGGATGGATAAATTTGAATTTAAAGAAATATTTAAAATGAATGGATTTGAATTGGGTGGATTTGAAATGATATGAAATTTGAATGAATTTTAAATTCTTTAATTTAATGATTAAAATTACACTCCCAATTATTAATAAATTTCAAATCTACAACTTAATCAATTAAATTGTTTAGATAAATTATTATAAATTAATATTTCAAACCAAATCCACTCAAATCTCTCAATCCAAACACAATATTAGAGTTTTTTTTGCCAAATAAACTGTTACTTATTTTGCATATGGAAGAATATCATTATGCTTAATGATTTGCATTTTGGACAGCGAACTTTTTAGATTTGTAAAATTATATTGCAAGTAATGTTTCTTAAAGTATAAATCTCACGTCGACTAGTCAAAAGATCCTAAACTAATTAATAAGTTTTTGGATCCTTCCATTATTTATTGATTGGGTTTGCAGATAGAAGTTCATGCTTTTTAACATGGTATTAGAACTATCCTTCAAATATTTTTTCATCCATCTACACGTATCTTTGATTCTGTCCAACTCCTTTAACGGACTCTCTTACGTCTTACCAACGTTTAACAGAGTTTTGTCAACTCTTCTCTTACGTTTTACCAACGTTTAATAGACTTCTGTCAACTTTTTTCAACGGGCTCGCTTACGTTTGACTCACATGCAACAGGGTTTCAATTTACGTCTGACTTACATGTATTCAAGTCATGTGTGAGAGAGGTATTAAAGTATAAATTCTAAATTGACTAGTCAAAAGATCCTGATTTAATTAATAAGTTTTTTGGCCACTTCATTCTTTACCAATTGATTTTAAAATGAAAATTCATATTTTTTAACAATGTTGTTTATGTAATATTTTTTAAAAAAATCATTTATTAATGAATAGATAGAAATATATATAGTATAACGCAAATAGTTTGACCAAACTTTTAACTTTTATAATGCGTATAGTACAGAACGTATGTTATAACAAACTCTGAATTTTAACAGTGAAATGATAGAACGTTATTAACGATTTCTGAAATAAGTAAAGATTCACTATTGAAAAGTAAAAACCTCTGGATAGCCGGTCTAAACTCTAAAATTATGGGTTCCATAATATAATTTCCGGAACCAAAAAACATGGAAATTGATTCCGGACTCCGGTAATGCAATCTGTCGAATAGCGAATTTGGCGAACTTTCCATCTGATTTACAGGTAGCAGCAGTATCTTATAATAACCAATATCCGAAATCCAAATATAATAGTAAATGCGCGAGCGAGAAAGTTGGAGACTCCTTTCAACTCATTAATATTGTTGCAGCATAAATTTATGTGGTTGTGTTTGGATGAATGGATTTGAATTAGTTGAATTTTAAATGATATGAAATTTAGATAAATTTTAAATTTTTTTATTTAATTATTAAAATCACACCCTCAATTACTAGTGAATTTTAAATATACAACAAAATTAATTAACTTGTTTTAGATAAGTTATTATAGATTAGAATTTCAGATAAAATCTACCGAAATCTCTCCATCCAAATATAATGTGAGTAAAATTTATGATAATTAAATTAAATCTAACAAATTTCTTTACTTTTTTTCCCCCCAAAATTTTAACTTTCAAGTTTCAAAATAACTGTCGTTTTAAATAATTTGCCTTGTATTAAATTATCTGTCATTTTAAAAAATCAATAAAGTATTGAATAATATTTTTCTAACTTTCACCTTTAGTTCTATGTTAATGGAGAGATGATTATGTAATGAGGATATTAATGTAAAAAGGTTATTTAGTCACTTTGATCTATTTTCTTATAAAATTGATGTAATTTAATAGTTTCTTTTATTCATATTTATCAAAAGAAAGTGATACTTATTTTAAAACAGATGGAATACTATTTTTTTTTTCAAAAAATAAATAAACTACTGAACTAAAATATAGATTAAAGAAAAGTCTGTTTGACCTGAAAGAGTCGAGTATCCTAAACTATTTTATGCCCACTTTTGACTGATACACAAAATCGTCCTTTTATTGATGAATAAATAGGTTTTTTTTATTGATTTATTTTATAAAGAATATGAGCCAAACTAATCCCTACACCAAACAGGAACCTTCTGGCTCTTGTATAAAATAATAAATTTCGTAGGCCATTGACATTAAAAACATTCCACCAGAATTTAATTACAAGTGTGTGCAACTTGCTGCTCCACGTATGGATTGCGATAGATCTGTGTGTAGATTATTTTTTTGTGCATAATTCGTAGATTTGGTCAAATTTTTGAGGCAAAAATTGGCAGCTGGAACTGCTAGTTCGTGTACTTGGAAAATGCCTATGCTATGCTATGCTATGCTTGCTTTATAATTAATAAATGAGATGGCAACTGCACAGCATTCAAAACATTATTAATTTGTTACTTTCTGAATCTTTTGCGTTATTTTATTTGGATTTGCAAACGATCATCGACCATTCATGTATACTGGCCAATACCAGTACTCAATATCAAGCCCCCTTTTTACATATCTGTTGACAGATGTGAAGGAAAATGACAATGGCAATGTCTCATAATTATTATTTAAAATTTAAATATATATTTTTTTATTTTATATACAACACAAGTCAAGTGTTAACTATGTAAAAAAAAATTATAATATGAAAATTTTACTCTTTTTTTTTATTCTAGAAAAATTCTAATAGTACAAGGGTTATTTTTGTATTAAATTACTCTAATCCCTTTCATTTTATATGTATAAATTGAAAGTCAACCTTCAATCTAACTCCTCAACTAAACATCTCTTTACACTATATCTTTTCTTTACACATCTAGAACTCAAACCCAATATAAGAGATTCGAACACAATCTCTTTGTAGTCTTTGTAATGCGTGATATAAAATCTACAGTTAGTGGTTTAAAATATTATTTTACATGACAATTTATGAAAAATTTACTCTCTTTTTATTTATTTATTTTTTTAAGTTCTCGGGAAATTCTAACCGTAAGGGAAATGAGTCCAAAGAGGAGGAGGACTTGAGAATCGAACCAGAGAGTTGGAGACCTCACGATGGGCCTTAAAACTTGGGTTCGACATTTTGGTTTTGCAGTGATATGGATTCAAATCGCCCAAAAACATCTAAGGGAAAAGCCTAAATATGAATCTCATGGACTATAAATCATGCGTGGTCGGTTCATGGCTTCTCGTAAGTTCAAATTGGATACGGGAGTCTCATAATATTTGGGTCTGGCTCAGAGAGAAGTTTCCGGGCTTAATTTATTTCATGTGTAATGTACACACCTTAAGCCCAACCCACCAGCCTGGTTCTACTGGAATTGAATTAGTTTAGGTCCACCACTCTGTAAGAGAGCCCATTTGTGTTTGGTAATATAAGAGAGCCCATTACACTATGGTCGGGATGCACAATTTAATATCCAAAGACTTTAAGGGTTTGTTTGACTGGTGGATTTGATTTGTAGAAAGGGTTTTAAATAAATAGATTTGGGGTGGGTAGATTTAAAATGAAATAACTTCAATTTTGGGTGAAGATTTGGGGTGGGTAGATTTGAAATAACTTGAATTTTGGGTGAAGTAGAAATCCGTCGCTATTAAAATTCCGGCATCACTTGATGGAGATTCCTCTATTTGCCTTTGCAAAAGTAAAATTTTGAAAATATTTTAAATAATTGTTCACAATTCAAATCATATTTTATATAAATATCTTGTAAAAAATCATAAAAAATAAATTTTTACCGATTTATCGAGCAATTTCTTCTTCATTAAAATTTATAAATTTTTACACCATTCAAATATGACACAAAATTCAACGGTGAAATTTTTCTGAATGAATTGAATTTTAAATATGACGATCTATTTAATTATTTAAAGCTAATGGTATATTTATATTATTTTCTCAAATTTTAATTATTTGGATATAAAGAATGACAAAGAACTGGAGAGAATCCTTGTCCCTTGTAGATTTTTAAGTATATCCCTCAATTTGTTTAGATAATTTAAGCAAAATTTCGAATTTGAAAATGTAAATTTAACCAAAATCCTTCCATCAAAACGCAACAGCTCGAGAGTATCTACGGAGTACGTATTTGATATTGAGATGATTGAGAAGGGACCATTAAAAGCTGTGGGTTGACAATACACAGCCGAACAAATTTCTGATCCCAATCAAAACTTCTTGATACTTCTTGACGTTAATGTATATGAATTAAGAAAAGTACATTAATTTTATAAAAAGATAATTAAAGTGATTAATTTATTTATTTATATTAATATCTTAATTATATAATTATTCTTCCATTAATATAACATTAAAAATAAAAGTTAAAAAAATATTAGTTAAATTTTTTTTAATTGTCTAAAACAAAGAATAATTTGACACAATATAATTTATCTAAAATAAAAATTATTTTGAAACGAAGGGAGTAGTAATTAACACGGACATTTTACAACTTTCCAACAAACCTCGTTGTGGAATTGATGCAATATATTGGTTCAATAACTCAAATATGTTATCATACATGGGATTTTAAGAGTATTAATTTAGTTAACATGCGTGTAAGTAAAATCATTAATTCTACTTCCTGAGTAGGTATCAAATGAAATGAATGCCGCACAAGTGGGAATTTGCATTTCAGTTAACAGTATATATATGCACGCGGAAAATAATTGTAGTCCATACACAGGGAAATTATACGTGTCCCAAAACAAATTAATGTGTTAGTGAAAGCTCATCTTCATTATTAGATCAGAACCATCAGATGCTATTCTACATTGAATTTAATTCCATTATTGCACCAACTACACTTTTTCCTTGGACAAAGACAATGAAATTTAGGTTTTTTTTTGTCATATTATTAGACAGTAGACAGTGTATTTGTATAAAGTAATAAATTCATTAATTTGTTACTCAATTCATGAAAAATGAAACGAAATTTAGCTGACGATACATAAAATGTTTAACTTATAAAAAAGACGTAATTCTTATGAAAATAAATCTATAATATAGTGTTAATGTATATTCTTATTTAGGCAAGTAATCAAGAAGGATCGATCATCAAACTATATAGATCCCATCTCTTATAAGTCTGAGATTTCGACCATAAATACGAAAACCCATGTCTATAAATACTATATAATAAAAAGAAATAAAGAAGAACAAGAGAAAATAACAAATGAAACCTTCCAAAGGCCATTAATCAATACAATATTATATAAAAATTGACTGGCCCCACAGTTCTCATCAACCAAAATAGGTAAATAATGCTGACAGTTAGCTTGTCCTCAAATTTCGTGGTCGGCTTAGTTTGCCTTATTTTCAGGAAAGAGATAACCATCCACTTGCTACGACTGATTCAAACTAACAACAATGAGCATAAGTTTTGTTTGACTTATTTTATAATACAGAATAAATATAATAATAATTAAAATAATTAAAATAATTAAAAAATTAATAAAATTTTTATTTTTTAATTATTTAACTACTTATAAAATTCAAAAATTATAAAATATTTTTCCAATACCTCGATATTCAGAAAATGGCCGAAACTGTATGCTTTTCCTACAATTGCTTTAACTAAACAAGGTAAATACTTACGTAAATATAATTTTTAATTTTACTTATAAATTTTGTAGTATAAATTAAAATTTAAAAAATTTATAACATTAGATTAATGTAAATAAATTTTTTTAAAATTTAATTTTAATTACAGAATTTATAAATAAAAATAAAAATCGAATATTATTTTTCATTAAAGAAATTTACCAGCTGGAGTGTCATTAATTGCTAGTGACATCTAGGAGTAGCCCATGACGCTTTATTTCATCACTTGCAATTTGGTATATTTGGATTTCCAACTATTGCCCAAGGCAAAAAATCTCATTATTGCGGCAATAGAATCTGATGTATTTCTTCATTAACCCTTTAAGTATTTTTCTTTCGCGCAAGGAACCCTTTAAATATTTTAGTGAAAAGGAACTCAATTCGTACATAATTCTAGTGATTTACGTTTTCTTTTGAAAATAAATGTTATTTGGGTAAAAAATACTTTTAGTCTCCAAAATTTATCCTGTTGAAATTTTTAATTTTTAAAATTTTAAAAAATAAATAATGTGTAAAATTTTTTAAATTTCTACTTATATGTCTAAAATTGACATCTAGATGTGTATAAGAGACAGTTCTATGTCTTATAAGAGACAAAAATTTTAATACTTTTCTAATAAACCTTAAAAAATTATACTCTATTTTTTGTTTTCTCTCACCCAAACTAACAAAAATAATTCATTCTCATAACTTTTAACAAAAAATTATGTTATTTTTCTATCAATTATCATAATCTAAAAGAAATTTAAAAAATGAGGAATTTGATTTTTTTTATGAAATTTAAAAAAAAAACCAAAAATATCGACAGGCTAAATTTTAACTACTAAAAGTATTTTTTACCCTAAAACGTCTCATTGCGTGGAAGTGTTAGAAAAAGAAAAACTATAAAATTTGATGTACTAATAGCTAATTCTAGTGCTGTAGTACAGAACGAATAAAGTGCATTTCAATAGATCTGCCAAAGAATTAAGATTCGGAACCTTGGTAGATGAAAAATATTTAAGTATATTCGGTTTTTAATTTTAGTTATAAATTTTGTGATTAATATTAAATTTTAAAATTTTTTATTTATATCAGACATCAATTCTCTAAAATTTAATTTATATCATAAATTTATAAATAAAAATAAAAATTAAACCTATTTAAATATTTACATAGGCCGAAAACAAAAGATACGGACAATGACGGTGACCTGGCTAAAAATTACTACTATGAGCTAACACTATTGTGGTTGGTTAAGCAAATGTAAAATCCTGTCCGGCGTGCAATTGGATTATCTGGAGTTTTCAGGTTGAATAATTATGTTTTCTTCTGACAATTTTTTTGACAAATTTTGCCCATAAATTGAAGCAAACGCAGTAGTTTCGAATGCACCAATATAAAAAAAAAGCACAAAATGTTACAAATTTTTTAAAATTTATTTTTTGATTTACTTCTCACGTATTATTGTGTCTTTGACTTTCGACTGTTTTTGGAATTTTTTCTAAAGTTTTATATTTCTCCACTTACATACGTCAGTCTAATATTCTAATTAATCAAATCATATAGATTTTTATATCTTTTTCTTTTTATATATTTTAATATTATTTTCGTTTTCCCTATTAAGAACTCATTATATTAGTTTTAATCATATTCTTGGGACTTGAATCTTTATAATTGTAAAAAAGGAATAGTTGTCAAAGTTTACAGGTCAACACGCAACAAGATTCAAAGCTTTATTTGTTTAGAGTTTACCTCAATATGCTAATAAAGTGATAAAGTCATTAAATTATTACTAAATTTAAAAAATAATAAATAAAATTTAATTAAAATATTATTAATTTAATATAATTTTATCACACAAAATAATTAAAAAAAATTTATTCTTAATTTATAATTTTATAAATCATTTTTTATTTATTTAATGTTCTAGCAGTAATTGGGTGCACTTAACAAGTGATATGAATGATCTTTCCACGTGATCAATGTATTCTTGAATGATATCAATTTCAAATTTCAAACAGCATTATGTCTTTTTAATAAGATTTGATCATCAATTGCTAGCTGTCACAAATCCATTTTATAATACTGTGTAATCTTGATAAAAATTTATTATCATTTTGATGTCATGTTAATGGAAAAATAACGTTATATAATTTAAATGTGGAATGTAGACGAGAAGAGGCTGTTCTTTTGATTTGTTAGTAATGAGTTTGACTTTCATTAAGGGCAGGCGGAGAAATCAGGTTTATTTATTTATTTTGTGAAGTTTATGGTCTTTTTTTTTTTTTTTTTTTTTTTTTAAATTTTAAAGCTAAAAGTTATTTTGAAATGCTTTCCTTTACTTTTAACTTTTACTTGTAATTTATTGTAAGCTGAAAAAAATTCAGAAAATCTATCCATTGCACGAGTTTCGTAAAACGGGGGGTTGTGTATTTTTGGTTTCTCTTTATTTATACTTTCTTTTACCTTTGTCGAACATCCAGCAAGAAAATCGATCTTATTGATCGAGGACTCTTCAGTCTTCAGGATAGTATTTTTGTAAAAACTGGTTCTAAGAAACAACATTTGAAGTGCATTTGGAAAACACTACAATTCATATTTCTTAAATAACTTTTTTCAAAAATCACTTTATTTTAATGCATAGTTGAAAGATCACTATTCATTTATTTTTGTCTCACGTACAGAAGCAAGTATTGTGAATAAAATATTCTGTTGATTTTAGTCTGATTAAGATTAAGAAACATTTAGTTTACCCAAAAATTTTAACATAATTTTCTATAATCAGATCCAGCCATCCTGGAAAGATGTGACAATATGCATGATATGCGAGTAATCAAATTACTATTAATAATTTGTGAAAGAAAGCAACAGTTAGCCTATTAAATTTTTTTAACAATTTGCATTACCCACTAAAGTACAACTTATTTAATGCTCACAAAATTTTCTAAACATCATAAACACTTAACTCATGAGTCGTCAAATTTATCCTAATCAGATTTTGGTTGAAGTTTTAAAATACATCACATTTCTTTGCCAAACAAATTATTATTTTGCAAAATTTAATTGAATAAAATTTTTAACTAAGCCAACAGCATACCACATATTTTTTCTTAATTTTTTGATGAGTAAAAAATTTACTATATTAAGGAGCTGTTTGATTTGCATTCGAGTGCGTACTATCGATATAGATTTGTGTCATTTCTTTATATTTATTTGTTTTGATCCAAATAAATTTTATTATGTAAATAAATTAATCAATTTGAAATTTAAATCACAAAAGAGTAGTAAAAATACTTACTTTCTAATTTTTACATACCTATAGTACTCGATCAAGAAAGTGCGCACGAAGTTTAATTTCCATCTCTATCTCTCGTACCAAAATCCAAATACCTCCTAATTCTAACGGTATACTTTTGTCACAAGAATTATAGGAAATTTTTGTATGAAACGGGTTTATGGTATTTTTGTGTGGACTGAATCAATGAAATAGTATCAACAGATTTTTCAATTCAAAACAATTTACATCAATAATGTGATGTAAAGAGTTTTAAAATCATAGACACGATCAATATAAAAATTTGTTCGATAACTATAACTATGATCTAGAGGAGAGAAAACATCAAGACGAAAAGGAATAAGAAAAGCAATTATTTTCAACTTGTTGACATTTTTGCTATAAAAAGAGGTCATTGCCAACATTGCAAAGGCACACAGCCATTCAAAATCCCATACAGAAAAGAACTGAGAGAAGTGAGAAAGATGGTGTCCAGTTCCATTGCAGCAACTGATAATAAGCCTCATGCAATCTGCATACCATATCCAGCACAGGGTCACATAAACCCATTGCTCAAACTTGCCAAACTCCTCTACCACAAAGGCTTTTACATAACTTTTGTAAACACAGAATACAACCACAAACGTCTGCTGAGATCCAGAGGCCCCCATGCCCTTGATGGCTTGCCTGATTTCAAGTTTGAGACCATCCCAGATGGCCTTCCGCCTTCGGCATGCCGATTCCACCCAAGACGTACCCTCTCTTTGCTTATCCACCTCCAAGAATTGCATAGTCCCCTTTTCTAATCTCATTTCCAGGCTTAACAACTCTTCCCCTGAGATCCCTCCAGTTACTTGCATAGTTTCTGATGGTTGCATGAGCTTTACCCTCCAAGCTGCTCAACAATTTGGTCTTCCTGAAGTTCTGTTTTGGACCCCCAGTGCTTGTGGAGTGTTGGGGTACACTCAGTATTGCCACTTAGTTAAACGGGGATATACACCTCTTAAAGGTATGGTAGTAGTGCAATACTGTTCATCATGAATCTTGCCATCAAATTCATTATTTTGATCTCAAGACTTTGATTAGGTACCTGTCTACTTTAATGTATATATTTAGCAACGTTACTGATTCTAACTGATAAATTTAAAATGACTTTTTAATATCACACACAATCAGATTCTCTAATCCGTTATCCATCATATCAATCTAGTTGATTCTTTGTGCCTAATTTTGGACAGTTATAGTAGTTATATTTTGATTCATACTCTTTTTTGTTTTTAAGAATTAAATATTGAACCCATTTCATACTACGGATAAGCTATTGTATATGGGCGCTGCTTTACTATGCACTATTCATGGTACTACTGTAAAAACTACTTACGACCACATGCGAAAATATTTCTGAAATTGGCCCACCACGTTTTCTCTCTCCTTCTCCTCATTAGCCAGTCGAATGCTTACTAATGAGGAGTCACTCGAAAACTTACTTGTCTAACCTTTTGGTCAAGTTTCTGTCGCACTGTCTAGGTACACTGTACTTTTAATGGTGTAATTGTGTTTTCTTGATGATATAGTTTTTGTCTTTTGATCCACAGATATGAGCCAGGTGACAAATGGTTATTTGGATACCAAACTTGATTGGATTCCTGGGATGAGAGACGACATACGATTAAGGGATCTTCCAAGTTTCATAAGAACAACATCATCAGATGACATTATGCTCAACTTCCTCTTGAATGATATAGCCAAGAACATTCCCAAAGGCTCAGCTGTCATCATCAACACCTTTGATGCCTTGGAGCACGAAGCTCTCAAAGCTCTATCGGCCATGTATTCCCATGTTTACAGCATCGGCCCTTTAAACTTAATTCTCAATCAAATCCAAGACGAAAGATTGAAACCCATCGGCTCAAATCTCTGGAAAGAAGAATCAGGGTGCATCGAGTGGCTCGACAATCAAGAACCAAACTCAGTTGTGTATGTGAACTTCGGCAGCATCACCGTGATGTCCGCACACCAACTAACAGAATTTGCATGGGGACTTGCAAATAGCAAGAAACCATTTTTGTGGATCATTAGGCCTGATGTAGTTGTTGGTGACAAGGCCATGGTTCCACAAGAATTTGTGGAGGAAACTGAAGAAAGAAGCATGTTAGCCAGCTGGTGTCCGCAGGAGCAAGTGTTGAATCATCCGGCAATTGGAGGGTTCTTGACACACAGTGGATGGAACTCAACTTTGGAAACTGCATTTGTGGTGGTGTGCCTGTGATCTGCTGGCCCTTTTTCGCGGAGCAGCAGACGAATTGCAGGTGAGAGTAATGGTAGTAGCATCACAAACACCGGTATTTCTAAAGTCATAAACAATTAACTAAACACTACTTATATCTCTATCGGATGAGTTTTTGATTTACCGCATGAGTTTCTAAAAAATATAAGAGATTACAAATTGTGGTTTTTTTTTAAAAAAAAAAATGTTGCATTGCAGGTATAGTTGTGTGGAATGGGAGATTGGAATGGAGATAGATAATGATGTGAAGAGGGATGAGGTAGAGGTGCTTGTGAGAGAACTGATGGATGGTGAAAAGGGTCAAAAGATGAGGAATAAGGCTTTGGATTGGAAGAAGAAAGCTGAAGAAGCAGTTGAACCAAATGGATCTTCTTACGGTAATTTGAACAAACTTTTCAAAGCGTCTGCTTTTTGCCTAAATCTAAATCTTCCCAATAATTAATAAGCCACCTCCACAGTTTGACTACCTGGAAGTCAATTCAATTTTCTATTTTATAGTTTAGAGCAAAATGAGGATCATCAGCAACTAATTGGTCCACCAAGAAATGTTGCTGGACATTGACTATTTGAAGTTTGTACTTGTAATTTTTTTTTTCTTTCTTTCTTTTCTTCATTACACAATGAAAAAATTATGGGCAAATTACAAGAATAATATGAACATAAGCCAAATTCAAATCGCAGTGTCAAGTATGTATTATAAAATATTTAAATGATTGAAAAGTAATAAAAAATTTTTTTTTTTTTTTAGTAATTTCAAACTTACCTTGTATTGCATAGTGTAGTTTTACTTTATTTTTGTGGCCTTGAATCCAACTTTGCTTTGATTTCAACTCTGCTTTAATTTCAACTCCACGTTAGTAGATCTTATACTATTCAGAAATCTAATGTAGTCTTTTATAAAGGTGTTCATCTTGACCTGTCAGTCTGAAAAACTAATTAAATTGATCCATTTTGAACTGTAAAAATAAGATATTTGAAGTCGATTAATAAAATTGGGTCGAATATTACTATTACCAAATTAGACAGTGTGTTGAAAATTTGCGACTCAACAAGTACCCAAGCCGATCTATATACATGGATAACTTTGTAATTTATATATTAGTGAATTTTTTCCTCCCCTCCCATATATAGTGATATATATATAATTAGTAGTCATTAGTTATATATTTTTTAAAGTTCGGATACTAAAAAAATATAATATTAGCCTAGGTTGAGTATTCTGTCACCTGATCCACTTTGACCAGATACTCGATTAACTAGGTTACTTTATGCACATGAATCGGGTATCGGATCATTTTTTTTCTTGATCTGGTATAACCAAATTGAATCGAATAATGAGCTTAGGGACCGAATATCTGGTCCATGAACATCTCTATCCCTTTACCAAAAAGAACAATTAAAAACTCTAGAAGCTAATATTCATAATAGTGGTATATAGATATGTTTTTAGTCTTCCTTTACTCTCCTAATATATAAATACATTATACTAATTTAACATTTAATTTACAGTTTAAAATGATTGACTGTTTCAAAAAGTAGTGTAAATATGAAACAATAAAAAGTGTTTATAATTTCCAAACTTCCATCCACATATATATTTTTGAGGGAACATATATTAGTATTCTCATATTTTTCTATGCTTCTCAATTTATTATAATCCATTGGGCCACCTAGGGCATATTCACAAGCCCAAATGCCCTTCCCCTTTCCCTCACTGACTCATCCTCACACAAACCAAAAAACACACATAGCTAAGCTATCTCCAGTCTCCTCTTTCCACAGCAAACCACTGTCCCAGTGCTACCACCCTGACTTCCGACACCCTCCAACACCGATGGCCTTCAACTCCGGCAGCCTTGGCCAGCTCTAGGCACAAAAATTAGGTTGTAATTGAATCGATATATTTAAAAAATAATTTGAAATTCACTTATTCGTTAGAAGGATTTATGAAATCAAAATAGATAAAATTTAAATCTATCCAAATTAAAAAAATGACATTTTAAAATTTTATTAATTTGAATAGATATAAATTCATCAATTTTAACCTTTTAAATTCCAAAAAAAATAAATTGACATGAAATATTTTTCGAAATTCATCGAACCAAACACAATATAGAATAATTATTATATATTCTTATGGAATTACTTCCTTTTATTTTTATTATTTTTTGTTTTCTTTTCTATTGTTATACTATGATCTTGTAAATTGTAATAGTGGGTGCTTAAATTTCTAGAAAATGCCAGTCCATGATTTTAAATCCCTTTTCTGCAACGAATTAGTTATTTGCTGATTTTCCATTAAGTCAAAATTTATAGCTTTGTCTGCTGATTAATAGAATCATAATTTGAACTTGTGTGTCAGTAATTATTGGTTGAGCTCACAAAGATTGGAGATTTAGGGTCTGTTTGGTACAGTGTAAAATGTTTTATTTGGGAAAATATTGTTCGGTGAAAACTATTTCTAGAAAACTTATCATTTTCTCCCTATTTTTCTGGTGTCACTGATTGGCCAGTGAACGATTTTTACATAATAACCGAAACTCATAATCTGCAACGAAGACAATAATATAAGAAAAACTTGCAGCGATCGACTAGATAGATGCATGATATAGCCATGGTTCCATCAGCGATGGTGGGTTTCCTTTTTCTTCTTTATGTAGATGTTGAAGTAATGATGTTTCATTCGTAAATGTTGAAGAGTGAACGCATACACAACAGTTTAATACTAAGCGGTAGAGGAATCGAGAATTCAAACTTTTGACTTTGTACTTAAATAAAGTGTTTAGTTATCAACTCATCTAAAGTGTGTTAGTTGGGGTAAAACTTTTTCTGCCTGAAAATGAATTCCATCATCTTACATATACCAA
Source organism: Cinchona pubescens (assembly GCA_025175665.1). Classification (NCBI taxonomy): domain Eukaryota; kingdom Viridiplantae; phylum Streptophyta; class Magnoliopsida; order Gentianales; family Rubiaceae; genus Cinchona; species Cinchona pubescens. The sequence continues at coordinate 3,897,496 of JANKKI010000059.1, read as the reverse complement.
ACAACAGAAATTAGAGAAAAGATTTTCTTGTAAAATATTTTACATCCAAACAACAGATTTACTTTTGTTCTTCAACTGAATACCCTGGAAATTGGAAATTAACTGATAATCCCTTTTAAAATTGGAAATTATAGGATTTATGAGCTTTTTGTTGCTAACAGATATTTCTTAAATAACTTTTTCAAAAATCACTTTATTTTAAAGGTAAATATTTAGGTAGATTTGATTTTTAATCTCACTTATAAACCGTATATCGTAGATTAAATTAAATTTAACTCTACTTATAAATCTGTCCTAAAATTTATGTTAATATTATTTAGTTACTCTGAACTTTTAGAAATAATATTTACCTTCTTTAATTATATTTTTGTAGTAACAATGTTAGCCCAAAGGCTTAAACAATTAATTTAAGGAAGAGAAACTATAATTACTCCCATTTTATCCCTAGTAATAAAATTTTAGCTTATTAAAATATTTAGAGAAAAGGGAAAAGAAAATTTGGGGTATAAATATAATTGTTAGTAAGATAATATTGGATTGTAACTTTTTATGTCCTTCAACAATTAATATCAAATATAAAAATTTAATTTTTTTAACAATTTACCAGTTCATTCATAATTTCCAACAAAATACTAGTAACATATATTTCTTTAAGTATAATACTATATGGTATGTTTCTACATACTCTAAATTTTTATTGAAATTGATACATACAAGCACATTAATATACACTAATATTTGTAAATAAATTGATAAAAAATTATTAAAAATTAATTTGAAAGTTTGGATTTCATGAATTTGTGATTTACCAAACAACATGTCAATTACAATTTTTATTATAATGTTGTCAATGCTTACATGTTTTAAATTTTTGTTCAAATAAATATGTACAAGAACATTACACGCGCATACATTTTCACAAACAAAGTTACAAAAAAAATTCAAAACTACATTTTATATTTTTTCTTAAGAGTTTATGATTTATAAAAATTACCATTCACATTTTTTTATTATAGGATATACGAGTTTTTTCATTCAAAAATAATTTAAAAAAAATATTGATTTGGATAATGTATCAAAAACAAAAAGTGATTGCAATGTAGGGCCTTAGTAAATCTTATGGGTACATCAAACCAAGAAAGTATTACAAGAATATGATCAGGATCTACATGGTCATCATGTCTTTATATGGGGTGTTCTATTATTTAAATTTGTATCCAAAAAATAAATACAAACATATGAATATCGCAAATATTTTCAAGGATTAGTTGAATGAAAAATTTATTGAGAAAATACATTTCAATTTATCTTAATTTATGACCTTGTGATTTTCAAAAGAAATATTAATCATATTATTTTAAACAAATAACCACATTTACAATAATGCAGACATATTTTTATAAATAACAAGTTTATCAAAAAAATTTGTTTGAAATATAAAAAGGTGCAAAGTGAAATTGTTAAAAAACTTGAAGGAAGGTTTATGGTATTACATTTTTTCTTATATGACCAAAGTGGTAAGGGCATAAATGACATTTCATGCAATTTGGTACTAACTTTGGGTCCCACTAATAAGAGATGAGAGGTATACTATATTTCTAAAAGTTGGAGGGTACTAATTGATATTAGTATAAACTTCAGAGAAAGTTTATTTAATTATATGCCTTATGGTGAATATAACTATTCTGTTGATTTTCGTCTGATGAAGGAACATTTATTTTATTCAAAAAGTTAAGATAATTTTCCATAATTAGATCCAGCCATCCTGGAAAGATGTAGAAACATGTGGCAATGTGATTTGCGAGTTGATCAATCAAAGAAAGCAACATTTAGCCCATTAAAACTTTTTAACAATTTGCAATAGTACTACTTATTTTTATGGGAAAATATTTTGGTAGACCTGGTTTTTGACTTCACCTGTAAATTCTGTAGTCAGAATTAAATGTTAAATAATCTTGCTTATATCAACTGATGTCATAAATTTTATAAGGTTTAATTCACACTACAGAATTTACAGATGGAGTCAAAGATAAGATGTATCTAAGTATTTAACATTTTCATGCTTCCCTACTTGATTGCGTAAACATCGACAGTTATAAAATTCAACCTAATCAGATTTAGTTGAAATTTTAAATTAGATCATTTGACCAATAAATTTGTCATTTCTTTGTCATATTTCTTTTGAATCAGCTACACCGACAAAACAAAATATTACTTTCACAAAATTTAATTGAATCAAAATTTCTAACTAAGCTAACAACCTACCAAATATTTTTCCTTATTTTTTTAACAAGTAATAATCTACTATATTAAGGAGCTGTTTAGTTAGTATTGGGAACCGTAAACTGTACTATTAGTATAAGTTTATGTCATTTTTCTTTAATCATTTAAATAGATTTTATTACGTTAATAAATTAATTAATTTGAATTTCAAATTATAAGTGAAGAATGAAAATAAACATTTTCTAATAATTTTATTTCCCATAAAATTATTCCTACAATGCTCAACTAAATAACGGTCAACTAAATAACGATTATGGATAGGGTTAAAAATATTTTTACTCTCCAAAATTTGGCCCTGCGATATTTTTAGTCCCTAAAGTTTCACAAGAAAAAAATCATGTCTCTCGCCGTTCAAGTTTCAACTCAACTAGGACAATTGAAATAAAAATAATATAATTTTGATTTCTGTATGCCTCTTCTCCAACAAAAAATTACCCTATATCTTTTACTTTCTCTTGCCTAAACTAACAAAACAGTTTTTTTTACACAATTTTGAACAAAAAATATTTTATTTTTCTATCATTTGTACTAATTTAATATAAATTTGATAAATAAGGGACACAATTTATTTTTTATGAAACTTGGAGGATCAAAAATATCTATAAGCCAAATTTTGAAAATTAAAAATATTTTTACCCTTTATAAATATAATTAATTTTGATTCTAATCCGTATCTTTTCGTACCTGTATATAAAATATTAGCACCTAACTGTGTACTTTTATCACAATAATTATAATTATGATCTACAGAACGGGAAACATCAAGACTAAAAGGAATAATATAATAAAAGCAATTATTATCAACTTGATGAATTCAAGAAGTTTTTGCAATAAAAACAGGCATGGCCAACATTCCAAAGGGGCACAGCCTTTCAAAATCTCATACAGAATAGGACTGAGAACTCAGAGAAGTGAGAAAAGATGAGTTCCAATTCCATTGCAGCAACTAATAAGCCTCATGCTGTTTGCATACCATATCCAGCACAGGGTCACATTAGCCCAATGCTGAAACTAGCGAAACTCCTCTACCACAAAGGCTTTTACATAACCTTTGTAAACACAGAATACAATCACAAACGCCTTCTGAGATCCAGAGGCCCCAATGCCCTTGATGGCTTGCCTGATTTCAACTTTCAGACCATCCCAGATGGCCTTCCGTCTTCGGATGCCGATTCCACCCAAGACATACCCTCTCTCTGCTTGTCCACCTCCAAGAATTGCGGAGTCCCCTTTTCTAACCTCATTTCCAGGCTTAACAACTCTTCCCCTGAGATCCCTCCAGTTACTTGCATAGTTTCTAGTGGTTTCATGAGCTTTACCCTCCAAGCTGCCCAACAATTTGGCCTTCCTGAAGTGCTCTTGTGGACTCCAAGTGCTTGTGGTGTGTTGGGGTACGCTCAGTATTGCCACCTATGTATAATTGTTGAACGGGGATATACACCTCTTAAAGGTATAGTAATGCAATATTGTTCATCATGAATCTTGTCATTAAATTCATTATTTTCATCTCATGACTTTAATTAGGTATCTTTCTACTATATGAGTTCGTTTATATATGGAGTGACAAGTTTGACCGAACAATCCTCCAAAAGTAGGTTCTCCTTGGCTTTTGGAGATCCGATGTCTTATTTTTTCTTGGTGGTGTGTGTTGTTTTTTGATAGGAGATTTTTAGATGGACTGGATTTACAATATTCTAAATCAGTCACATTATTTACCTAGATGATACGATTGATCCAAAATTAAGTGATTCATAATATAGTATCATGAACCTAATCTATTTTAGAATTTCCTTCTGGATTGGAAGGAGTATTTTTTTGAGCTTAGTTTTTGTCTCTTGATCCTCAGATATGAGCCAGGTGACAAATGGTTATTTGGAAACCAAAATTGATTGGATTCCTGGAATGCGAGACAACATACGACTAAGTCTGGATCTTCCAAGTTTCATAAGAACAACATCATCGGATGATGTAATGCTCAACTACATCTTGAATGAAGTCAACAACATTCCCAAAGGCTCAGCTGTCATCATCAACACCTTTGATGACTTAGAGCACGAAGCCCTCAAAGCTCTTTCTGCCATGAATCCCCGTGTTTACAGCATCGGTCCTTTACACTTGATCCTCAATCAAATCCAAGACCAAGAAAGATTGAAATCCATCGATTCAAATCTCTGGAAAGAAGAATCAGACTGCATAGAATGGCTTAACAATAATGAACCAAACTCAGTAGTGTATGTTAACTTCGGCAGCATCACAGTGATGTCCGCACAGCAACTAACTGAATTTGCATGGGGACTTGCAAATAGCAAGAAACAATTCTTGTGGATCATTAGGCCTGATGCAGTTGTCGGTGACAAGGCCATCTTGCCGAAAGAATTTGTAGAGGAAACTGAAGAAAGAAGCATGTTAGCGAGCTGGTGTCCTCAGGACATTAGCAAGTGCTGAATCACCCGGCAATTGGAGGGTTCTTGACACACAGTGGATGGAACTCAACTTTGGAAAGCATTTGTGGTGGTGTGCCTTTGATTTGCTGGCCATTTTTCGCTGAACAGGCGACTAATTGCAGGTAAGTAATAGTAATAGCGTCACAAACACCATGATATTTAAAGTCATAAACATCTAACAAAACGCTACTTATATATCAATTTAAATTTTATCCAGTTCATCTGGATGAAAAGATAATGCAGGGCGTGGCCAATGCTTGACTCCCACCTGTATTTACATTTACACTTTCGGAAGTGGAAATATAGGTGATTGGCCCCCTCCCGCATCCGTTTATTCAAATGAACTTTAACTGCTTATATATGTATCGAATTTGTTTTTGTTTTACCATATGAGTGTTTAAAAAATACGAGATAGTTATGTCTAATATTTAAGGATGAGAGAGGGTGTGAACATGGTTCAAAGACTCGGCCGAGTCAGAACCGGAACGAGAGAAACCTCGTTCCGATACCGCTCTAGGATGTATCGGAGTCGCCGAAACAAGCATCAAATCGCCGTGAATCGTCCGATTCAGGGCGATTTAGTGTGGCAATTCAACGATTCGGTGAGAATCGTCCGATTCAACCGAGTCTGACTCGAGATTCATCCAATTTGAATAACGTGTTGAAGGGATTTTGGGTGTTTGGCAGCAGCAACGGTGGCGGCGACAGTGTTTTGGGTGTTTAGCAACAGCAGCAGCGGCGGTGTTTTGCGTGTTTTAGCAGCAGCAGCGGCGGTGCGTGGTTTGACATGGTGCTGTTAATCGATGGGAAGAAGATAAAAGTTGTGAAATTTCGACTTTGACCCTTCAAGTTATAGTCCACTCTCAGTCAACCCCGATAGTTTTTAAGTTTCTTATTTTCATTGCCTAATATTTTATTTTATATTATATTTTGACCCCTAAGAGATTTTAAAAGCGAATATGAGTATTATTTATCTTCAATTAGTTTTTAATCAAATTTAATTATGTTTGATTCCCATCAGAGGTCATCAAATCTAGTTGAATCTTGAATTACGATTCACAAAAATAATGATTTCATTGTTTATATAATAAGAAAGAAAATTTAATAAACAATTACAATATCTATAAAGAAAACTTTTGATTAGTCTATTAACTACAAGTAAAACAACAATTATGTATTTCATGTTGCTTGAGAGTTGTGATCACTAAATTCAATATAATTATTCATTGATTTTATATAATTGTTGTACTTATCATTATCATTTATATTTTTCTAAAATTTTTTAAATACATTTTCGATCTCTAAATTAACATATCATTCGATACGCGACCGATACCCCGAGACCGATGTGGAGAGATACGTTCCGCGACAGTTATCGCGACCGTGACTTTGAACCATGGGTGTGAATGACAACTACTTGGAGAATTCAGGTGTTAGAAATAATTTGATAGACATTTAAAAAATGTATGTTAGATTGCTGATTATGATCTTTGTGTTTTTCTTGCAGGTATAGTTGTGTGGAATGGGAGATTGGAATGGAGATAAACAATGACGTGAAGAGAGATGAGGTAGAGGTGCTTGTGAGAGAGCTGATGGATGGTGAAAAGGGACAAAAGATGAGGAATAAGGCTTTGTATTGGAAAAAGAAAGCCGAAGCAGCTGTTGGACCAAATGGATCTTCTTACAAGAATTTAGAGAAACTTTTCGAGGAGGTTCTTTTGCCTGTATCATCCCAATAAGGTGGAAGTCAATTCAATTTGTGATTTTATAATTTAGAGGAAATTGAAGATCATAATAATTACTTGTACTTTGTAGTTTGTACCAATAATTCCCCCAGTCATTACCCAAGCAAGAAATATCAGCACCACCAAAATAAGAAACGAGTTGTCTTATGATGATTTGTACTTGGAAAATTTAATATTGTAAATAATTCCAGGTATTAACTTTGGCTTTAAGAAAATAAAATTTTGTCTTTGATTTTTTTTTTTTTTGTTTGGTCAAGTTTTTTTTTTTTTTTTTCAGAATTTCAATTCTTGCATTAATTTTTTTTTTTTTTTTTATGTGGCCTTGTGACCAATTAACTTTGGTTTAATTTCACGTTACTAGATAAATAGGCGGAGGAATTCCCAAACTTATACTATTTTGAAATCCAATGGAAAAACTCTAGAAACTAAAACTTAGAATAGTGGTAGATATGTTTTCAGTTTTAATTTTCTCTCCTAACACATAAAAAACGAAAATTTTATAATCCCTTCAAGAAACTATTTCAATGTATTTTAAATATTTATACAATATAATATTTTATACTTCAAAAACTTGTATTGTATAAGTAATCAAACATAACAGAATGGTTTCTCATGGGACTATAGAACCTCCTTATAAATAGATTATATAATTTTATGTTTAATTCATAGTTTAAAAAGAACTGAATTATTTTCAAAAAATAATGCAAATGTAATCCATAAAAAGTGTTTAATTCCCAATTTTCCATACGCATTTTTTTTGGAAGGTATTTGTTTTCTTATAGGGGTGTCGATTAAAAACATATCGGCCTATGAGCAGGCCGAGTTGTCAAATTAAATATGATCTATTTCTTATCTTGTCGTATCATGTAGATTCTGTTTCTTATCATATCATATTTCTATCTGATTCGTTCGAATTCGTTTTGTGTTCGTATTTGACTTATTTACTATTCGTATAATATTCGTATCGTATTTAGTCTTGTCAAAAATTGCGGCTCTACTTTCTCGTTATTTTCTCTAGGCTTCTCGAGTTGTTATAATGCATTGGGCCACCCATGACATGTTAACAAGCCCAGATGCCCTCTCATCCAGTCACTGACTCATCGTATCATCCTCACACACAAAGAGACCATAAAACGCACATCGATGTCCCACTCCAAACCACTGCTTCAGTGCCACCAACCTCACTCCCGACACCCTCCAACGCCGACGGCCTCTGCCTCCGGCAACCTTTTCCAGTTTTAGGTACAAAATATGAAATAATTAGTTTTATATTCTTCTATATTACTTTCTATTGTTTTTTTCGTCTTCTTATGTAGTCGGATCGTTTAATTTATATTGTCACACTTTAACTTTTCTGATCAATTAAATCAATTTTGTAATAAATAATTTATATAAATTTATATAATTTTACATGAAAATTTTCAACAAAAATGAAATTTATATAAAGAATTATAACTTGATATTTAAAATTTATTAAAAAAATTAAAAATTTACAAAAGATGGATTACACTTTACACCCTTAAACTATCTTGCTTTTTCACTTTGCGTCGTAAAATACTAATTTTGATAATCAACCGCCTTCAACTTTTAAATTTTAGCATATTATACTAATTACTCAAGTCGATTAGTAAAATGATCCATATACCTCTACTAATTTACCCAACTTTAGTAAATATCTCGTCTTTAGCCACACACCATACAAGGATGTACCAGTATAACATTCTTAGATTCTTGAAAAAGAATATGAGTACAAATTTGAGTTCAAATTCGAATTAGTAAAATTCATAGATTTAGGGGCAACTAGATCGTAAATCTCTCTGCAGACATTTATATTTTGTAATTGATCATTTAAATCTGCCAACTCAACTTGAGAAATATGATCGCCTTCAAAACTGTTAAATAGCAAATTGTTCATCTATATGGCGATAAAGTAGTAAAAATAGTGACTGTTGTTTGTGTAACTGTGTATTAGTATGGTATTGAGGGAAAAGATTGAGAATTTGAAAAAGTTGAATAAGGTAGTAGTATTATATTACTCATTTTTTATTCACGATCAAGTAATGACTTAATTACAGATTGCTCCCTATAAATAAGAGACAGTTGCAAATTGCCTCATATATTTATTTCATCTACAAATTACCCCCAAAATTAAATGAAGTTAAAATTTTCATCTAAAGAGAGAGCAGATAATGTCATAATTGCCTTCAATCATTTAATTACCTTAAACCAATATAAAATTAGGGTGACTTGCAATTTGGTATTTAATTTAATTTTATAAATAATTTATCATTCAAAAGTATCGATATTTTCTCATCCAACATTATGTGAAACATTTTTTTACCGTTGAATATTAATCGCATGAATTAGTTTACTATTTTATATTTTCTTATTGGCATCCATTTTTAACATGTCATCATATACTTGTTCTGCCAATATTATTTTCATATATAAAATAAACTATTTTATTTATTTAATCACATTATTTTCATTTTATTATTTCTTACTTTATTTTCTCTATTATTAATAATTTATATTTAAAAAATCACATTATTTGAGAAAATGTACTACTTTGAGATATAATCAATAAATATTTTAAATAAATTTAAGTTGATCAACTAATTCAATCCCTTATGATACCTCTTATGCTACCTAGGAAAAAAAAAGAAAAAAAAAAGAAAAAAAAACTTAGAATAATAAATTTAGTTTATTATCATTTTCAAATTTAAGAGAAGACTTTTAGTAAAAATTTCACAATGTGTGACTAAACATATTGAGGGTAATTATGACATTTTAGTATCCTCTTTAGTGAAAATTTTAACTTCATTAAATCTTAAGACAAGGGGTAATTTATAGATAAAATATACATAGGGGCAATTTGCAACTATCTCCTATTTATAGGGGGTAAACTGTAATTAAGCCTTAAGTAATTGGTGTAATGTGCAAAAATTTAGAAGTCCGAGGTAGTTGATTGCCAAAATTGATATTTTAGGGTGTAAAGTGCAAAAGTAGAATAGTTTAGGGGTGCAAAGTGCAATAAATTCACAAAAGATTGATTTTTGAAAACTTGACTTGTTGATAAAAAAAAGTCAAATGTGATAAATATATTAGGACGAAAGTAGTATAATCTTGTAATAGTGCTTGCTTAAATTTCAAGAAAATCCTAGTCCATAATTTTAAATCCCTTTTCTGAAAAGAATTACTTAGTTAATTTCTGATTTTTCCAGAATGGAACGTCTGTAGCTTTTTTTTCTGCTGATTAATCGTTATATAATTTGAACTTGTGTGACTAATTATTGGTTGAGCTCACAAAGATTGGAGCTTTATGGCATATACTTTTGGTCTAGCATCAACTGAATAACATGGGAATTGGAAACTAACTGACAATCCTTTTAAAATTGGAAATTGGAATTATTATTATCGAGTCAAATAAAAAGGTAAGAACACATTAATCAAAATTAGGGAAGTTCGACCGTCGGGGAACAATCCCGTTGATTTTAACTGGTTGTACGCTATAAATTTTTAAAATATATAGTGTTATATTGTATAACTTTTTAAAGTACGATGAGATAGTTTCATAAAAGACCTTAGTCTCAAAAACTATAGTTACAAATTTGGGAATTATTATTACCAAATTTGTCTACTGTACCACGCTGCTGCATTCATCTTTTTTATATTTTCCTGTAATTTATAGATTTAGTCCATGCACGATGAAAATGTTGAATGTAACATGACACAATCTGGATGGTGTTCGGCAGCTAGTGAGAGCAATGCTTTGCAAGGGAACAAAAAAATAAATCATCTTTTGACACCGCTGGCCATTGGGACGTACTCCCAAAATCCCAGACATAGTCTTGCTAATAATATAGTGCTTAAAATGCTAGGGAAAGTCCTACCGATCTAGACGGGCAGTGAACCAAGCAGAGGCAATTTGTGGGACTTAGCGAGGAGGTGATTAAGTCAAGTGATGCAAACAAAAGTGAATTTATCAGAGAACATTTTTCCATGTCTTCATCAGACAAGATGGATAATTTGTTAGCAGAAAATGAATCAACCATGGTGTCCGGTGATTGGAGGACTCGGCTTCGAGTCGATTCTCGGAGCAGGATCATTACCAAGATAATGAAAACTTTGAAGAGGCACCTCACTGTTTATGGCCCTGAACTTGAGGGTGAGATTAGGAAAAATGCTGTGAGGTTTGAAGAAAGAATTTATGCTACTGCCACAAGTCTGATTACTTGAGAAAGGTATCTGTTGAGATGCTGATCATGGAGACAAAATCCCGAAATCCTAGGAATGATTCTAGCCAATAAATTTCTGCTAACACGAGGGGAGATCCTGCCAATTTAGAAGGGCCTAGCATCCAAGAAGAGGCGATTTATGGAACTTAAGCAAAGAGGTGATAGAGCCATGTGATGCAGGGGAACATGAATTTAGCCGAGGACATCTTGCTACTTCTCCTTTGGTATTTAATGGAGCAGGCTTCTCATCATCTTTATCCAACAAGATGGATAAGTTGTTGGGAGAGAATGAATCAAACATGGTATCCAGTGATTGGAGGACTCAGCTTCGAGTTGATTCTCGTGACAAGATCATAACCAAGATGACTAAAACATTGAAGAGGCATCTCAGTGATCGTGGCTGAACACGAGGAAGAAATTAGGAAAATTGCTGTGAGGATTGAAGAAGATATTTATACTGCTGCAACAAGTAGGTCTGATTACATGAGAAAGATAACTCCGAAGATGCCGACCATGGAGACAAAATCCCAAAATCATGTGGCTAAACCTCTGCAATCTAGTGTTGCCAGTACTAGGGAAAACCTCCCTTGATTTGGAGGGACCGAGAAGTAAGATGGAGTGAGAGGAACTTTGCGAGCAGGTAATGAAGCCATCTGACACAGAGAAGATTGAACTTAAGACAGCACATCTTTCTACATGTCCTATGGTATTTATCAAGTATCTTTATATCTTCTTTTTTAGCATGTCTTTTATTGCTTCATGCTCTTGATCATGTTCCTATAGTTGAGTACTAGTGTAAATGTCTACTTCTATGACAATTTTACCGTCCAAATAAAAAAGAAAGAAAAAATCCATACGCTTCTCAAATGATTAATTATGTGCTTGATTGATTGTATCACCTGAATCACAGGACACTGAGATGATAACTATGCACTTTGATTTTTCTTAGTTCGATCTCTTATTTTTCGTTCATCTGTATTGGTCTTATTTTGTGCAATAATCGAGGGATGTATAACTATGCTAGTAAACTGCTTCTCCTTTCCTATTCCATCTGACTAAATTTACATTTTAATTTCTGATCTTATGATTATAATCACATTTGGATTTCTTCATTCAGAAAAAATAATACATATGCGGATTGTTAGAGAAGGGAAAATTATTCGAAACTCTTCAATTCAAGACACTTGCATATGGTGGAACATATTGGGATGATATTCCTCTTAGAAGGTACTACAATGTAGCTCAAGATTCCATGGTCTACATCTTGTAATTGAGTAGTTCACTTCCCAGTTCATCAGGCATAATTCAAGGCTTGTTTAGTAGTACTTCATTTACTAATTTGTCCAAATTCACATATGAAGATCCATCTACTGCAGAAATGGCTTCTTCTGCCTTTTTCTTCCACTCAACAGCTTTGTTCTTCATCTTCATACCCTTCTCTCCATCAATCACTTCACTCACCACCTTCTCCACTCCATCTCTGTTGACACTAGCATCAATCCTCAAGCCAACACCCCATTCAGTGCATGCAAACCTACAGTTGATATGCTGATCAGCAAAAAAAGGCCAACAAATCATCGGTACACCGCCAGCCAAACTTTCAATCATGGAGTTCCATCCACAATGTGTCAAGAAAGCTCCAATAGATGGATGGTTCAGTACCCTTTCTTGCGGACACCATCTTGCAATAAAGCCTCTTTCTTTCGTTTCCTCAACAAATTCAGGTGGCAAAGTTATATTCCGACCCCCCACAATGGCATCGGACCTAATTATCCAGAGGAAATTCTTCTTACTGTTGGCTAACCCCCATGCAATTTCTAGTAATTGTTGAGCAGTCAAGACTGTGATGCTGCCAAAATTCACGTAAACGACGGACTTTGTAGGTTTGGAACGGAGCCATTGCAGACATTCAAAGTCCTCTTCCCAAAGGTTTGCTCCTATGGATTTCAGACTATTTTCTGGAAGCAGATTGATGAGGGATTCAAGAGGGCCGACGGCGTAGATAGGGGGGCATGACATTGTATAGAGAGCGTCCAGAACATTACCTTCTAATTCGTCGAAAGTGTTGAAGATTATGGCAGATGATTTTGAAGCTAAGTCTGCTTGCTCCATGATGAAATTTAGCATTAGGTACAGATGCTCATTTGTATCTGTTAATCTTGTAAAGGGTGAAAAATCTTTGAGAGGAACACTTTTCATGGTTGGTATCCAATCTAATGTACCATCCAAGTAGCCATTAGTTAAGTAGGTCGGGTCTGCAGACAGAGACTAGCAAAGAATGTCAGTTGTTCGTCAAAAGGGATTTAATACATAAATTAACATCAGATGATCATAGGAAAAGTTTCCTCTGCCACAGAAATTGCAAACAAGAATGTGTAAAATTTTAGCAAAATTCTACAAAAATATATGTTTATATTATGTCAGAATCGGAAACTCTATTGAATTTTATTTTTTGTTTTTACCTATCAAAAACAAGAATATTCATTTCCTAGACTGCAATGTTGTCTGCGCCATGTGCGTGTAAATGCTATCACTGTTAGCTATTCGACAAAAGACAAATTTTAAAATGAACAGATTCATAGTATACTATCTGTGGACATCTTAGAACACTCGCAATATTGACTATTCATTTCTTAATTTATTAAAAAATAGGGTGAATAACACTTCAATAACACTTCATCCCCTTAAATGAAAAAAATTACACTTTACCCCCCAATCACATAATTCATCCTTTAAAAAATTTATAATATCATGTTAAATGACTTAAATACCCTTAGCACTATATTTTGATTTTTATATTTAAATTTTGATAATGATGTGATAATTATTTAAAACTAATGAAAAATAAAGTATATAATATTTTAATATAATCTATATCAATATATATCATGATCAAATTTTTAAATTTTGTTATTTCATTTTATATTATTTTGAATTTAAATATTTAATTATAATGGTAGAACAATTCTTAAATGGGCTAATTTTCTGTTACAAATTATTCTTTAAAGATATTGTGTGATAATATATTTTTTTTATAAAATTTGTAATTTTTTTGATATCTCTTAACATTTTACAATTTTTATATTTATATTAACCTGTGCAAATTTCAATGTCAGATAGAATATGATTCAACATTTTATCACATTTTCATTCACTAATTATTTTGTTATTATAATAATAATTTTTATTATAATATTAGTTTGCTATTATATTTTATTTCTTCCTAATTCTTTTATACGTATTAAATATTAAAATTAAATACATGAAAAATCAAAATATAATACTAAGGGTATTTTAGTCATTTAACTTGATATTATAAATTTTTAAAAGATGAATAATGTGATTAGAGAGTAAAGTGTAATTTTTTTTAATTTAGGGAGATAAAATATAATTAGGTACCTAATTTAGGAGACAAATTGTTACTAACCCTTTAAAATAAGTATGATAATTATTAAAATAATTAAAAAAACAGTGACATCCTTGTCTTTCAATCATTCACCGAAGGCATTCACCAAAGGATTTTTCCATACAGATTGTCCGAGACAAAAGTCTTCTATCCTTATCTCATGACGTAATAACAATATGTCATTCCAAAGGTGCTATTATTGACCAAATCCGAACCACCTTAATATATCTCTGGCTTCTTGCCCATTTTGGACTTTTGTTCTTAAAGTAATTTTATTTTTGAAAAAGGACGGGAATTTCATAATTGGGTTAGCATTGTTATATTTTAAAATTTTATATAATATAATAATATATATTTTAAGAATTTATATTATATAAATTTTTAAAACTGAACAAAAAAAAATTTATCCACAAGGTTATAGAATTTTTCTTTATTTAGTTGACTCGGTCAACAAGCAGAATCTACAATTATAAGGCTCGAGTTTAAAGTGTTTTTAGCAGGATTTATGGTACTGTAAAACAAAACAATCTTTACTAGCCACAATTATGGGTACATCAATTTAATATTAGAATTCATAAACAACTGGAAAAAATCTTGATTAATTCATTGAATCTCTAACACTGCATATAATGTTATTAGTTTGTACTAGTATCTCCGCAATAATAGTCACCTAACCGACATTCATTTCAACCTTACATTTAGATTCAAGAATCCTTTCGACAATATGACAATATATCACGTGTCATGTTAACAATAATTCAAGATTTAAATATAGAAGTTAGTATATTGAATTTGTCTTTTATATACTATTGATATATAAATTTTGTTTTTATATATAATTGAATGTAAATGTCATCAAAATTATATTTATAATTTAAATAATACATAAGTAACATATATTATATCCCATAATATAAAAAATTTTATGCACTAATAATGTATAAAAAGATTAATGATAAGTATTTACCTTTGAGAGGTATGATTCCTTTTTGTATAAGATCCGGCAAGTACTTGTTACCCAAGAAGCTAACAGCACTTGTAGTCCGGAAACAAACGCAGGGAACACCAATTTCTTTGGCAGCAACAACAGCAAAAGACATAAAGGAATCAGAAATAATACAACTCACCGGATTTGGGAAATCAGCAGAATTAATATATCCATTGAGTTTCAGAAGAAGTCATCTTCTGATGTCTTATCTGACAATTCTTTCTTGTTGAGTCACAAAGAGAAGGGATATCTTGGGTGGCATCAGCAGCACTTTGATCAGAACTGTGTCAGAAGCCCATCTGGGATTGTTTCAAAGTGGAAATCAAGAAAGCCATCCAAAGAATTGGGGCCTCTGGACTTGAGTAAGCGTTTGTGGTTGTATTCTGTGTTGACAAAAGTTATGTGGAAGCCTTTACTATGAAGAAGTATTGCTAGTTTTAGCATAGGATTTATGTGGCCTTGTGATGGAAATGGAAGACATACAACATGTGGCTTGCAGATTTGATCAGTTTCTGAAAGAGAAAGCATTTCTTTTTCCTTCCTTTTTGGGTTGGTCGTTTTCTTTTTGTTGTTGTTGTAAAGGCTGTGGACCTTTGCCGATGAATTTGTGAAGGATGAATGGTGGATTGCTAATGGGAATTATATTAAGATGGACCACACTTGCTAGTATCCTTGATTAACAAAAAAAGAAATATTTGATCGACTTAAATTACACAATGGTTGTATAAATAGGAGTTGGGACACTAATCTACTTCTCGTATAGTGTTGCTTGCGACTGCTTCAGTGATTCATTTAATCTTCGCACCGAGACTCCTTTGTAAGCCACTCAATGGATCGGGTCTAGATCCAGACCCGATCTAATCTAAATCTGTATATTTAAATTTAAATCTATAATAAATTTTAATTATTCGAATTTTATTTCGACCCATTTAGCTATTATAACAGGTCGGATCTAAATCTAGGTGTTTCGATCCGATTAAGATCCGGATTCGATTAAAATATTTAATATATAATAAAATTATTGTATATTAGCATTATTTTATACGTATATATGCATATATATTTGTGTAAATTACCCATGTAATTTATAGTTAATGTAGAATAAATATATAAATATTAATTATGAACTAAATATTTTTTATAATTAAAAAAAAAAAAAGAAAATTCGATACGTTATAATAGTTTATATATAATTGTAAAGTTATAAAAAAAATATTTAAGACCCGAATCTGGATACGGATTCGACAAGACCTGACGAATCCGAATATAGATCTACTTTTGTAGACTCGTCGGAGATCCGTCCGGATTCGAATCTGAATCCAGTTATATTAATCGAATCCAGATCTGAATATACTAGATCCGACCCAAATCCTACCCTTTACAGGCCTATTCCTTTGCTCATACGTTAGTTGCTTTGACTACTACTTTACGGTGGGTATTAGCGTTTGATCATCAAGTAAGTCCTATTTATTCACCCTATAATGCAATGAATATAACAATTGATGAGCTGATTGAAAAGTAAGAGAATTTCATTACTTTTTAATTATCTAACGGTCTGTAATACTCATTCCGCAATACAAAGTGAGTAGCAAATAATTTTTTATGATCTTGAAATTGTTGCACAAGGTTTGAATTTGGGTAAATTACACACAAATCCCTATAGTTTAACTAATCTATACATTAACTTCCTATGGCATTGAAATATATATAGAAACCTCCATAGTTTTGGCCAATCTATATATTAACTTCATGTAGTGTTGAAACATACATTAAATCTCTTGTAATTTGTTCTTTTTTTTTTTTTTGCAAATCACAAACGGAAAGAGTCTCTCGTTACATCATGTGCAACATATGGCTGTATATGCGCGTTGAAGTTGGTTCTAACTTTAAGAAAAGATGTGAAATTATCTTTTTACCTTCATCATCGTGAATCACAATATTTTAGGTTTAAGCTAAAAATAAAATAAGGTCAAAGTAAAATTAAAAAAAAAAAACTCTTCCTACATCACAAGCAACTACCCCAACACCAAACCTCCCTTGTCCTACCATCGCCCCCTCTCGTTCCATCGTTCGATCTCCCATCCTCCAACACGTCAGTTCTCCAGCCATTAACCATCATCCTTTATGCTTTCCTCTATCTCCCTAACCCAACCATTATCCCCCATTTCCCGTCCACCATCCACCACTATTCCCCTCTCATCACAAACCCGAACTTGAAAATTCTATCTCCTGAACCTTTCTTCTCCAATATGAAAATTACATTTCCCGATCTCCTTTTCCCCTTCTTCTCTAATCTCAATGTTAGCAATAAAGGCAAAAGAATTAAGAGAAGAATGGGGAAGGGAGATTGGGAAAGATGGGATGGAGGAAGAGGAGATAAAAGAAGATGAGCTGAGGAAGCTAGTGTGCGTGAGGTTGATTTTGGATTGCATGGGGAAAAGAATAGGGTGGAAGGGAGTGGTAGAGGGGGGGAGATCTGGGGTTGGAGAGAAGATAAGAGATGGATTAAGGAGGAGTTGAGTTTGTGTGGATGTGGGGATTGGGATGGCAGGGGCTAGACTAGTGGTGTTGTGGTGGAGGGGTTGGTGTGGAGATGGGGGTCACGGGTGGCTATGGCTAGGTGAGGGAAATGAGGGTGGTAGCTTTGGAAGAAAGAGAGAGGTATTAGGGTTTCTTAAGATGGTGGAGGTGACTGATGGTTATGCTTAACATATTTATTTAGGAGCATTTTAGACTTTTAACTTAATTATGTAAGGGGAGCCTCCTTATGTTTGTTTTGCAAAAAAGTATAAATTACAAGGGATTAAATGTATATTTCAATATTACAAGGAATAAGGTAATAATATGTAGGTTAACCAAACTATAGAGTGTTCCATGTAAATTATCCTTTGAATTTTGAAAAGTTTATTGTCATATTATTCTTGTATTTTTTTTGAATTTACGTATGCCTTCATCAAAATTTACATTGACACAAATTTTAGCATGATGATTATGTATGCTTTTACCAAATTGTACATTGAAATGAATTTTAATATTTAGACCATACATTTGTCTTGTTGTAATTAATCAATATTAGAAAATGCACGTGTTTTGCATGTGTAATATTTCTAATTAAGTTATTGGAAATTTAATTTCTTTTTGCCTCTAAATTAATAATACATGTTATTCTACAAGATAATGTCATTAAAAGAAAGAATTTAGTAGTTGAATATATATATAAGAAATATTTTTAAAATTTTGAATTTTATATTAGGGAAAAAAAATACCATTTTGATATCTTAAAAGAAAGAATTTAGTAGTTGAATATATATATAAGACATATTTTTAAAATTTTGAATTTTATATTAGGGAAAAAAATACCATTTTGATATCTTATCTTTGGGGTTTGTCTCAATAATAGAAATTAATGTAACAAATTTCATGAGTTTCAAATATTTAACCTCTAAATATTTGTGTTTAAAAGGCATGTGATATTCACAATTAGAATATAGGTGGCGTTATTGTTAGAGCAAATATGTTGTTTTGGACAAAAAATGCCCCAATAGTAAAAGTTTTCAATTAAACTATCACAATCTACTATTTTTTCCTTGCTACGGTCCACCAATTACTACCATTTCACTCTTATCTACCCATTAATCCTATCAATCTCAATTCTATAACTTCACAATCGCATAGGCTCTTTCTTCTTCATATCTCCTATATTCCTCATTGATTTCGTCCTATGTTGTGTCCTTTTGCCCCATAAAAATAGAGCAAAAATTGAGATTTTAGGGGAATTGAAGTTGTCGGCAATGAAAGACGAATACGTGGATGAGATTGAATAAATAAAACGATGAGAAATACTGATGAATCGGTAACTGAATTAACTTATTGATCAGGAGAATGATATTCATGAAAGTTATCGTCATCATTGTAGTGGACATCCAGAACTAAATTTTTCCAATTTTTCTTCAAATTAACGATTGAATTCTAATTTGTGAGTGAGGGAAAGGGAAGAGTATTTGTTCTGTTTCTAATTGTTTTCAAGTACCAATAAAACCCTCTTTCAATCAACTTTTATACTTAACTATATATGTTGGAGGGTCTTTTGGCAACCAATAAAAGATAAATTAATGGAGGAAGTAAAGAAAGAGGAGTCCACTTCCTCTACGTCACTGTCAATAAGAAAGAAACCGTGTAAAAAGATATATAAGCGAAACCTTTGTATTATTCTCATATTACTACTACTATATATGTGTGTGTGCGCGCACGCGTAAGATAGATAGTTATGAAATATTGTTTTTGTTAATGATAAAAAAAGAAATAATTTGAATATATAACAATTATGAAATAATATTTTTATTTATTTTTTGCTCAAGTATAAATGATTTTCTACTCTTGAAAATTTCTACCTTCTTACTATGTATTTATGCCAAATTTTTTCTATAACTTAAGGAATAAATAATTTAAATAGACATAATAGTTATAAATACTATTTTATTTTATTTTTGCTCAAATATAAATCATTTTATACAAATAAAAAATTTTTTACCATCTTATTATGCATTTAAGCCAAAATTTCATATAAATCTAAGGAATTTTTTTACAGTAGTTTTAAATATTCATATATAATAAATATATAATTGTATTATAAAAAGTAGATAGTTTTATTAGAATAATTGGGAAGTATTTTAGATATGTAAATTCTACTTCATTAAGGACATGATAGGTATGAAAGTATTTAATTAAGGATATATTACTCGTGACAAATAGTAAAAGAAAAATAATAGATTATCTCCTGCAAAATCGTATAACAAAAAATTGGTATATATCCTTAAAAATGTATTGTTTGAATAGATTATGAATAATTTGATTATTTTTTCTATTCGAAATTAGATGTCACTAAAGGCAGGCATTTTAAGAATCACAAAAAAGGGAAGAAATAAAAAAAAATCACTAAAAAATATCAATTAAATATTATTTTTATGGATGTAATATTTTGAAATTCTGTTAATAAGGAAAAATATTTATAGGAAATCAAATGATGTAAATACATAAACAAAACGTAATTATAATAAAAATGAATGAGTTTAATATTTTTATTTTCTAAGTAATTTTTATAATTAATTCCTTGAATTAGTTAGTTTTTTGTTATTTTATTAACCAGTGTAACAATTACATTGTAATTTCCTAAGTTGATATGAAAACTCAATCTGTATTTGCAATTCTTTAGAATATTTAATGGTATGATTTTATTTGTATAAATTATGTTATTTGTTTACATTAATTGACTACTTATTTGTTCTATGATTGTTCTACTATTATTTAGTGTAAATGTCTACTTCTGTCACAATTTTACCATCCAAATAAAAAGAAAAAAGAAATATAAAAGAATTAATTATGTGCTTGATTGATTGTATCATCTGAATCATAGGACGCTAAGATGACAACTATGCACTTTGATTTTTCTTAGTTCGATCTCTTATTTTTCGTAGTAAACTGCTTCTCCTTTCCTACTCCATCTGACAAAATTTACATTTTCATTTCTGATCTTATTATTGTCATCATATTTGGTTTTCTTCATTCAGAAAAAATAAACATACGTGGATTGTTAGAGAAGGGAAAATGATTCGAAACTCTTCAATTCAAGACACTTGAATATGGTGGAACAGATTGGGATGATATTCCTGTTAGAAGGTACTACAATGTAGCTCAATATTTCAAGGTCTGCATTTTGAAACTGAGTAATTTGCTTCCCAGTTCTTCAACAGGAGCATTTTGTAGTTAACCTTTATATAGTAGAAACTTTTCTTTTACTAAACATAATTCAAGGCTTGTTTAATAGTACTTCATGTACTAATTTGTCCAAATTCATGTATGAAGATCCTACACCTCCTGCAGAAATGGCTTCTTCTGCTTTTTTCTTCCACTCAACAGCTTTGTTCTTCATCTTCATACCCTTCTCTCCATCAATCACTTCACTCACCACCTTCTCCAATCCATCTCTATTGACACTAGCATCAATTTCCAAGCCAACACCCCATTCAATGCATGCAAACCTACAGTTGATATGCTGATCAGCGAAAAAAGGCCAACAAATCATCGTTACACCGCTGGCCAAACTTTCAACCATGGAGTTCCATCCACAATGTGTCAAGAAAGCTCCAATAGAGGGATGGTTCAGAACTCTTTCTTGCGGACACCATCTTGCAATAAAGCCTCTTTCTTTCGTTTCCTCGACAAATTCAGGTGGCAAAGTTATATTCCGATCCCCCACAATGGCATCGGACCTAATTATCCAGAGGAAATTCTTCTTACTGTTGGCTAACCCCCATGCGAATTCTAGTAATTGTTGAGCAGTCAATACTGTGATGCTGCCAAAATTCACGTAAACAATCGACAGACTTTGGAGGTTTGGAACGGAGCCATTGCAGACATTCAAAGTCCTCTTCCCAAAGGTTTGCTCCAATGGATTTCAGACTATTTTCTGGAAGCAGATTGATGAGGGATTGAAGAGGGCCGACGGCGTAGATAGGGGGGCATGACATTGTAGAGAGAGCATCCAGAACATTACCTTCTAATTCGTCGAAAGTGTTGAAGATTATGGCTGATGATTTTGAAACCAACTCTGCTTGCTCCATGACGAAATTTAGCATTAGGTCGTCTGTATTTGTTAATCTTGTGAAGACTGAAAAATCTTTGAGACGCACATTTTTCATGGTTGGTATCCAATCTAACGTAGTATCAAAGTGACCATTAGTTAAGTAAGTTGGATCTGCAGACAAATACTAGCCAAGAATGTCAATTGGTCGTCAAAATGATCGAATGATAAACGTCAAATGTATGTTCATATCAGCAAGAATTGGAAAATCTGTTGAACGGAGTTTTTTTCTTTTTTTTAGTGACCTATCAAAATCAAGAATATTTGGAATGGCGTTTTTCTATTATTTTCTGAATAATATTTTTGAAATCGCCTCATTGTTGAATTTCCTTTTTATATTATATAGATCGCATTAGAGGGTATTATTTTAAAGAAAAATTACTTACAAAATTACTATTTATAAGTAATCTACGAGACAACATCTTATCAAATTATAATATTTTGATTTTAGATCTTTGACCCGATTTTTTTTTTAAACTTAATAACATATCAATGAATTTTATGTTACTTTATATAAAATTATACTTAGAATAATATATTATAAATAATACTTAAAATAGCATAACAAATAATGTCTGTTTAAATTAATGGAGTAATTATTCGTGACGTTTGCGATAAATGCTTTCAGCCTATCACCACTATGGGACTGAAGTCTTTCTGGTCTCCTCCACATGAAAATGTCGTACCAAAATTATCATTGACCAATCTGACCCACCTTTGTCTTTGGCTTTTTGTCAATTTTGTCTTGACTTCTTCACATTTATTATTTTTATGTATAAAAGTTTGTAGTTGACTCGGTCATCATACGAAATCTTCAATTATAGTGCTCGAGTGGTTGGGAAATATTTAGATATCATTTATATACAGGTTGCCGCTATTAAAACATTACATGAATAAGATGTGATGTGACGTGTATTAATGTTATCAGATATAATTAATTTATTATATTTTTATCATAAATTTTATAAATATATCTCTAAATTAAATTTATTTGAATATATTTTTGTACTTAAAAGTAAAAGTGTTTTTAGTAAGCCATACAAGATAATTAATTTATCAAAATATTTCAAGTTTGATGGTATTGATAAAGCATTAAAATATAGAAAATTTTACAGTTTTTTTTAAAAAATTATTTTTTTGATTTTAAGAAATTGTATAATACAAGTTCTTAAAATATATAGTGTTATACTATACAAACATATAAAATACAAAGAAATAATTTCCTAAAAGAGAATATAAAATTTTCCTAAAATATTCAATCTTGTGATTGAGAAAATTGTTTTAATCAAGATTTATGGTACCATTGTAAAACAAAATACTATACATAATACTCTAGCAATTATGGCACCATAGTAAAACAAAATAATGTATACTACAATTATGGCACACCAGTTTAATACAAAATCACGAGTTTTTTTATTTAGATTGATGTATTCATATTTTAGCAAAGTCAAGTGGAATTAATTTTACCTTTGAGAGGTATGATTCCTCTTTGTATAAGAGCTGGCAGGTATTTGTTGCCCAAGAAGCTGACTGCACTTGAAGTCCGGAAAGAAACGCAGGGGACACCAATTTCTTTAGCAGCAGCAATAGCAAAAGACATGAAGGCATCAGGAATAATACAACTCACTGGAGGTGGGAATTCAGTAGAATTAACATATCCATTGAGTTTCAGAAGAAGTGTTTGAAATGGGGCTAAAAAATTCTTTCTTATCGAGTCAAAAAGAGAAGGGATATCTTGGGTTGCATCAGCAGCATCTTCAATACGATCAGAACTCAGAAGCCCATCTGGGATTGTTTCAAAGTGGAAATCAAGAAAGCCATCCAAAGAATTGGGGCCTCTGGACTTGAGTATGCGTTTGTGGTTGAATTCTGTGTTGACAAAAGTTATGTGGAAGCCCTTACTGTGAAGAAGTATTGCTAGTTTTAGCATAGGATTTATGTGGCCTTGTGATGGAAATGGAAGACATACAGCATGAGGCTTGCAGATTTGATCAGTTTCTGAAAGAGAATGCATTTTTTTTTTTCACTTCCTTTTTGGGTGGAAAGGTTTTTTTGTTGTTGTAAAGGTTGTGGATCTTTGCTGATGAATTGATGAAGGGTGGAGGGCTAATGAGAATTACATGAAAATGGACAACACTTCCAAGTATCCTTAATTAACAAATAAGTATGTAGCTAGCTCAAGCATCATCAGACAGATTAATTATACCATGGACACTAACTACTTTTAATATAAAGAGTGAATCTTTAATCTTCGCACTGAGACTTCAGGAGTTGCTCATACGTTAGTTGCTTTGACTACTAGTTGACTGAAGGTATCACAAGGGTTGTTCATGATTTAATGGTTAGGATTTCGAATCACGAATTGAGGTATTAGAGTTATTCAAATCGTAAAATTATTCAAAATATAAATGATTAGGTTATTTTAAAAATATAAAAAAAATATAAATAGTCTGAAATCCATTGGAGCAAACCTTTGGGAAGAAAACCTGTTCTTATTATCTAGAAGTTTATATTTAGACAGGCGCATACGCTGCACCCAACCCAAATAACTCGAAACATAATAATCTAATTTATTAATCTCTAAATTGATTTGATTTGATTTGGGTTTGAACACCCTCAAGGTTTGATCCTTCAAACTGGAGCCGTATGTGGTTGACGCACACGGTTTGAACTTGGATAAATTACACGAAACCTCTGTAGTTTTGCCAAACTAAATATTAACTTCATTTGGCATTAAAATATACATTTAACCCTCTTAATTTGTTCTTTTTTGCGTTATGTGCAGCGTATGCGCTATATATATGCGTTAAAGTTGGTTCCAACTTTAAGAGAAGACGTGAAATTATCTTTTTACCCTTATCATCGTGAATCACAAAATTTTGGAATCAAACTAAAATTTAAAATACCTCATCCTCATTGCCTCCTCCTCCTCCTCCTCCATCACAAGCACCTACCCCACCGCCACCTTACTCCACGAACCTACTTCTCCAGTCCTACAATAGTCCTACCATCGCCCCTTTCCTCCTCTCCCTCCTTTCCTCAATCTCCCATCCTCCAGCATGCCACTTCTCTAGTCACTAGCCATCACATTTCGTCCTTTCCATTATATCTCCCATCTCCTGTCCACCATCCGCCACTATTCCTTGTACCCATCACAACCCGAATCTGAAAATTCCATCTCTCGATCTCACCTTCCCTTCTTCTCTAATCTCGATCTAAGAAGTGGAAGGGAGAAGATCGAGATTGGAAAAGATATAGAAGGGGAGATCGGGGAAGATAGGACAGAAGAATGAGAGATAAGAGAAGAGGAGAAGAAAGAGGCTGGGATGGGGTGAGGCTGATCTGGGTTTGTGAGGGCGAGAGGGGATCAGGGTGGCAGGGAATGATGGAGGGGGAGATTTGAGGAGTGGAGAGAAGAGGGAAGGTGGGTTGAGGAGGAGTTGGGCTAGTGGTGGTGGTGGTGGGAGAGGCGGTGGCTAGACTAGTAGTGGTTGGGTTGGTGTGGAAGTGAGGGTTGCAAGTAGCTGTGGCTAGTTGGGAGACAAAAGGGTGGCGACTGTAGATGAAGGAGGGGATGGTGTTAGGGTTTCTCAAGATGGTGGTGACTAATAATTATGCTTAACATATTTAGGAGCATTTTAAACTTTTAATTTAATTTTGTAATGAGAACCTTCTTTCGTTTGTTTGGTCAAAAAGAACAAATACATAGGATTAAATATATATATATATATTATAAGAACGGAGGTAATATGTAGATTGGCTAAATATGTAATTTATCCTTTGAATTTGAAAAGTTTATTGTCATATTATTTACTTGTATTCTTTGAATTTGCAATATTTACATTGATACAAATTTTCGTATGCCAAACATGTGAATATGTATGCTTTTACCAAATTTTACATTGATACGAATTTTAGTATGCAGGTCATACATACTTAAGATTCTATGTATGCAACATTTAAATACTTTTACAATTGACTTGTCTTGTAGTAATTAATCTATATTTGTATCGAGTGTTGTATTAGTTAAAGTGCCCATTGTATAGAAATTAGATGAAAAAGCGTTTGATATACCATCTTAAATGTATTTTGGTATGTTTTTTTGAAAATATTTTTCCATCTCCTATTAATCCAAAATTAAATAAAAATGTTTTCTTTAGGATACAGTAACCACTTTAAAGAGTTTAAATTTTATGGAAAAACTATTGATGGAGCTAATTTGTTATTGTTATACCAGGTATAAATTGATTTATCATCATTGGACAATATGTCACAGTATGATATTAAACTTAAATGATAGCAATCATTTAACGTTATCATGTAATATTTATTTCGTAATGTGGAGTTAGTAGTAAAAAAATTTTCCTTGCATAGACACATCAGAATACATTATACTTTGAATTGAGTCTAATTTAAAATTTTTTCCTTACACCAGTTATGAAATACTTAGTAATTAATTAATAGTACTTCGGTGTAATAATCATCTCATGACTTAGTTTGATTGTTCAAAACAAGAAAGTATTCAACAAAGAATCTAATCCAATGAATATGTTCTGACAAAGTGACATCGAGTTTAATAACTGTGTGACAAACAAGTTTTGTGGGTTCATATGATATTGTAAAAAAAATTTTGCACGGTAAAACAGATAATATGGTTAAAAAAATATATATATTCCAAGGAATGATTGTATCAGTAGAAAGCAAGCATCGGAGAAATTTCACGCGGTTTCTTGTCGGGCAATTCAGCATTCTTGCCCCTTTCATCACAGTAAAAACCAAATGATTCTCTTCCAGCTCAGCAACATCTATTTTCGTTTTCAATTTTTAAAAATTTAGGTAGATTTGATCTGTGGTCTTATTTGTAGATTTTGCGATTAAAATTAAGTCGTATAAAATTTTTATAGATTCTATAGTGTAAATTAAATGTTATGAAATTTGTGATATCAACTAATGTAAATAAAATTTTATATGATTTAATTTTGATAATAAGATTTACATGTGAAATCAAAATCAAGATTAAAGTAATATTTTCCTTTCTTTAGTTTCTAAGTGGAATTGCGAGGAAACGCGAACAACTTGCGAGCAAGTGAGATGAAGAAGCCGTCTGATAAAATGGTGAAAACTGATCTGAACATGCCAGCAGCTACCTCGGCATCGTCTTCAGAGATTCAGCTCTTGGAGGAAGCCAGAGGTTTGCTCCGAGGAAACAAAGTTAACAAACGACGATCAACTAAGGATGATGATTTAGAGGACTCAGCTTCAAGCCGCCGATACCCGTCAGAAATCATAGACAATATAATGGAGACTCTGAAGAAACAGCTCCCTTTCTCAAGTCTGTAGAAGAGGGATTTATTCCTAATCTACTTATGAATATCGCAATAAGTTGTGAGAAACAGATTTATGCCGCAACAACAAACGAATCGGATTACAAGAAAATGATTTCCTCAAAGAAGACAACTTTGTTGGAAGATTTCTTCGAGTCAATAAAATGCAATTTAGCTATGCAACTCAAGAAAAGGCATTTTCCTGCATCCAGACAACAGGGACTTGTAAAAAGTGTAGAACTTCATGTAAGGTACGATTAAAAAGGTGGAAGGAGCCAGCCAGATTCAGACAACCTGCGAAAGATATCTATAAAGATGGTTACTTTGGAAACGAACGACCAGAATGCAATGCCTGTAACTTGGCCCTCTAATCTGGAAGGTGGTCGTGGAGGGAAGAGGATGCGTTTCTTGGAGTTTGGAGATGAGGTGGTCATGAGGCCACCTGAAACAAATGTTGCTGAATCTAATGCCATTAGATCGCCTGTGCTATTTAATTTTTTTTAAGTAATCTAATTTTTCTTGAAAAAACAAGGAAACATGAAACAGTTGCACCATCCATTGGATTTTGAGATCATGTGCTTGAATAATCTGTACCTGAAAGGAAGTGCAATTCAAATTGATGTTGTCCAACTTTAGTTAGATGTTTACAATGGGGAAAAAAGCAATAGAATTTGAAAATGTTTGAATACAGATTAAATATAAAAGAAGCAAAAATGGAATAAGCCCAAATTTTATCAACTACAAGGGCTGATAGCTCTACAGCAACAAGTTGAATTGAAGCTTATGCTATGGAAAAAGATTTGAAAAAATTGCAGAAGATAATATTCAATAGGCAAATGTGCATGCATTAAGGGTGGATCTTGATTTCTGAAATCTGAAAGGAAAATAGATGTTTTATTGATGAATATGAAATGAGCTAAGGTTTCTGGGAATGAGATTCTCCTTTTAGGTGCTTCACTAACAAATTGAAGTTACTATAAGATGTTCCACCAGGCTTTGTAGCCCTTTCTGCTTTCAATTATCCTTCCATTCGACGACTTTTTCCTTCATTTTCTTCCCTCTGCTCCCCTCCATCAACTCCCTTACTAGCCCCTCTACTTCATTTCTCGTGACATTATTATCAATCACCATTCCAATTCCCCACTTGTTGCAAATATAGAGACAATTTGTTGGTTGTTCTCCGAAAAACGGCCAACAAATCATTGGCACGCCTTCACAAATGCTCTCCAACGTCGAATTCCACCCACAATGCGTCAAGAATCCTCCAACCGAAGGATGTCCAAGAATTCTCTCTTGTGGACACCAATCAATCAGCAATCCTCTATTCTTAATTTCCTCCAAGAAATCATGGGATATGACCTCTGTCCCACCATTCACAAGATTAGGCCTAATCACCCACAAGAATGAGTATTTGCTATTGGCTAATCCCCAAGCAAATTCCCTTAACTGATAAGGTGTCAGGATC
This sequence comes from Cinchona pubescens, assembly GCA_025175665.1. Taxonomy (NCBI): domain Eukaryota; kingdom Viridiplantae; phylum Streptophyta; class Magnoliopsida; order Gentianales; family Rubiaceae; genus Cinchona; species Cinchona pubescens. The sequence goes on along the minus strand of JANKKI010000059.1, from coordinate 3,868,960 downwards.
ACTAAACTTCCATAATTCACATAAACTACTGATCTTGCTTTCTTCTTATCCAACCATTCTAGAATGGTGTGTATAATGCATCCCATGTCCTGTTTCCACAAACTGGAATCAATGGAATCCAGTTTCTGTCCGCACAGTTGCTTTTGAAGCATTGATAAAGGTCCAATGGTGTATAAAGTTGGAAACTTCACTCTTATAGCATCTAAAACTGCTTGTTCCAAGTCTTCAAATGTGTTGAGAATTAAACTTCCTGTCTTCAGAGCATTTTGTACAGACTCTAAGTTATAGTTGAACATTATATCTTCAGGATTAGTCGATTGGATGAAGGATGGAAGATCTTTCAGTTGAATCCCTTTCATTGCAGGTATCCAATCAAGCTCAGTATCAAGATATCCATTACTTAAGCAGCTTTCATCTAAGAACATCATCAAAATACTTTTTGTAAGACTTCGTCCCCACATCAAAAGTGAGAGGAAAATTTGTCTTAAATATAATACCATGGGACACCGGATACTAATACCTTAGCTAAAACATTTTGTGCTCGTGATCTTATAGCATATGCTAAAAAGTTATTAAGACTTAGCTAGTTTAGACCCAATGCATTATTTGAAAAAAAAAAAAAAAATGACAGTAAAGGTTGCTGAATTACAAGTACCTTTGAGGGGAAAGTAGCCTCTTTCTCTGAGTTCTTGATACTGAAGGTAGCCTAGCATCCCACAAGCACTAGGTGTAAAGAAAAGAATTTCTGGGATGCCAAATTCTTGAGCAACTTTCAAGGTGAAGCTCATGACACCGTCAGAAACTATGCAAGAAACTGGAGGAATAATATCAGGGGAAGAAGAATTGAGTTTTGTTATGAGTTGTTTAAATGATTGCTTGCAGTGTACAGGCATTGCTACACATAAGTCTGGAAGATCCAGAATGCCTCTTTGGTTAGATGGTCGCAGACCATCAGCAACTGTCTCGAATCGAAAATCATCTGCAAAGTTTTGTGAAGATGAAGATGAATTCTTGGACTCAAGTAATCTGTTGTAGTTGAATTCTGTGTGGACAAAGGTGATGTGAAATCCACTGAAATGGAGTAGCTTATTAGCAAGTTTGAGCATAGGATTTATGTGGCCTTGGGCTGGGAGAGGGATACAGACAGCATGGGGTTTCCTAGTGGAATTCATTCTGATTTCTGAGTGCTAAAAATGGAACTGGTCAGGCAAAAATGCTATGAACTAAGTTGTAGCTTTGGATATGAAGATGAATTTCCCCAAGAACCACAACAAAGAAATCAAACAAGTAAAATTTTTAACCTTTTTTTTTTTTTTTTTTTTTATTCTTTTATCGTTTTCGGACGGCAAAATAGGGTTAAATATAGCCAATTTTGTTATTCTTTTATCATACAGTTTGCCATTTTCGTTAGTATACATCAATAATTTGACTATTAAAAAGTTAAGAAACTTATTTTTATCCCTAAACACTACAAGAAAATATAAAATTAACTCCTTAAATTATATTATATTTGTTAGTTTGGTCCCTAACTCTAGTTCTGTATTAATTAACTTACTTTAGTCATTAATCAATATAAAAATATTATCAAAATAACAAAAATTAGGCCTAATATAATGATGTCTGCAAGCACAATTTTCTTCTTACTTTTTCTCCCTTATTAATATAATTTAACTATCACCTAAATTATATAAAGTAACTTCATACATATAAATTAAAACTCAAATTAAAATAATTTAGATGAAATATCTTTAATAATTCATCAAAATTTTTAAAATTAATCATTTCACTATATTTTTAAGTTTTAAATATTACAGAAAGTATAATTCTAGAATTAAAATATTAATTAATTTGGAGTATACTTATATTTTAACAATTTTGAGAGTATTATTATATTTTATATTTATCCAAATTATTAAACGATATAAAACTTGCCTGAGGGATTGAAATGAAATCTCGTTTAAATTTTAAGGAGATTTACTGCGGTTAATCTTTAGGAGTAAATTTATCTTTTTAAAACAATTAATGACAGAATTACATTTAACTGTTAGTCAAAAGAAAAAATTGAAAAAAATTTTTTTTAGAGAATTTAGTGTAAAACATCCCAAACTTTAAAGGGTAAAATTTACTTTATTTAATCCAGCAAAATATAATGAGATTTTTTTATCCGACATCTCCAGTCATTATATTAATTTATTCTTTGGATGATCCTTGTCAGATGTCCTCTGATTAGTACTTGTAAATCAGAATATTACGAAACATTCACAAAGTGAAATAGAGTATTTTAAACGTAGCAAAATGTATTTTGCCACTGTGGTAGAAAAATAACATGGTCAATGACTAAGTATTAGTGATGTTATTTAAACTTTATATGCGCATTGAAAGATATATTTTAGTGAATATTTATGTTGTATTTAGATGGAAAGATTTATTTGAAATCTAAAATCATTATAGGTTTTTAAATAAATTAATTGATTTATTTAGGTATTTAAAATTCACCAATTAATGAGAGTTTGATTTTAATAATTAAATAAATAAATTTTTAAATTTAACCTAAATTTTATGTCATTTTAAATTCACCCAATTTTAAATTCATTTATTTAAAATTATTTCTACAATTCATCAATTTACTAATTTAAACACAACCTCAGTGAATTGTTACAAACTACCATCCGATTATAGTTTTCTATTCGTTATTCAAATCCTAATGATTGACAACCATAAAGTTTCTCCGACTGAAATTGTGAAAACTCATTATATCTTATTTACCCTTGAAAAATATAATTGTATTAAATAGCACTCAATTTTGTCTTTACTTGGCTGGTTCTTTTACTTTTAACTTCTAGATAAGGCACTGCTGTAAACCCAAGTGGCTCATGATCCGTTAATTATATTTAGGGCCCAAAATAAGATATTTGTATTAAAATTTTAATTTAGATAAAGAGGACTTAAGTATAATTAAGAGTTTATTTATTTATTTTCTTTATAAGTAAAGAGTCTTCCTATCTGATAAAAAAAAAATCGTTCTTTGGAGTCTAGAATTGTCGAATGAACAATAGGGTGTATAAGGGTCGTCAAGCAGTAAAGAAATTTTCGATAATTCGTAAGAATTCGGAGGTAATTATGTTCTAAATCTTGTTATTAGATGATTTAGTATGTGTTTATAGATGAAATTATGGAATAAATTCAATAATATTCATAGAGTTAGGATTTAATTCAATGATATTTTTGGAATTAAGATTTGTATTCGGAATTCTTGGCATGAAAATTATATTTACTCTTTTTATTTAAGAATTCGTATAATTATATTGCTATTAAAAAAAAATTGAAACAAAGCTTTATGGCCGCAGCCGTACTCCATTGACTTTTGGTACATCGATTTGACGTGAATTTGCTGCCAAATCAAGTTTTTAATTTGATTTTTTTTTTTAAAAAAAGAAATCTATGGTTGACGCACCGAATTAGATCATGGGTTGAGATTTGTCAGCAAGCTTGCTGCTTAAATCATATTAGTGGCTAAATTAAAAAAAAAAAAATTGAAGTCAAGGCTGCATGTTGCAGCCGTCTTGAGTTATCGAATTACATCTTGGCAGTGGAGTTATGCCATCTAGATACTAACTATGCACAGATCCTNTTATATATATATATATATATATATATATAAAAGGGGGATAAAGCCTTGGCAGTTTCGTTAGTATTGTCAGTAATTTTAGAGTGTTTGATGCAGACGTTAAGAAGGTTTTATTCAACTGTTAACTAACTTTAGTGTGTTATTGAGCATTGTAGGGTAATTTTATTAGAGTTTTGATTTATTTATTTATTTTAGGGAACGATAAATTGAGAGATTTTTTTTAGGAACTTATTAGACGTTATTAGGATGGGAATTAAATTTCATTATAATTGTGTTATAGATGACGAGAATTCTTTGGAACTCGAATATTTGAGTTAAGTATAGCATTTCGATTAATCATTGAGGTAAGTGGTTCTAATTCTCTTCCATAATTTTTGAAAATTCTTTGTAAAATTTTTGTTTGAAATTTGTATTTATATATTAAATCAGATCGAATATGGTTTACTTTTTTCGTTTGATCATATAAAATTATTGTAAGTGATAATTTGACACGCAGACGATAAATGACTTGTGTGATGCATGCCTAATATATTTGGATATTTTTATATTGTTTTGGATCTCGGTAATCTTTGGAGGAGTTGGTGGGAGTTAATTCCCAATACTCTATATGAATATTTGTTATGGCATTTTTTTCCAATGGGTTATAATAGTTGAATTTTGTTATAGTCTTTTCCTAGCAGGTTATAATAGTTAAGATTGGACATCAAACTCGCCAATAAAACTATAGAGAATCCATGAGTCTCTTATTGATTATTGTATTGTGGTTGTACTTTCGTTATTGATCTTCTTTTGGTCATTGTATTGTAACTATTTGAACACTTGATAATGCCACTTACCTATATTAGTATGTAAATCTCATATGTTGTGAATCAATTGTGTATATATATGTATGCATGATTACTTATTTGTAACTAATTTGTATAAGAGACAGATATATATATATATATATATATATATATATAATATAACATACTTATTCCAATAAAGGGAGCTCGGATACGTTTATTGAACAACGTATATGCTCACATCATTATATACATTTGCTTTTGCAGGTGCAATACATAGTCTTGAGTTTGGGTTCGATAATCAAGTGGATTATTGAGGACAGTGAAGTACAAAGGATAGCTTGGAGTTAGATGTTAGATTTTTTCATTGAATTATTTAGTTTTTCATAGATATTATTAGTTCTAAGTTCGTTGGATATTTTATTTTAGTTCTATGAATATTGGCGACACTTAGATTATAGTTCAAATGTTATTTGGATATTTTACTTTGATATTTTTAATAGATGTTTAGTTTGCTCATGATATTGTATCTTATATTTTTGGGGTTATGCCTGGGAGTGCGGCGTATTACGTCTCCAATTTGGCGGCGTGACATTTATTGGTATCAGAGCTTAAATTTTGTGATCTTGTGGCTAGTCTAAGTTTGATTTTTGCGCTTACATTAGTATGATTGAAGTTTGATTGGATAAGTGATTAAACACAGTATGGCTCCTAAAAGGCACAAAATTCTAGTTAATCAGGTTCGAGAGGAGGAGGAAGACGTGTACGTGAAAGAGGTGAACTTAAGTCATGACAATGATGATGACATGGATTAGCCTATTGGAGAGTTAAGGAATGCTATAAGCATCGTCGAAGACAGCCTAGATTCAATGTTTATATGCCAGCTGTTGATTATGGGGTGATAATAGAAGCAGTAGCGATGGCCTTTCGGCAAGGTGAGCAGCAGCAGCAACAAGTTCCACCCCGTCAACAATCACTGCCTTCGAGGACTAAAATCCACTATAAGGCCAAGAAAGATGCTAATGTCCTGACTTTCGAGGGTGGACCAAATCTATTGCAAGCGGAAAAGTGGCTTGGTGAGATAGAGCAGAATTTTACTCTATTGGAGGTACCAGAAGAAATGAGGACAAAGATCATTCAACCATTCTTGGTTGGCGAGTTTGATGTTAGAATTTATTCATTGGTATGATAGCATCCTCTACCAAGTGAAACACTTTTTACCAAGATTTTTAAACCTACTTCCTTTGATATATAATGAATTGGTAGGCTCAAAACTTATACCCAAAATAAAGAATTTCTTAAAAACCTTATCATTCATGTTAATATCCTTTTTCCACCTAGAGAAAGATAGTAGTTGATTATCAAAGAGCCACGGTCTAGCATTGAAAACTCTAAGTAAATTTGATTCCAACTCAAAATGAAATTGAAAGAAAATACCTCCTAATTCGGTGACTTTGAAATTTTTAGGATTCCCCTAAGCTTGGGTGAAGACATTTCTAATTCTTGCAATGTTTGCTGTTTTATCTCCTATCACCTTCCCAAACAAGCTCTTCCCACATTCAGCTACTGTTATTTGAATATCATCCTTGGCCAAATCAGCCCCCCTAATTCAATAGCAGATAATGAGAATTTCCTCAATGTTTCTTCAATTTCATTAGCCATTGAGGATAATCTGGAAGTTGTTGGAGAATCACCATATCAATAAGGATCTACAGAAACCTGAAAACGCAACGAAAAAAAGAAGAAGAAAGAAACCCTATTTCAAGTAGAGGTAAGAGATAAACAGCTAACGAAACACAAAATGATAAAACAACAGTAGAAAAGAAGGAAAAATCCTAAAGATTTTCCTTTAATTTAATTTAATTTTTTTAAAAAATTTAAAAACAAAAACAAAGAGAAGAGCAGCACAGAAATCTTGACATGGTAAAAGAAGTTAAAAACAAAGAGGTAGGACAACTAGATCTAAAGTAATGAGATTTATGACAATCAAAGAAGTGACAAAAAAAAAAAAGACAAAAATGATGGGAACTCAAACTCTTTGGCTACTGTTAATGAGGTGACGGGAGCCAATCCCTTTTGGCTCCCAATTCCCCAATGAGGATCTTGGTGTGAAACTGTCAAGGAGTGGGGAGCCTTTTGACAGTCTCCTAGCTAAAGGAGATGATCCATCTCCACTCTCTTGATTTAATATTTCTTAGTAAAACAAAAAAATAAAATACCTTTTTTGGAGTCAGTCAGAAAAAGAAAGCTAAAATTTAATAATTTTTTTGTTGTTGATTCTTTTAGGAAAGTTGGGGGTCTAGCTATTTTTGGAGCAATACTATTACAGTATCAGATATTTTGTCTACACATTTTACAATAGAAGTAAAACTGCAGGGGTCAAGGAAATGATGAACCTTGGTGGTTTATTGGTTTTTATGCTAGTGTAGAAAATAGAATCGGGAAGGAACAATGGGTTGTCATTCAAAGAAGGAAAGAGATCTAGGGTAATAGCTAGGTGATTTTAATGATATTACCTCAAATGAAGAAAAATGAGAGGCAGAGACAGAGAGAATTGGCTTTTCAAGATTTTAAAAATTTTATTTCTAGGAATGAACTAGTGGATTTGGGTTTTAAAGGGAATCTTTGGACTTGGATCAACCACTGGGATGAGTACGAAGAGATTAAACAAAGGTTAGATAGGGCTCCTTATACTGGTAATTAGCAAATGAAATTTACCATCTCTACCTGTACTTATATGGATTCAGCTACTTTATGTGATCATTGATCTCTTTTGCTGGATACACTTCCCATTCTTAGGGCAAGGAGGAAAATATTTCATTTTGATAAAAGGTGGATCCAAGACCTCGAGATTGAAGGGATCATTAGGGAAGTTTGGAAAGCCGAAATTCATGGCTCCAGAATGTACAGAATCACTCATAGAATTAAATCTTGTAGATTTATACTCCTCAATTGGAACAAAGCTAAATATAAAAGAGTTGATTGTAGAATCAAGGAAATAAAGAGGAGATCAAGAAGCTTTATACAATTGACTGTCATGGGAAAAGAGGCAGGAAAGCTGAAATGAAACTATAGCAAAGCAAGGCCTATAGAGAGAAAGAAACCTACTGGGCTAAAAAAGCTAGAAATACATGGCTGAAGGAAGGTGATGAGAACATAGGTTTTTTCCATAGAAGTGTCCAAGCCAGAAGGAAGAGAAATACTATCACTTGTATCCAAAATGCAGTTGGGGACATGTGTACTGTTGAGAGTGAGATAGTAGTTCACCTTCCTTCAGCCATGTATTTCTAGCTTTACTGAAATTGGCAAATTTTATGAGAACCCCTTCACTTCTTCAAAGCCACATTAGCATAAGAATATCCTACAAAGTGTTTAGAGGAAAATCACCAGCCAAATTAATCGGTATCTCACTAAACCTTTTGAGGAAAAAGAAATCAGAAAAGCTGTATTCTCCATGCATCCTAATAAGGTCTAGATGGCCTGATGGTATATTTCTCCTCTTTTTTCAATCTTCCTGGCATATCATAGGTAAGGATATAGTAGAGGTAATCCACAACTTCTTTCATTCTGGGTTCTTATTCAAATCCTTAAATGAAACTATTATTAGTTTGATCCCAAAAGTGGAAACACCTAACAATTTATACCAGTGTAGACCAATTGCCCTCTGCAATATCTTCTACAAAATTATTTCTAAATTTCTGGTGAACAGATTTAAACTTTGCGTTCTAAAAACCAATCTAAGAAAGATTCTTTACAATGTGATCATAGCTCATGAATGCAAGGTTTTTTTTTTTGTGAAAAATAAGAGCTAATAAACAAAGGCAAAAAAGGTTTTTTGGCACTAAAACTTGACATGGCAAAAATTTATGGTAGAATTGAATGGTCTTTTCTTTCTGCCATTATGAAAAAGTTAGGTTTCTATTCTACTTGGATCAACTGGATTATGGCTTCTGTGTTCTTTGTCCTTTATTCGTTCAATCTTAATGGAAGTAAAGTTGGATATATTAAACCCTCAAGAGGAATTAGACATGAGGATCCTCTTTCCCCTTATCTGTTCATTTTTTGTGCTGAAGGTTTTTCAAATTTACTGAACCAAGCTTGTAGAATAAACAGATTACTGGTTTAAAGATTTGCAAATATGGCCCTATCATCTCCCATTTATTCTATGCAGATGATTCTTTAATATTCTACAAAGCTTTCAGTTCAGAAGCCAGCAAAGTCATAAAAATCATTCACAAATATGAGGCTGCTTGTCACACCCTAAATTCGGCATAATTAAAACTACCTGTAATTTAGAGTATGGCACCGGCATACCCTCCCAAGAGGATACAAAGCCGTCTATCCCGCTTATAAGTAACAATTGCCAAAACATACATACACAACCTGTATAAATACAAACCCAAATATTTACATAAATTCAAACCATAAACACCACAAATCTTCAACCTAGAAGAAAAGCATAATCATAACATCCCACTAGAATCACTATAGCCTTGTATATATACAACTACACAAGACTTTCTAAACAAGGTGAAATATAACAAATCTAATTCTACTCGCTAGTATATCAAAATTCCGTCAGAAAGCGATCTAAACGTGATCACCTGCAAGGGCATAAGGTAAGTGGGATGAGCTTTCATTTGCTCAGTAAGTAACTCACTCATATCACCACTGGATTGAGCACGTTAAAAGTGTATATTACTTTTCATGAAAATCATTTCACAACAATCATTTAACCACAATCAAGCATCATATATGCATGGCATACACAACTATAATAGACACATTTTCACATATTTTGTTCTATTTAATTCTTACAATCTAGCTATTTCTTTTCATTTGCCTTCAGCTAAAGAATATGCTATGGTCACTATTATAACCCGTGATGTGGCCGTAACCCACTATTCTTACCCGTGGTAGGGCCATATGTCGGTTAAACGTAGTTCGGATATCATACTACGGTCACTATTATAACCCGTGATGTGCTGTTTGTCCACTATTGTATCCCGTGGAAGGGCCATACCGACATTTTAACATAGCAATTTAATAGCCTTTCCCATTCCTTTACTAGCTTAATGAATCCAATGGTACCAAAGATAGTATAATAAACAATCATTCACAGACATATAATCACCAAACAAATTATCCATATGCTCAATCCAATTTCATACACAAATAGATTTTCAAAGCATTAACAATCATTTAGTACAAAAGTAATTAAGAAATCAGTTTTAAAAATAATAGAAATATGAACAAGCCACTTACCAACTAATCAAAATGTTTCCAATTAGAATCCAAGCTACTTGAACTCCCGTTAATCCTTCCTAAGGTAGGATAATAAAATCAGAACATAAATCATCTCCTCATAACCTAAAAGGTAATCTACAATAATATTAGCCTCATTAAATTCTAATAAGTCATGATCTATAGCATAACAAGGCTAGCTATGATATTTTCAGCATTGACAGTGCTGAACAAAAATGACCATAACTCAAGTTATATTCGTTCAAAAGCCACAAAACTGATTCCGATAGAAACTGGACTCAATTTACTAGATGTTTCAAGAAGACAACATTTCCCAGTTCAAAACACAACTTGCTCAAAAACGGCTCGCAATTCAGAAAATACTCTGCTGCAGAACCAGATTTTCAGTCCACTTTATGGACGAACTGCTGTTAATATACTGAAAAACAGAGCAACATCTTTATACCATTTCGAAGGGCTGCGAGTCTAGTTTCCAACGCAACAAACGGTGTGCAATTCCGATATTCCTACTCTGAGATATGACCAATTTTCTAAAGTTACGCAGTGCTGTCTGCAAATTTTCAGCTACGAGGATTTAGCAAATTTCTTGCCTTTTTCTTGGTTATTAAACCATACAAATCCTTTAAATTCAACACATACATCCATAGGTTTAACTTTAACAACAAAAAGCAAGAAAAGAAATCCAAGTACACCAATTCTAACCATTAAATCATCACCACAAGCTAAGATTTTGAAACCCACAATATTCTTGAAAAATTCCTAAACCCCATCTCTTAATCCATCAAATTAGTTAATTAAACTCAAGAAAGAATGAATTTCTTACCTCAATTATGAAAATTTGTGGTTGAATTTGTTGTTCTCCTCTTCCCTCAAGCTCTTGGAAGTGAAACCCTTGCTCTAAGTGGAATAATTAGGAAAATAGAAGAAGAAAATTGTTTAGTAGTATATAAACTAGTTTAATTAGATTTGGCTTCCCAACCTTTGCTCATGTCATTATGGCTCTTGACGCCAAAAATTTCTAATCCTCAATATTAACATGACTAAAGTATGACAATGATATTTTGGGTATCACACTGCTACAGTGGTCAACTAGTAAACCTACAGAAATCTTCTGTTTTCATCAGTAGAAACGCAAGTACAGAAGTAAAGGAAGAGATTGGCATCATTCTAGGTGATGTCAAAATTGTTTCTCAAGGTAAATATCTTGGATTTCCTATGGTGATTTCTAGATCAAAAAATCAGATTTTTGGAGCTGTTAGAGATAGGGTCTCAAAGAAGATTTTGGATTAGAAAGATAGGTTCGTAAGTCTTGCAGGAAAAGAAACCTTGCTGAAATCCATATATCATTGCCTGTTTATATAATATTTGTTTTTAAACTATTCAAGTCTCTTTTCAAGGATATTAACAGACTTACGGTTAAATTTGGTGGGGTTCAAATGAAGGGGAATCCAAAATGCAGTGAAAAAAATGGACTGATTTGGCTAAAGAAAAGAAGCATGGTGGTTTTGGATTCAGAGATATTCATCTCTTCAACGATGCCTTACTTGCCAAGCAACTTTTGAGATTTATGATACATCCTAATCTGGTTTGTCCCTAGAGTCATTAAAGCAAAATATTTTTCCAATTGTTCTTTGCTCAAGGCCACTATTCCCAAAAGTTCCTCTTGATTTTGGAAGAGCATCAACAATGCAAAGTACCTGTTAGAAGCTGGTCTAAGAAAAAAGGTAGGAGATGGTAGCTCTATTGACATTTGGTTTGATAGATGGATACTTGGAAATGAAGATGGAAAGATTAGTACTTGTCAACCAGCCAATGGTAAATTACTTAAAGTAGATCAATTAATCCAAGGGGTAACCTGGGATTCAAAGAAGACCAGAGAAAATTTTAATCAGGTTGGTACTGATACCAAACTCAAATTCTCTATTGGAATTACCAAAAGATCAGACAAATGGTATTGGATACATTCACCTTCTGGAACTTATACTGTCCAGTCAGGCTATCCCTGAAACTTTGGAATCCTACTAATAACTCAAGTAAAGAGATTGGAGAGCCAAGTTTTAGACAAGAAGAAATTGGGTTGTGGAATTTGGTGATTTGTAGGATATATCATATGGAGTTTGAATCAGAAACTCAAGATCAAGCACTTTCTATGGAAAGGATTACACAGAATTCTCCCAGTTAATGATGCTGTTTTCAGAAGAACAAAGATGAGAAACTCTCTATGTCTTAGTTGTGGTGAAGCACCTGAGACTATTGAACACATGTTTTTCTTCTGCAGGTCTGCCAAAGAGGTTTAGGATCATACACCAATTTAGTGGGGAGATCTGGATGGAGCTTGGAATCATTTCTGGACTTGGTGGTTGAAGGTTATGGAAGGCTGTTATCACAAGAACAACACTGATGGGATTACTTTGTCTGCCAACTTGTTGTGGCAAATTTGGAAAAACATAAACCACACTGTTTACCAAGGTGTTTCCTCTGATATGGATAAGGTTATCTTGAAACCAACAAAAGAATGGATAGAATTTGACCTAGCTAACCAACATTCTGCTGTTGGAAGGAATAATCTACAAATATCGCAACCTAGGGAACTGATTTCATCTAGTCTATCTGGTTGTTGATCCAAGGAGTCTAACTATCGAGATGAACTCTGCTATTTCCACTTCTACAGATAGGAATGGCTCATGTATTATGGTTAAAGATAGCATAGAGAATTTGGTGGCTATTTGGGCCTCTTGTAAGCGTGGAAAGCTTAATAGAGTGCGAATTTAAGCTGATAACATTCGCACAGTCTTGATCAAAGCAAAGATGGAAAATTGGAATTATATTAAGGTTTGTTCAAGTAATAAACACATTGTGGATATGCTTATCCTACTAGTAATTATAGTTCAGTGCACAAATTGACAAAATATACTATTCTTTCGGAGAAGTCTATTGAGTGAAAATATTCCTTTCCCCTGTGGGTTTTGATGTTAACACATGATGTAAATTGAGCAATTGCTCTTATTGTACAGTTGAGCTTGAGCTCTCAATTTATAAATCTCTTGCCGTTCGAAAAAAAAAGAAACTAGAGCAATCAAATCAAATCAAAATTTTTGATTATTTTATTCAAATCATAACTCTATTAACATCATGACATTGAAACAAAGGGAGGGTAGAAAATAATTTTGAAAATAGTCAATGTCAAAAAAAAATTTGTCTTCAGGCTTCAACCAATCATAGAAAGTCAAAAAGTCAAGACTTAAAACCTTGACATCAACTTTGAGCTGCTTTTTTGAGATCTTAAATTGATGCTAGAAAATCGCTAAAATAGTCTCTTAACTTTTTTACTTTAGTTGAAATAGTCTTTACATTTTTTTTTTTTTTAGTTAGACTAGTTCTTTAATATTTATTTTTAGCCAAATTAATCCTTTTGTGGCAAAATCACAACAAAAACCATTTTTTGATAAATTTTACATATATATCCTGTGATTTAGTTATTTTTTACATAATTTCCATATAGTTTAAAATGGAAAAATAAGAAAAAAATTAATTTGAAGGGGTCAAAAAGGGAAAAGAAAAACTTCATAATTTAAAAAAAAAAAAAAAAAAACTGAAACATTTATTTTTTACAAAAAGAATCTACAAACCCTAACCATTTCTCTATCTTCCCCTTTTCCAAGCCAAAGCTACCACCCGTTCAACTCCAAAACTACCCATTCAGCCAACCATTGCCACCAATGGCTGCCCATAGCCACTAGCAGCAACCCACCATCACCTTTTTTTTATTTTTAAAGTTGACCTTAAAGTTTTGTAAAATTTTAAATTAGCCCAATGTGAAATTTATCCAAAAAAGGTTTTTATGGTGGCTCTAACATAAAATGACTGTCTTGACTAAAAAATAAAAGTTGGAGGACTATTTCGGCGATTTTCCCAATTGATGCTGTTGTAGCCACCTAGTTTCAATTTTTTTTTAATTAACAAATAGTATTATGTTTGGACAGAAAAATCATACATTATTTTACAAATAATGTTTTATAATTATTTTATACATATTTATAATTATTTTTTTATTTCACATATATTCTATTAAAAAATAGCTCCAATAATTTTTCAAATAATATTTCAAAATAAATATACCTAAAAATTCAAGATGTACACGACACATAATTTAAACAGTAAAATTTTCATGTATCTTACATTTATATTTATACTTCTAAAAACTTTTTGACTAACATGTACACTTTATTAGACAAGGAAAAAAATAATAATGACTAAAATTTATTAATAATGACCTAAAATTCCAGGAGAAGATTTAGTCCTATCCATTTCTTTATCTTAAAAATATTTACTAATGCTATAATTTCCCCCAAAAAAAACTCCCATTATATTTGGATGGGTGAATTTGAATTGAAGGAAGTATTTGAAATTGAATTGGGTATGAATTTAAATTTGATATGACATCAGATTTGGGTGAATTTCAAATCCACTCATTTAACCATTAAAATCACACTTCAACTTGTTGGTGAATTTCAAATTCATTAATTTATTTGAATAACTTATTATAAATTAAAATTTCAAATCAAATCCATTCAAATCGCTCCATCCAAACACAATATCTAACAAAATACAAAAGATGTAATCTCCATTCAATGCCCCATATTACTATGACACATGGATAAATTTGACCGGCATTCCCATGCATGTATTTTTGCCTTATGAAATCAGACCAAAAGTCAAGTTAAGGAACTATAAACATTATTATTTTCAATGTTGATGAATATAAATCTTTCAATTTCTGGATCAACTTGCATGATAAAGACTTGCAAAAAAAATCTTGGAATTAAAGAAAGAACAAAATTGCAAATGTCACATACTAAATTATTCTGATAACTACGCAAAAACAGGTGTAAATAATGGCCCTTCAGACTCAATTACTACGAACATAGCAAATTAATAAATTGACATTATAGAAAAGAAACCATGAAGCCTCATGCCCTAGTTATTCCATATCCAGCACAAGGCCACATAAGGCCTCTGCTAAAATTGGCAAAAATTCTTCATTCCAAAGGGTTCTACATAACTTTCGTCAACACGGAATTTAATCATCAGCGTCTAGTTCGAGCTCAAGGTGCAGATGCAGTAAAGGGTTTTCTTGATTTTCAGTTCAAAGGAACACCATTCCTGATGGTCTACCGCCTTCGGATCCTGATGCAACACAAGATATACCTGCACTGTGTGATTCTATTCCGAAGAACTGTTTAGTTCCCTTCTTGAATTTGATTGAAAATCTCAATGATTTGCCTGATTCTCCAAGAGTTAGTTGTATAGTTTCTGATGGAGCCATGAGTTTCACTTTACAAGCTGCAGAAGAACTCAATATTCCTGAAGTTGTGTTTTTCACTACCAGTGCATGTGGATTCATGGGATATCTTCATTTTGCTGAACTTATAGCTAGAGGATATGTTCCATTGAAAGGTAGGGGCGTAGTTGCCTAATTCGCTAAATAACCTACTAATTGTGTATCGATTCATGCATTTCAGTATCCTGTACAATGTAGAAATGTTACATATACATAGTACTATATTTTTAGCAAAACGACCAGCGTCGTCGGTAACTATAGATAGAGTTACAGATTAATAGCAAGGGATTGTTCTAATTTGACTGGATTAGAGTATTATGCCCTTGTGCTATAGCTTTTTGATATTTCTTACCTGAAAAAACTTATCTTGAAAAGAAAGTATTTCTCTGTTTTCTTTTCTTAATTTATCTAAATTGTCTGAAACTGTTTCCTGTGCAGAAAGCTGGATGACTAATGGCTACCTTGATACAACAATAGATTGGGTACCTGGGATGAAAGGGATCAGATTAAAAGATTTTCCAAGTTTTATTAGGACAACTGATCCAGAAGACGTCATGGTCTATTACAACATTGTACAAACAAGGAATGCATCCAGGGCGAAGGCCATCATATTCAATACATTTGATGAATTGGAGAAAGAAGTCCTAGAAGCCATTCAGATGATGTTCATTCAAGTCTACACAATAGGCCCTCTCCAACTGCTAGAACAGAACGTGAACAATGGCAGACTTGATTCAAGAATGTCAAGTTTGTGGAAAGAAGAAGTGGGATGTCTGCAGTGGCTTGGTCAAAGGGAAGTGAACTCAGTAATTTATGTGAATGGGTTCGGAAGCATTACAGTAATGTCAGCTGAACAGCTACAAGAATTTGCATGGGGATTAGCTGATTCCCAGCAATATTTCTTGTGGATCATTAGGCCTGATTTAGTAAATGGTGAATCTGCAATTTTGTCAGCAGAATTCTTGGAAAGGACTAAAGATAGAGGCATTTTAGAAGGATGGTGTCCACAAGAAAAAGTGTTGGAACATCCTTCTGTTGGAGTTTTCTTGACACACTGTGGATGGAACTCAACAATTGAGAGCATATCTAATGGAGTTCCAATGATTTGTTGGCCTTTTTTCTCTGAGCAACAGACAAATTGTCGGTATTCGTGCTCGAATTGGAAAATTGGAGTTGAGATAGAGAGTAATGCTAATAGAGAAAAAGTGGCAGAATCAGTGAAAGAAATGATGGTGGGAGACAACGGAAGGGAGATGAAGAAGGTTGCCTTGGAATGGAAAGAGAAAGCTCAGTTAGCTACAAAACCTGGTGGCTCTTCTTATCAGATTAACTTGGAGAAACTGATAAACATGACTCTTCTTGAGAATTAAATATATTAATGGAAAATACTTCGACCCGATTTCGGACTTCATCTCTAGAATTTTCAGTCCGAATTGTCTTAAGTAGAATTAAAGATCGGATTTACCTAAATATTTCTCCCTAATGAATATTGCCTTGTGACAATTTCAACTCCGCATGTAAAACAGTCTTTTGATTGTCTTTCTTTGCAATTGTTTGGAGTGTTTTAATTATTGAATGTATCTGATTTTACTGTGTTTTTGTTTTGGATGTCCAAAAGCATGAAGTTCGCTAATACTTAATATTTAGGTCATGTTCTATCATGCTGTACATTAATTTTTCAACTTATCATGGTAGAAGGAACAAGAATTAAACAACATATGTAGCTTTTCCATTATATTTTTTTGTTTGTTTGACTTTTATATATTCATGTAAAATCAAAAGGAAAATGTCATATAAATAACAGAAGAATCCAAAGAAATGACACAAGACCTAGTTTGGCTAAAACATAAAGTGCTAGATCTTGAAAACTGGAATCAAATATAAACTTAGGAATGCATGGAAGTAAGTTTTTAGCGTTAGTGAGTCAAATATAAAAAGAATAAAGAGACCATGAGCAAAATGGGGTGGTGGCGCAGTTGGCTAGCGCGTAGGTCTCATAGCTTCTGAGTTATCCTGAGGTCGAGAGTTCGAGCCTCTCTCACCCCAAAAACACAACTTTTAGTTTCTCTACCCTTTTTGAAAGAAATGGTAAGAGTTTTCACTATTTCATTTTTCGATTGTCTTACTCTTATCAATAATATTCAATCTGACGCTTTACTTTACTACTCACTCTGGTAGTATATACCATTTGATTTCGTAACGTACTAACTGAAATCACAAAGTAAAATATGCATCAAGTAATTCAACATGAAAACAACAGACGAATTTTGAACGAAAGGTCATCAATGAATAAGTTTTTCTTTTTTTATGCATCTTTATTCTATATAAAGTAACAAAATCTGATCCATCAAAAAAGAATAAAATTTAACTAAATATCGAAATTAGTGATTGAATATAATTTTGTCATGTAAAATAATTTTAATAAATAATTCTAAATTTGTGCCTTTGTAAATAATTTTCCTTCTCAATTCACGTACTAATGTGGAAAAAAGGAAACCATACTTGTCCGAGATAGCAAATTGAGGGTACATTGAGTAGCATTTTTTCCCCAAAAATGTTTCCATTTCTCTGTTGTCTCTTTCTTTTTTTCGGAGGGAAATAAATTTAATTTGAAATACAAAGTATCTCAAATCTATTATTCACTCCCAAGATGAGCAAAAAAATTGCCAGACACCACCCCACAAACTTCAACGAAAAAGCAGGAAAGTTGCGTTTTTAGCCAACAACGGAGTGACTAAAAATGTCATCAGAAGTGACTGCAGAAAATTACACTAGACTGGAAATAATTACTCATCTTATAAAAAAAAACATAGTTCAATGCAAAATGATTGAAAATGGAAAATGTGATTGAAAAAAGGGCATTCATCAAGAAAACAACAGATACACTCAATCTAGACAAATTAGAGAAAGCAAGAAATACAGGTATACACATATGGGAAAGCTTTCATAACAAGCATTAACTCAAATGTATTTACAGTTGTTCCACAAGGAGCTTCGTCAAGAAATCCAACAGTAAAAAGCTGAATATGAACCATGAAATGCAAGTGGATATAATAACAACCCTCAAGACTACATTACAGCTGCCAAAGCAATACAAGAACTTTGATGCACCCAATTTCTTTTTTTTTCTTTTTTTTTTTTTTTGGTGGGTTGGGTACGGACTCTGCAGTCATCAACTTTTACATGATATTGAGGGGGAAAAATCATTACAGAAATGAGATATACATGTTCTTGTGAATCATGTATCTTCGATTTTGTACCATCTTCCACACATTTGCAAACCAAAGCCACTGAGTAGACTGATACAAATGGACAATAAACATTTAAGCAAAATAACAATAAAGATACATGGCAAAAACATCCAAGAGAGACAAAAAACAAAGTCGTGTGCAACATGCCCAGCAGAACCAATATTAGATTACAATGGAGTGACACAACCCATCATCAACAGGTGCAATAGGTTATCCCCCAACTTTTGCATAGCCCAATATTCATGTGAGCCATAAGCAGTCATTCCCCCCTGTTGCTTCTAAAATTCTCCAAAGATGCTTAATGAAAATTCTGAATTAAAGTTTAGTTGGACTAAATTAAGCCTATGTTATTGAAGTGAGGAATAAAGCAAAAGGAACATTCTGATGTGAGCCGCCCTCCATTGCAAGGTCAGAACATTTCATTTATGGCAGAAGGCTCGGGCGCTCTATGTACGATGTAGACCCCATCAGATACATATCAATTTCTAAACCAATCATCATAGCGGTCCCTAGGCCCCATTGCTGATACAGATAGGAGAATGGTGTTCATGAATCATAACTGACAATCTTACCAGTGAGTTAGGCAAACTCAAGGAAGTTGTAGATCACAACTTGACAAATACCAATTAAAAGCTTAAAACTCTAATATGCATGAAAAGACTGAATAGATTAGTACAAAGGGAAGAGAACACTGTGAGCATTTTCTCAAATTCTAGAGATGAGAAAAAAGAATTTAGTTGTACTAGAAAGCATGTGATAGTAGAGTTTATACTCAAATAAAATGAATTATGTTCCAACAACCACAGAGTTCAGGCAATGCCAAGAGGAGTTAATATATCTGAGATAAGAAATTTGAAGAAAAACTAGAAAATTTTAATTAAGCATGTTATATTATAGAAGAGCCAGGCTGTACTTACCACTTTTGATTTCTGATTTGCTGGCATTTTTTGACACACCAAGGACGGTATAATAATCCTGTTCATTGAAAATTATCCTACGGTCATCACAGGCCACTAAATCTATGATATTGAAATACAAGAAACCTAAAATTATGTACAGATGCACCAAATGCAAAGGAAATACAACAGGAACACAAAATGGTATCTTACTTGCTCAGCTCTAAATGGTAAAACGAGCTCCCCTTTTTTGGCATGAATTCTTGTATGACCATGAGTTGAAAAGTACATGCATCGGGATTTGAGAGAAAAACAATGAACTTGGTGATGCCAATGCTTTACTCTTGCTCGAAAAACTGCAGGAAGAAAATGAAGATATAAAAAATGTGTAAGCATCTACATGTGTGATATTTATTTGCTAAGCTAATTATCTTTGATAGCAGCAATGCATGCACTGTAGTATGTGAACCTATTAGTCACCAGAAATATACATGCAATGTTAGCCCCAGATAGCTAACAGGATTTGCATATAGATGACAAAGGCTAAATTCTAGTGTTTAGACAGATGACTCTACTTAAAGAATTGCAATAGAATGAGATTCCAGACATGTTAGAATATCCAAGATTGGATTTTTATTGTATGATTCGAGTTTCAAGAGGTAGACACACGCCAGGTGATCTTAAATAGCTGATTTGAGACTATCTATCACAGTCCTTACATATTGTGAAGAATCAAAACCTTTGTTTCGCAAGAAGTTAAACCAACACCACAACCCCTTTTTAATAGATGACTTCTATAGAGAGACCATAGCCCCCATTTACTTATTAATTTAATACAGCAACACTATTTGGAAACTGGATATATCCTTATAGGTTATAGTTAAAAGCTTTCACACCAATGCCAATACAAACATAAATGATTAAACTGACATTTTGAGACTCCTCAATGACATAAAAAAGGGAAAAAACAGGATTTCCAGAGACCATCATCATTAATTTATTGTCATTAACTAGAAACAGATGTAACAGGTCAAATAAAGATTTCTATTTCTGCTGTCTTAAATTAAAACTACTCCAATTTGTGAGTAAGGAAATAATGTTTCTTCTTTCATGATTGCAAATGAATATATTGGTAATCTAAAGAAAAGGCATCACAATTAAATGTATGATCAGATAAATAATAGATGCAGTATATCATTTCAAGTATTCAGCAGGTGTTTAGGTTAGGGGGAATTATAGACAAAAATGAAGACAAAAGCAACAAAGACCAGATCCTACAACTAAAAATTGCTAATCCAGTCGATAGAACTCTGGATAAATGGCTCACCAATGTGAAGGTGGGGATAATTTATTTGTAATATTGAATCTGGCAACTATTTGAGGCTGAATTCCACAACGACCCATCCATGTACTTCCACAAGGTATGACAGCCATCCAATCTTCTGCACCCAAGTTAAAAAGAAAATGCCAGGATAAGTATTTACATTTTGCAGCAAGATATCTACGAGCACAACATCAAAACAACATTCTAGTTGTATTGATATACCCAACTGAGCTAGAAGAACCTCCTAGAAAACTGAAATTTTCGCTGAAGTCAAGTCAACATTAGGGCACAAAAGAAGCATGTCATACACATCAGTTAATGAAACTTCCTAACTCGGTATCAAAGCGGCAGTCTTCCTATTGACGCCACTGATGTTAGGCCACATTCAATCTTTAACAGTAAACAACAAAAGAGACGGAGCATCCCATTATTCGCAAAAAGAAAAAAAAAAAATTACTTCATATGCTGCATAACCATTTGAGTCAGCTAAACTATTACAAAAAAAAAAACCATATAATCATTTTCAAGGAGATTAATCCCAATAGAAAAATGGAAAAAAATAAATAAAAAATCAATCTTTCAAATTTTCAATCTTTTCTTGTGTACTGTGCTTTGTATTTTTCTTTGGGTAAAACCACAGATGTAGCAATAAAACTTCAAAAGATAGGATTTTGAACCTAATATAATGAAGAAATATGCATAAAGACATAATCGTTACAGTTACATAGAATTCAGGCAAACATGCATATAAGACAAACAGAGAGGAGTTGAATTCTTGTGCAATTGAAATTAGAAATTGATTGCCTTAATGAGTCTATCATGTAAACACTTCTAGAACAATCATTTGAAAGTGTGCCAATCTCTAATTCTGAGTACCATCATAAATGTTTGCTTGCAGTGCACAGGGATTGCTACACATAAGTCTGGTGGAAGATCAAGAATGCCTCTTTGGTTAGATGGTGGCAGACCATCAGCAATTGTCTCGAACCGAAAATCATCTGCAAAGTTTTGTGAAGATTAAGATGAATTCTTGGACTTGAGTAATATGCTGTAGTTGAATTCTGTGTGGACAAAGGTGATGTAAAATCCACTGAAATGGAGGAGCTTAGCAAGTTTGAGCATAGGATTTATGTGGCCTTGGGCTGGGAGAGGAATACAGACTGCAGCATGAGGTTTCCTAGTGGAATTCATTCTGATTTCTGAGTGATAAGAATGGAACTGGTAAGGCAAAAATGCTATGAACTAAGGTATAGCTTTGGATATGAAGATGAATTTCCCCAAGAACCACAACAAAGAAATCAAACAACTAAAATTTTTGTCCCTTTTTTTTTTGTTATTCTTTCATCTTTTTCGGACGGCAAAATAAGGTTAAATACAGCAAATTTGGTATATTTGGCACTAAACCCCCTGTCAGTTTATCACTTTTGTTATCTGTATACATAACAATTTGGCTATTAAAAAGTCAAAAAAGTCATTTCTACACTTGAACACTATAAAAAATATATATATATAATTGACTCTAAAAATTTATTATATTTGCATTTTGGTCCATAATTCTAGTTTTGTGTCAATAAACCTACTTTAGTCATTAATCAATATAAAAATATTGTTAAAATAATTAAAAATATAATGTTGTGCACCAGCACTAGTGATTTTTTAAAAATACTTGTATTGGGAAAAAATTAAATATCGATAATTAAAATATTAATTAAGTTGGAGCACACTTATATTTTTAACAATTTTGATAGTATTATTTGTATTTTATTTTTATCCCAAAGTATTAAACGATACAAAACTTCCACGAAGGACTAAAGTAAATCTTGTTTAAACCTTAAGGGAATTTATCGCAGTTAACCTTTAGGGATAAATTTATCTTTTAAAAAAAATTAATGGCAGAGTTATATTTAACCGTTAGTCAAAAGAATAAATTGAAAAAAAAAATAACTTTTAGAGAATTTAGTATAAAATATCCCAAACCTTAAAGAAATTTACTCTATTTAATCCGACAAAATATAGTGATATTTGTTATCTCACATCTTCCGTCAATATCTTATTTTACTCTTTGGATGATCCTTGTTAGACGTCCTCTTATTAGTACTCGTAAATCAAATTATTACCAAACATTCACAAAGTGATATAGAGTCGTCGCAAAATATATTTTGCCGCTATGGTGGAAAGTTATAAAAGTATTAGTGATGTTATTTAAACTTTATATGTGTATTGAAAGACACATTTTAGTGAACATTTATACGGTATTTGGACGAAGGGATTTATTTTAAATCTAAAATCATCATAAGTTATTCAAACAAATTAATTGATTTATTTAGGTATTTGAAATCAACCAGTTAATAAGAGTTTGATTTTAATAGTTAAATGAATGAATTTTAAATTTATTCAAATTTTATATATTTTTAAATCATCCAATTTAAATTTATTTATTTAAAATCATATTCCTACAATTCAAACTTACTAATTTAAACACAACTTTAGTGAATTGTTACATACTACCGTCTAATTATAGTTTGCTATTTGTTATTAAAATCCTAATCATTAACAACCATAAAGCTTCTCCGTCTCAAATTGTGAAAAAAATCATTAATATCTTGTTTACCCTTGAAAAATATGATTGTATTAAATGGTGACTCAAAATTGTCTTTACTTTTTACCCTTGAAAAATCTTTTACATTTAACTTCTAGATAAGGCACCGCTGTCAACCGTGGTAGAGTTTTGGATACAAAGATGCATCCTCCAAGAACCAGAGCAATCATAAAAATCTCCCCCCTCGTCAGTGATGTCTTGAAATTTCCTCTTCAGGTCACTCATGGTCTTCAACTTGCATTCATTTGAAATGTCAAACAAAGGTTTCCTTGATGTAGGAACAAATTTACGGATTCTTCTCTATGTTTGTTGAACACCCTTAGTAGGGTTTACATTGGACCGTGCTCCATTTTTTCCTTATAACGTTGCTACTGTTTTGTTTAGAATGTTCCCCATAAACTTCTTAGGTGTTTTACTTGAGACAAGAGCAAGAATCTTTTCAATTAGCTCTACTGATTACTTCCTCTCAATATAATTGGCTACATTAGCCTTCACGGAGATCCTAGGTTCAGAAGATAGATTCCTTTCTGCATTTGAAGCATGAACAAGCTGCAACTGATCTATATTATATCTGGAACCTCTAAGAGTCAAATCCTCATTGACTGAGTTGTTGTCTCCACCTTGTAAAGCAGTTGTGTGTCCCCTGAAATTTGATTGTAGTGAACTCCAATTACTGCAGATGATGAATTGTTAGTCAATGATGTATCAATCTTCACTGTACTATTTTCATTTCTAAAATCAATTGGACTCTCCCCTACAGATTTCCTATTTGTGGTGTTTGGCTTGAAATTTTGTGTTGTCATAGAACCTGCCTTCAGCCAGATCCCAAATTGGGGGTCCGTAGCTTTTTTGTATTTTTTTCCCTTCAAAGACTGCAGTTCTTTTCAAAGTGCCCAATAATCCCATACTAATAACAAAAATCTAGACGTCTTTTGTATTTGAAGTTGACCCATACAATTCTTCCATCTAGTCGAACCATGGTCCCTTTAGGTAGGAATTTATCCAAATTTACTTTTATCAGAATTTTTAGGTGTTTACCTTTCTTTCCTCCCCTCAAGGATATGATAGCATCTTCTACCAGATTAAACACTTTCTCAATTTTTAAACCTACTTTCTTTGATATCTAATGAATTGGTAGATCCTAGACTTGTACCCAAAATAAAGATTTTTTAAAAACCTTATCATTAATGTTAATATCCTTCTTCTACTTAGAGAGAGCTAGTAGTTAATTATCAAAGAGCCACGGTCTAGTATTGAAAACTCTAAGTAAACTTGATTCCAACTCAAAATGAAATTGAAAGAAATTACCTCCTAACTCAATGACTTTGAAATTTTTAGGATTCCCCCAAGCTTGGGTGAAGACACTTCTACATTCCTGCAATGTTTGTTGTTTTATCTCCCATCACTTTCCCAAACAAGCTCTTCCCACATTCAGCTATTGTTCTCCGAATATCATCCTTAGCCAGATTAGCCCCCCTAATTCAATAATGAGAATTTCCTCAACGTTTCTTCAATTTCATCAGCCATTGAGGATAATTTGGAAGTTGCTGGAGAATCACCAGATTAATAAGGATCTACAGAAACCTGAAAAGGCAACAAAAGAAAACAGATACCCTATTTTAAGGAGAAGTAAGAGAAACAGCTAATGGAACACAAAATGATAGAACAGCAGTAGAAAATAAGGCAAAACCCTAAAGATTTTCCTTTAATTTAATTTTTTAAAAACAAAAACAAAGAGAAGAACAACACAAAAATCTTGACATGGTAAAAAGAGTTAAAAAGAAGTAGGACAACTAGATCTGAAGTAATGAGGTTTATGACAATCAAAGAAGTAACAAAACAAAGGCAACAATGATGGGAAGTTAGACTCTTTGTGCTACTGTTGATGAGGTGAAGGGAGCCAGCCCCTTTTGGCTCCCAAATCTCCAATGAGGTTCCTGGTGTAGAACTAGTAAGGACTGGGGAGCCCTTTGATAGTTTCCTAGCTAAAGGAGATGATCCATATCCACTATTCTGATTTAATATTTCTTAGTGAAACAAAAAAAATAAAAAACCTTTTTTGGAGTCAATAAGATAAAGAATAAAATTTGATAATCTTTTTGCTGTTGATACTTTTAGGAAATCTGGGGATCTAGCTGTTTTTTGGAGCAATACTATTACAATATCATATATTTTGTCCACACATTTTACAATTGAAGTAAAACTACAGGGTCAAGGAAATGATGAACCTTGGTGGTTTATTGGTCTCTATGCCAGTGTAGAAAATAGAATTAGGAAGGAACAATGGGCTGTCATTCAAAGAAGGAAAGAGATATGGGGTAACAGCTAGGGGATTTTAGGTGATTTTAATGATATTACCTCAAATAAAGAAAAATGAGGAGGCAGAGTGTGTGAAAGAAGAGAGAATTGGTCTTTTCAAGATTTTAAGAATTTCATTTATAGGAATGAACTAGTGGATTTGGGTTTTAAAGGGAATCCTTGGACTTGGAGCAACCACTGGGGTGGGGACAAAGAGATTAAACAAAGGTTAGATAGGGCTCCTTGTACTAGTAATTGGCAGATGAAATTTACCACCTCTACCTGTACTCATTTGGATTCAGCTGCTTTTGACCACTGTGCTCTTCTGCTGGATACACTTCCCAATCTTAAGGCAAGGAGGAAAAGGTTTCATTTCAATAAAAGGTGGATCCAAGACCTCTAGATTGAGGGGATCATTGAGGAAGCTTGGAAAGTTGAAATTCATGGCTCCAGAATGTACATAATCACTCATAAAATTAAATCTTGTAGAATTGCACTCCTCAATTGGAACAAAGCTAAATACAGAAGAGTTTATTGTAGAATCAAGGAAATAAAAGAGGAGATCAAGAAGCTTGATGCAACTGACTATCTGGGAAAATAGTGGCAGGAAAGCTGAACTTAAACTACAGCTAAGCAAGGCCTATAGAGAGGAAGAAACCTATTGGGCTCAAAAAGTTAGAAATATTTGGCTGAATGAAGGTGATAAGAACACAGGTTTTTTCCATACAAGTGTCTAAGCCAGAAAGAAGAGAAATACAATCATTTGTATCCAAAATGTAGTTGGCGACATGTGTACAGTTGAGACTTGAGAGCATGGTTCGAAGACTCGGCCGAGTCTGAGTTGACTCGGCCGAGTCGGAACCGACTGAGCCCACCGCACGAGTCGAACCGGACATATCGGAGACGCGGAATCGGCATCGGAACGGAAGACTCGGCCGATTCTTCACGCTGTTGGGTAGGACGCCGACTCGATAAGCCGAGTCGAGTGAGACACTGACTCGGCCTCTCGTGGGCGTGGGCTGTCTTTTAACTTAGCCGCACGGTGGAGGCCTAGTTGGTGCGCGATTTTGCAGTGGTTGGAGTCATCTCAGACATCAAGCCATGGAAGCACCACCCATTCGAGCGATGCACATCTTCAAGTCATAGTTCAGCACGGCCGGACATTTAGCAAGTTGCCGGAGAATGCCGGTCAAAAGTCATCAAATGTACTCGGTTTGCGCCAACGAAGAAGACGCCTGCTGGCTGGTAGAGCCTTGGACTTTTGACCGCGGTTGAAGCCAGCAAAGGGGTTCAAGAATCCCTTTGGATTGCAGGAGGTTGAAGCCAGCAGTGGGTTCAAGAATCCCTTTGGATTGCAGGAGGTTGAAGCCAGCAGTAATTGATTTGATTGACAATTATTGAGCATAAAATGCCAAACATTTGATTGACATAAAGAAAAGTAAAGTTAAAAATGTCAGACAATTATTCATCCGCTGAAATCACATTGTTTCGGAAAAAAAATTGAGCTGCATTATTGGAGAAAAAATTTTTATTTTATTTTTAATAACTAATTTTAATAATTTTCTATTTTTTATTGGTTTTTTTTTTTAAATTACGGTTAAGTAATTTTGTGAAAGTAAAAGTAAAGCAAAACTACCTAAATTACTTTTTGGGTGAAGTATTAATGTAGGAAGGTTATACCAACAATTAGAAAAAAATAAATAAAAAATAGAAGTTGAAAACAAGACTATCTAAACTGTGTATAATACATATATACATACATATATATATATATATATACATATATACATACTATATATATATACATATATATATATATTCTGTATGTATTTAATATATATTATATAATATAATATATATATTTATATATAATGAATATATATATACATATATACATATATTTATTATATGTATGTATATACATGTATAATATAATATAATATAATATATTTGTACGTAATGAATATATATATATATATGCACACATGTACATATATATATTGTGTGTATAAACATGTGTGCATATATTTATATTTATATATATATATACGTATATGTATATGTATATAAATATATATAAATATATTTATATATATTTACGTATATATATTTATATATAAATATATAAATATAATTATATATATCTGTGTGTATATATATTTTCTATATATACACTGTCTCTTATACACATCTAGATGATGCTTAAAAGAAAAATATAATATATGTTTTTAAATATATATATTTTTTGTCAATATTGTAGTTAAATGGCAAGCAAAGATATTGGTTGGGAACATGGTAAACCCGTTGGTGGCAATAGAAAAATTGTAAAGTGTAATTATTGCGGAAAAGTAGTAAATGGTGGAATTACACGAATGAAACAACATTTGGCCCATGTGTCGGGGTAAGTTGAAGCATGTCCAAGAGTACCGGATAGTTACACAACTTTTAAAATCATCTCAATATGGGAAAAGCGAAAGAATTGCAACAAAATTGGTAGAATGAGATCAAAGGGGCAACTGAGAGAGCAGAAGGACAATTTGTCTAATATTGAGGATGATGAGACATGATCATGGTATATTTGTGAAATACAATTCGAATGAGTTTTCTTTATAGATGGAAAAAAAAACAGTATAAAAGAAATTCAAAGTATTGTCAGTATTTTGTAATTTGTTGAAGAGCAACGAAGACATTCTTTATCTGGAACTCGACCTACCATACATTCCGTACATGTCAGGTATTATATGTGATATTAACTATTAAAATTACATCAATTATTACATTTATTTGTTGTATAAACATATTATATTTATTTTGAACATTGACATATTTTAGGAAGTATTGGTATGGGTAGCACAAATATAATGTGTGATGGGTGGAGTACTCGTACAAAACATCCAATCATCAATTTTATGATATATTGTGACAGAAATATGATATATCATAGTTCTGTTGATTGCACAAATATTAAAAAAACTGCAAAATTTATTTTTTCTTTGATGGATAAGGTTGTAGATGAAATAGGAGAAGAAAATATTGTGAACTATGATATATCATATTTCTGTCACAATATATCATAAAATCTGTCTCTTATACACATCTAGATGTGTATAAGAGTCACCATGTGCTGCACATTGCATTGATTTGATGTTAGAAGATATCGGAAAAATAGATTCAATATCTAGACACAATTGCACAAGGGAAAAAAATAACTAGTTTCATATATAACAGTGACAAGGTAGTAAATCTCATGAAATCACATACAAAAAATTTAGGATGAATGGATAGAGTTCAATAATACTACTAAAAGAAGGATAGAACATCTAGATGTGTATAAGAGACAGAAACAGATCCTGGTAAGGGAAAGCGTTAGAAATATATGTGCAGGATGGAGCCACTTGTGAAAGTTTTGAAGACTATTGATCAAGACAATAAGCCAACTTTACCAATCATTTATGAGGCAATGGACAGAGCAAAGATGGCAATTAAAAAATAGTTAAACATTGAAAAGGTATTGGGATGTGATTGATAAGAGATGGTATAATCACTTACAGATCTACATGCGTTGTAATTTAAATTTTTACAAACTGCTATTTTATTTATTCAAGGTTTTAAGTTAGTGTAGATAAATTTTAAAAAATTAATAATTTTCTTTTATTTAGCTTATTTTCTGAATCCGAGTCTTCAAGACTGGTACTTGTGTATTTGAAACAAATGATGTTTGGAAAGGATTAAAAGGAGTAATCTCTTATACACATCTAATGTGTACAAGCCGAAGTTTGGTATGATACCAAACTTCGGAACCGACTGGCAATTGAGAAGTTACACAAATTGGTTTTTGTGCATTATAACATGCGATTGAGGGTAAAGAATTTGATGTATCAAAGGGATAGTGATGATTTTTACAACCCAATTGATTTAAATCAAATTTTTCATGAAAATGTAGTAAATTGATGAATGGGTTAGGAAAATGAACAGCCCACACTACCGAAGACAACTTGAGTTGGTTAGATCAGAAATTCGTCAAAATGAAGAACAGAAGAAGATGAAGCTAGAGAAGGCAATGATCATGATAGTGATGATTTTGGTAATACTTTGTCACAATTTATAAAGAAAACTAATACGAAAAGTATTACCAAATCATCTACTATGAAAGATAAGGGTAAAGGAAAAAAATGAGATAAATATGTACCAATGTCATCTTCTTCAACTAATAGCAATGGTAGTGATGATAATAATGATGATAAGATACTAAATCTTCTCTGGACAGTATCTCCCAGAGGTGAATGTGCCAATTTTTGAATGAATTAACCGAGTTTCCAAGTGATTCCTTTCACCGCTCACATTCACAAAGAAATAGAACAGTTTATGAGCACACAAAATTTGGATATTGGACATGCACTGGTAGAGATGATTTTAATCAAGCAATCGATGGTTGGGATATGGCTATGATCGATCCTATGGAGTTAGTCTTGGCTCTTATTCGGATACGAGTAGCTGTCTCTTATACACATCTAGATGTGTATAAGAGACAGGTACTAGTACCTTCAATTTAATAGAGATGTGTATAAGAGACAGGGGAGGTGGAAAATAAATTTAGCAGCTGTTTTTTTTCCTGTCTCTTATGGACAAGGTCTATGCTTCATCTACTAGTGTTGGTGATAGTGTTCAATATAGAGGATTTGGATACTATAATCGTGATATGGAACCTTCACGACATTCTCCACCTCCCAGACACAATGATTATGGTTCCTCCACCAATCATCACAACCAAGAGATGGACAGCTAAATTCATTTTTTCTACCTCATCCAAGTGTCTTGCCATATTGTAACTCCTATTACAGTACACAAGAACAGAATGATTTTGAACCTCATCGTCATTCATCATGGTATTGATAGGTATGACAAAAATTCTAATGACCTTAGTTTTTTTTAATTATTATTTTTTTTTAATATAATGAGATATCTTTTTTTCCTTTCAGGAAATTGATCGTGAAAGAAGAGAAACTTTTCTTAATACATTGGAGATAATTTGTTGCTTCGTAGCCTTAGGAATTATTGAGTCTCTATTTTTATATGAAATGTGTATCTGACATTCTTATAATATATTTGTAGTATTTTGTGGTTCTACGATTTATCATTCTCTATGTATAATAAACAACTACAACTAATATGTAGTTGTGATTGTATTTTGCTAATTTAATTTGACAACTTAATTAAGTTGTAATGTTGTATATTTTTTAATTTTCTTTTTAGAATTTTTTAGATTTTGTATATAACCAAATATGCATGGCGCCCGATACGCGACCGATACACCGAGACCGATGTGGAACGATACGTTCCGCGACCGTTACCGCGACCGCGACTTTGAACCATGCTTAAGAGTGGGATAGTAGCTGAAATTGGCAGATTTTATGAGAACCCCTTCACTTCTTCAAAGCCACATCAGCATGAGCATATCTTGCAAGGTGTTCAGAGAAAAATCACTAGCCAAATTAATGAGTATCTCACTAAACCTGTTAAGGAAAAAGAAATCAGAAAACTTGTATTCTCCATGCAACCTAACAAGGCTCTTGGGCCTGATGGTATGTCTTTCCTTTTTTTCAATCTTTCTGGCATATCATAGGTAAGGATGTAGTAGAGGCAATCCATAGCTTCTTTCATGCTGGGTTCTTACTCAAATCCTTAAATGAACCTATTATTAGTTTGATCCCAAAAGTGGAAGCACCTATCAATTTATCCTAGTATAGACCAATTGTCCTCTGTAATACTTCCTGCAAAATTATTTCTAAACTTCTGGTGAACAGACCAAATTATACCTTTCCTAAATCTTTGCATTTCTAAAAACCAATATGCTTTCTTGGCTGGTAGAAAGATTCTTGACAATATGATCATAGCTCATAAATGCATGCATTTTTTGACAAATAAAAACAAAGGCAAAACAAGTTTTTTAGCACTAAAACTTGACATGGCAAAAATTTATGGTAGAATTGAATGGTCTTTTCTTTCTGCCATTATGAAAAAGTTAAGTTTCTATTCTACTTGGATCAACTGGATTATGGCTTGTCTGTGCTCTATCTCTTATTCTTTCAATCTTAATGGTAGTAAAGTTGGATATATTAAACCCTCAAGAGGAATTAGATAAGGGGATCCTCTTTTCCCTTATCTGTTCATTTTTTGTGCTGAAACTTTTTCAAATTTACTGAACCAAGCTTGTAAGAATAAACAGATTACTGGTTTAAAGATTTGCAAAGATGGACCTAGCATTTCCCATTTATTCTATGCAGATGATTCTTTAATCTTCTACAAAGCTTCCGGGTTCAGAAGCCAGCAAAGTCATAGAAATCATTCACCAAAATGAGGCTGCTACTGGTCAGCTAGTAAACCTACAGAAATCTTCTGTTTTCATCAGTAGAAACACAGGTACAGAAGTAAAGGAAGAGATTGGCATCATTCTAGGTGATGTCAAAATTGTTTCTCAAGGTAAATATCTTGGATTTCCTATAGTGATTTCTGGATCAAAAAATCAGATTTTTGGAGCTGTTAGAGATAGGGTCTCAAAGAAGATTTTGGATTAGAAAGGTAGATTCGTAAGTCTTGCAGGAAAAGAAACCTTGCTGAAATCCATAATTTTATCATTGCCTGTTTATATAATATATGTTTTTAAACTATCTAAGTCTCTTTTCAAGGATATTAACAGACTTATGGAAAAATTTTGGTAGGGTTCAAATAAAGGGGAATCCAAAATGCAGTGGAAAAAATGGACTGATTTGGCTAAAAAGAAGAAGCATGGTGGTTTTGGATTCAGAGACATTCATCTTTTTACTTCAACGATGCCTTACTTGCCAAGCAACTTTGGAGATTTATGATACATCCAAATCTGTTTGTCTCTAGAGTCATTAAAGCAGAATATTCTGCTAATTGTTCTTTGCTCAAGGCTACTATTCCCAAAAGTTCCTCTTGGTTTTGGAAGAGCATCAGCAATGCAAAGTACCTGTTAGAATCTGGTCTAAGAAAAAGGGTAGGAGATGGTAGCTCTATTGACATTTGGTCTGACAGATGGATACCTAGAAATGAAGATGGAAAGATTAGTATCTGTCAACCAGCTAAAGTAGATCAATTAATCCAAGGGGTAACCTGGGATTTGAAGAAGATTAGAGAAAATTTTAATCAGGTTGATGCTGATAAAAAACTCAAAATCTCCATTGGAATTACCAAAAGATCAGACATATGGTACTGGAGACATTCACCTTCTGGGACTTATACTGTCCAGCCAGGCTATCAGCTTGTCATGAAACTTTGGAAGCCTACTGATAACTCAGGTAAACAGTCAGAAATTGGAGAGTCAAGTTCTAGACAACAAGAAACTGCATTGTGGAATTTCATATAGAGTTTGAATCTGAAACACAAGATCAAGCATTTTTTCTAGAAAAAATTACACAGAATTCTCCCAGTTAATGAAGTTGTTTTCAGAAGAACAAAGAAGGGAAATCCTCTATGTCTTAGTTGTGGTGAAGCACTTGTAACTATTGAACACATGTTTTTCTTCTACAGGTCTGGCAAAGAGGTTTGGGATCATGCACCAATTCAGTGGAGAGATCTGGATAGAGCTTGGAATGATTTCTAGACTTAGTAGTTGAAGGTTATGGAAGCCTGTCATCACAGGAACAACACTCGTGGGGCTACTTTGTTTGCCAATTTGTTGTGGCAAATTTGGAAAAACAGAAACCATACTATTTACCAAGGTGTTTTGTCCGATATAGATAAGGTTATCTTGAAAGCAACATAAGAATGGACAGAATTTGACTTGGCTAACTAATACTCTGCTTTTGGAATTAATTGGGGAACAATCTTCAAACATCGCAACCTAGGGAACTGATTTCATCCAATGTTGCTGATCCAAGAAGTTTGACTATCAAGATGAACTCTGTTATTTCCACTTCTACGGATAGGAATGGCTCATGTATTATGGTTAAAGATAGCACAAAGAATCTGATGGCTATTTGGGCCTCTTGTAAGCATGGAAAGCTGAATAGAGTGCTAATTGAAGCTGATAACATTTGCACTGCCTTGATCAAAGCAAAGGCGGAAAATTGGAACTATATCAAGGTTTGTTCAAGTAATAAACACATTGTGGATATGCTTAATACGAAGAAGACAGAGGATGTGTTACTGCCACTTTACTGGAGGATATTATCTTTATGAGTGGGTTGTTTTTAGGTTGTTTCTTTGTTTTTGTACCTAGTAGTAGTAATAGTTTAGCGCACAAATTGGCAAAGTATGCTATTCTTTTGGAGAAGTCTATTTAGTGGAAGTATTCCTTCTCCCTGTGGGTTTTGATGTGTAACATTGGATGTAAACTGAGCAATTGCTCTTATTGTATAGTTGAGTTTGAGCTCTCAATTTATAAAATTTACTCTTGCCATTTGAGAAAAAAAAGAAAAAAAAAAGAACCAGAGCAATCAAATCAATTTTTTTGGTTATTTTATTCAAATCATAACATCACGAAAGACATTGAAACAAAGGGAGGTAGAAAATACTTATGAAAATTGTCAATGTCAAAAAAATTTGTCTTTAGGCTTCAACCAATCATAGGAAGTCAAAAAGTCAAGACTTAAAACCTCGACATCGACCTTTGAGCTTCTTTTTTGAGCTCTTGCTGAAAAATTGCTGAAATATTCCCTTAACTTTTTTACTTTAGTTGAAATAGTCTTTACACTTTTTTTTTAGTTAGCCTATTTCTTTAATTTTCATTTTTTAGCCAAATCAATCCTTTTGTGGCAAAACCGCAACAAAAACCATTTTTTGATAAATTTCCTATACATCTCATGTGCTTTAGTTATTTTTCACATAACCAACCTATACAGTTTAAAATGAAAAAGTAAGAAAGAAATTAATTTGAAGGGGTGGAAAAGGAAAAAAAAAAAACTTCATAATTTTTTTAAAAAAAAAAAACTGAAATATTTATTTTTTACCCCAAAAAAAATCTAAAAACCCTAACCATTTCCCTCTTCCCCTTTTCCAAGCCAAAGCTGCCATCCATCCAACTCCAGAACTACCCCTTCAGCTAACCACTGCCCATAGCCACCAACCGCAACCCACTGTCACCTACCCCTTTTTTAAAATTGACCCTAAAATTTTGTAAAATATTAAATTAACCTAATGTAAAAAAAACTAAACTACAATGGACGTATGTGAAATTTATCCAAAACAGTTTTTATGGCGGCTCTATCATAAAAGGTCTAAAAAAAAAATTTGGAGGACTATCCTAGCTAAAAAAAAGTTAAGGAATTGTTTCGAGACAAGTTAAAAAGTTGAGGGACTATTTCGGCGAATTTCCCAATTGATGCTGGCTATTATACCCAACTTCATGTTTTTTTTTTTTTCTATTTCTTTAATTAACAAATAGTATTATGTTTGGACGGAATTATACATTCTTTTACAGCCAAAATTTTGAGATAAAAGAATACATATTTATAATTATCTTTTTATCTCAACATATTCTATTTAAAAATAACTCCAGTAATTAGGCTTTCAAATAATATTTCAAATTAACCTAAAATTTTGGTATACCCCTAAAAATTCAAAATGTACACGAAACATAATTTAAATAGTAAATTTTCATGTATCTTACATTTATATTTATACTTCAAAAAAAATTTTAACTAACATGTCTAACTTTTTCTCCAAAGCAAGGAAAAAAAGTGAACTAACATGTTCACCAAATTGGTCTAAAATCTATTAATAATGAACTAAAATTCCAGGAGAAGATTTAGTCCTATCCATTTCTTTATCTTCAAAATATTTACTAATGCTATAATTTCCCCCCCAGAAAAACTCTCATTGTATTTGGATGGGTGAATCTGAATTGAAAGAAGTATTTGAAATGAATGAATCTAGATTGAATTTGTTGAATTTGAAATGATATCAGATTTGGGTGAATTTGAAATGACATCAGATTTGGGTGAATTTCAAATCCACTCATTTAACCATTAAAATCATATTCTCACTTGTGGGTGAATTTCAAATTAATAACCAAATCAATTAACTTGTTTGGATAATGTATTATTCATTAAGATTTCAAATCAAACCCATTCAAATCACTCCATCCAAACACAATATCTAAGAAAAGACAAAAGACGTAATCTCCATTCAATGCCCCATATTACTACGACACATGGATAAATTTGACCGGCATTCCCATGCATTATTTTTGCCTTGTGAAATCAGACCAAAAGTCAAGTTAAGGAACTATGAACATTATCATTTTCAATGTGAGTGTAAATCTTCCAATTTCTGGATCAACTTGCATGATAAAGACATGCAAAAAAAATATTGGAATTAAAGAAAGAACAAAATTGCAAATGTCACATACTATATTATTGTGATAACTATGCAAAAACATGAATTCCAAGGTATAAAAATGGCCCTTCAGACTCAATTACTGCGAACGTAGCAAATTAATAAATTGACATTATAGAAAAGAAACCATGAAGCCTCATGCCTTAGTTATTCCATATCCAGCACAAGGCCACATAAGGCCTCTGCTAAAATTGGCAAAAATTCTTCATTCCAAAGGGTTCTACATAACTTTTGTCAACACAGAATTTAATCATCAGCGTCTAGTTCGAGCTCAAGGTGCTGATGCAGTAAAGGGTTTTCTTGATTTTCAGTTTAAAACCATTCCTGATGGTCTACCGCCTTCGGATCCTGATGCAACACAAGATATACCTGCACTGTGTGATTCTATTCAGAAGAATTGTTTAGTCCCCTTCTTGAATTTGATTGAAAATCTCAATGATTTGCTTGATTCCCCTAGAGTTAGTTGCATAGTTTCTGATGGAGTTATGAGTTTCACTTTGGAAGCTGCAGAGGAACTCAATATTCCTGAAGTTGTGTTTTTCACTACCAGTGACATGTGGATTCATGGGATATCTTCATTATGCTGAACTTGTAGCTAGAGGATATGTTCCATTGAAAGGTAGGGCCGTAATTGCCTAATCTGCTAGGTAACCTGCGAATTGTGTATCAATTCGTGCACTTCAATATCCAATACAACAGCAATGTTACATATACATAGTAGTAGTATTATATTTTTAGCAAAACAACTAGTATCAGGTATTTGGTAGCTATAGATAGAGTTACAGATTAATAGCAAGGGATTGTTCTGATTTGACGATTAGAATATACCCTTTTGCTATAGCTTATAGATTATTCTTACCAGAAAAAACTTATCTTGATAAAGAAGTATTTCTCTGTTTCCTTTTCTTAAGTGATCTTAATTGTCTGAAAGTGTTTGTTGTGCAGATGAAAGCTGGTTGACTAATGGTTACCTTGATACAACAATAGATTGGATAACTGGGATGAAAGGGATCAGATTAAAAGATCTTCCAAGTTTTATCAGGACAACTAATCCCAGAAGACATCATGGTCAACTACAACATTGTACAAACAAGGAATGCATCCAGGGCAAAGGCCATCATATTCAATACATATGATGAATTGGAGAAAGAAGTCCTAGAAGCCATCCAGACGAAATTCGATCAAGTCTACACAATAGGCCCTCTCCAACTGCTAGAACAGAACGTGAACAATGGCAAACTTGATTCAGTAGTGTCAAGTTTGTGGAAAGAAGATGTGGGATGTCTGCAGTGGCTTGATCAACGGGAAATAAACTCAGTAATTTATGTGAATTTCGGAAGCATTACAGTAATGTCAGCTGAACAGCTACAAGAATTTGCATGGGGATTAGCTGATTCCCAGCAATATTTCTTGTGGATCATTAGGCCTGATTTAGTAAATGGTGAATCTGCAATTTTGTCAGCAGAATTCTTGGAAAGGACTAAAGATAGAGGCATTTTAGCAGGGTGGTGTCCACAAGAAAAAGTGTTGGAAGATCCTTCTGTTGGAGTTTTCATTTTTGACACATTGTGGATGGAACTCAACAATTGAGAGCATATCTAATGGAGTTCCAATCATTTGTTGGCCTTTTTTTGCTGAGCAACAGACAAATTGTCGGTATTCTTGCTCGAATTGGAAGATTGGAGTTGAGATTGAGAGTAATTCTAATAGAGAAAAAGTGGCAGAATCAGTGAAAGAAATGATGGAGGGAGAGAAAGGAAGGGAGATGAAGAAGGTGGCCTTGGAATGGAAAGAGAAAGCTCAGTTGGCTACAAAACCTGGTGGCTCTTCTTATCAGAACTTGGAGAAACTGATAAACACGACCTTTCTTGAGAATTAAATACTATTAATGGAAAATACTTGGATCTGATTTTGGGCTGTACCTGGAGAGCTTTTGGTCCAAATTGTCTTAAGTAGAGTTAAAAGATCAGGTTTACTTAAATATTTCCTTCTAATAAGTGTTGCCTTGTAACAACTCCAACTCCAACTTATTTTTTACATAAATTTTTGGTGCATGTTAGTACAACAGTCTTATGATTGTCTTTCTTTCCAATTGTTTGGAGTGTTTTAATTATTGAAATGTATCTGATTTTACTGTGTTTTTGTTTTGGATGTCTAAAAGCATGAAGATTGTATAACATTTAGGTTATGTTCTATCATGCAGACATTAATTTTGCAACGCATCATGGTAAATAGAAGGTAACATTGCTTAATATTATACAAAAATTAAACAAGATATGTAGCTTTTCCATGATTTTTTTTTGAGTTTTATATGTTCATGTAAAATCAAAAGGAAAATGTCATATAAATAACAGAGGAATCTAAAGAAATGACACAAGAACTTTGGCTAAAATACAAATTGCGAGATCTTGAAAACTGGAATCAAATATAAACTCATGAATGTATGGTTAATGTCAGTTCTTATTTTGCATAATTTTAATTGAATAGAAAAAAGATCAAAGAGGGGTGGTGGCGCAGTTGGCTAGCGCGTAGGTCTCATAGCTTCTGAGTTATCCTGAGGTCGAGAGCGTTCGAGCCTCTCTCACCCCAAAACATTTTTCAACTTCTCTAACCGTTTTGGAAGAAATGGTAAGAGTTTTCAGTATTTCATTTTTCGTTGCTTTACTACTCTGGTAGTGTACTCCATTTGATTTTGTAGTGTATTAACTGAAATCACCAGGTAAATTATGCATCATGCAATTCAACACGAAAACAACAGAGGAATTTGAAGGAAAAAGGTCGTCAATGAATGAGTTTTCCTTTTTTTGTGCATCTATAGTCTATACAAAATGATATAACCCGATCTATTAAAACAGAAACAAAATCTGACCCAGGTATTGAAGCTAGTGATTGTATAATTTTGTTAAATGTAGTGGCTTTAACAAATGATTCTAAATTTGTGTCTTTACAAATAATTTTCCTTCTTAATTCACGTACTAATGTGGAAAAAAGAAAGCCATTCTTGTCCGAGATGGCAAATTGACAGTACATTGAGTTGCATTTTGTTCCCCAGAAATGTCCCCATTTTTCTGAGGAAAATTTTCTTTATTTTTTCCGGGGAAGTAAATTTACTTTGAAACACAAAGTATCTCAAGTGTATTATTCACTCCGAAGATAAGAAAAAAAAATTGCGACACCACCCCACAAACATCAACGAAGAAGCAGGAGAGTTGCTGTTTTAGCCAACAATGGAATGACTCAAAATGTCATCAGAAATGACTGCAGAAACACTAGACTGGAAATAATTACTTATGTTATACAACAAGGATAAAAAGCAACAGAAAATCCCTCTCTCTAGCTTTTTTCCCTTCCCTTTAAATAGTTACTACTTACTATATGTACAGAATACAAAATTAATCCCCAAAAATTTTTCCTATATCTTTAAAAAAAAAAAAATCCTAAAACAGCACAACTCAAAAGCAGAGATTGAGGAACGAAGCCAGGTTGAGTTTTGGCCAGCCAACATCGCCATTCTTCCTTGACTACCTCCTACTGCTGGGAGCTTTGGCCTTGTTTAAATTGGCAAGTTCTTCAATAAGCTTCCTCTGATTTCTTCACTGCTGAGCCGCTTCGGTATTTCCACTTGCACCTTGACCAGCTGATCACCCCTCATGCTGCTTTTGTTTAAGAAGGGCACACCCTTTTTCGCCATCACCAAGGTTGTCCCCGGTTGGGTTCCAGTCGGAACCTTGAGATCAACCATTCCATCTACAGTAGGGACCTTCGTGGTAGTCCCAAGAATAGCTTCGATGTAAGAAACTTTGCAAGTGTAGAGAATATTTGTGTCATCACGCTTCAGTACAGGATCTGGACGAACTTCTATGATGACAAAAAGATCCCCCGGGGGTCCACCTCTCCTTCCGGCATTACCTTCTGACCGGACCCGTAACCGGCTGCCAGAATCAACCCCAGGAGGGACTTTCAGGCTAATTCGCTTTGACTTCCTCACACGACCATCACCACTACATGTGTTGCAAGGCGTGGAGCTTTCTCCAGCACCACCACATGCAGAGCATGTCATTACCTGCTGGAATACACCAAGCGGGGTCCTTGCTAGATGAGACAACTTGCCCTTGACCCCCACACATGCTACATTTAGTAGGCCTAGTCCCTGGTTTTGCACCTGATCCATCACAGGTGCCACAGCTCTCAAGCCGTGCTATTTCAATCTCCTTTTCAATTCCGAATACAGCTTCTTTGAAATCTAAAACTAGATTGTAGACCTGGTCTTCTCCTTCAGTGGCCCTGTTCCGGGAGCCTCTTGAACCCATGCCCATACCACCAAAGCCATCAAATAAGGACTCAAACAGATCAAACGGGTTGCTGAAATCCTACCATAGTGAAGCAACAGGACGTCAAGAGATGAGTAATCAATATACAGGAACGTATAAAACAGTGCAAATGGTTTTTGGTTTCCTCAGAGTAAAGGAAACTCACCCCCATGCCCATAGAACCTTTAAGCCCTGCCTCCCCATACTTGTCATAAATGGAACGTTTCTCATCATCTGATAAAACCTGTTGCACAGAGTTTACCACTTAATTTGGCAAGTACATGCACACAAGTTTCCAGGACCTACATTATCCTTGAGCCATCAACAAAAATGGCAGTTGTGAGGATCATGACATACCTCATAAGCATTGCTGATCTCTTTAAATTTTTCTTCTGCTCCAGTTTCTCTGAACGTGTAGAATGAGAGTTTCATTGAGCATTTTATAAAAATATAATAGAAAATTAACTAGTACAGAAGGAAAGAAAGAATAACATAAAAGGAAAAGAACCTATATGGTACCTAAAACTTTTTGGGGAATCTCAAGAACTAATTTCCTTTATATCTGACCAATCACCTAGAAATTTTGAATGAATTAAATCAAACATGATGCTCATGCGAAGAGATTTTTGTAAGAAATTATCCAACCACATTTGTTTACACACGTTATATGAGAGAGGAAGAGACCCAATGGTTTCTTAGTGGGTTAAAAAAGTGCTTTTGTTCTTTAAGCTTTCACACACTAGTTTGTGAAGGATAAAGCTAGTTCTATATACAACACCCAACAGTTTTTTTATATGCTTAGGAATTGAAAATCACTCGAAATTTATAACAATGGGATCCTATTTAAAGCTCATTTTGAGGGATTCTTATAACAGGATAGTAATTAGGATCACTAGTTTTACAGGAAAATAACTTGAGTCTACATCAATCCTATCAAGGGATGACATTGTTGGTAACGTATTACGCTAAACATCCTGAAATAAATTCATACCTACAAGAAACTTTATGGAACCAAAGCTCAGAGCCTCGAGAATTATTTATCTCATCCATATGCACATTTATATTCACCTCTTTCAGTTAAGGTTGATGACATATTAATCAATTTCCAACCACATCCTCAAACCAAAAAAAATTCTGAATGAACAACCAATGAAAATGGGGTGCCAATAATAAGTCATCAAGACTTGAAAACCCAATACAACTTACTTGTTCACATCAGGATGGTAATTTCTTGCAAGCTTCCTATATGCTGAACATAGCAAATCAACAAGAACGTCATAACAACTCAAAAAAAAAAAAAAAAAAAATCCTCGGAAAAGATTTTCCTTGGCAGAAAACATAGTTTAATGCAGAATGATTGAAAATAGAATATGTGAATTCATCAAGAAAACAACAGATACACTCTATCTAGAAAGATTAGAGAAAGAAATACAGGTATATACATATGGGAAAGTTTTCATAGCAAGCATTTACTCAAATGCATTTACAGTTGTTCCATAAGGAGCTTCGTCAAGTAAACCAACAGTAAAAAGCCGAATATGAACCCTGAAATGCAAGGGGATGTAATAAGTAATAACCATAGTTACCAGATTTGCGGTACTCTTCGCCATGTGGTACGGATACGGGTACGAGGTTTTGAAAAAATATGATACGCGGGGGTAGGCTTAGTCGATACGTTATTTCGGTACTTGATACGCTCAATTTTGGTACGCGATATGCTCGGTTAGTTTAGCTGGTACGTTTCCAATATAATTTTTTTTATATTAACTTAAATTGCAAAAGTAATCATATACTTTTGTCTCAATTCCAATATATCCTCCATATGATCAAATTACTAAACCAAATTGAAGTCTCCAAAATAAACAAATAAAAACACACTGAATAAAAAGGAAACAAAAATAAAAAGTAAATCTTCAAAATAAACAAATAAAAACACTGAATAAAAAAGAAAAAAATAAAACGTAAATCGACAAAAATAGCAAAAATAGTGGAACACGGTAAGGCACATTGAATAGAAAAAAAAAAGAAGAAGTAAATGGACAACTATAAATTGCTGAGGTAGTAGTAATTCATTACATGTGAACATTTGTCAACATCAACCTCCTATTTTTCACCCCATTTTATACATAACATCAATTGCTACTTAAGATAGAAATAATTAAACTCTTAAAAAGAAGATAATAATAAATATTGATAAATTAATTATAATTAATATTGATATATAGGAGAGATACAAACATATCTCCACTGCATAGTATACTTTTGGAGAGTCAGGATATATATCATCTTCAAATCCGAGGGTCAAGAAACGATAGCTTCATCTTCAAATCCAAAAGAGTTACTTCATCAGACATAGAATGGCAAGGATGATAGATACAGCAAGACTATAGATGTTTCTGGGCAAACTTGAAACAATCCAGAAACACTTGAGAAATTGCATTGGAATGAGGATTGCCACTTAGTACATTCACTTAGTTTTGTGGCAATTGTATTTTGGTTTCTCATGTAGTTTTGTGGCAATTGTATTTTGGTTTCTCATGTAATTTGAGTTTCTTTACCTCCCTTGTAAGTACTGTGCAAGTTTTATCATCAATAAGATCACAAATTTATGATTAAAAAATAATAAAAAATAAAATATCTCTAGTATATAAAGTGTACAAATTACAACATTTTTTAATTAGTCATGTTTGTTTGGTATGTTAGATTTGGTGAATCAGTACGTGTACCATAGTGTTCCAAATCTCAAAAGTACCGCGAATCGGAACGCGTGAACTGGTACGCGGTACGTGGGTTACCTAATGAATCCGGTAACTATGGTAATAACAACCCTCAAGAGTACATTACAGCTACCAAAGCAATACAAGAACTTTTAAGCACCCAATTTTATTTATTTATTTATTTTTTTGGTGGCTGGGTTGTGGACTCTGCAGTCATCAACTTTTACATGATATTTGAGGGGAAAAAATCATTAAGGTATACGTGTTCTTGTGAATCGTGTATCTTCGATTTTATATCATCTTCCACACATTTGCAAACCAAAGCTACCGAGTAGACTCTGGAGACAAATGGACAATAAACATTTAAGCAAAATAACACTAAAGACACATGGCAAAAGCATCCAAGAGAGACAAAAAACAAAGTCACGTGCAACGTGCACAGCAGAACCAATATTAGATTACAATGGAGTGACACCACCCACCATCAACAGGTGTAATAGGTTATCCCCCAACTTTTGCATAGCCCAATATTCATGTAAGCCATAACCAGTCAGTCTCCCCTGTTGCTTCTAAAATTCTACAAAGATGCTTAATGAAAATTCTCAATTATTAAGTTTAATTGGACTAAATGAAGCCTATGTTATTGAAGTGAGCAATAGAGCAAGAGGAACATTCTGATGTGAGCTGCCCTCCCTTGCAAGGTCAGAACCTTTCATTTATGACAGAAGGCTCGGGCGCTCTACGTACGATGTAGACTCCATCAGATACATACAAGATAGGAGAATGGTCTTCATGAGTAATAACTGACAATCTTACGATGTGAGTTAGGCAAACTCAAAAGGAAATTGTAGACCACAACTTGACATACCAATTAAAAGCTTAAAACTCTAATATGCATGAAAAAACTGAATAGAATACTACAAAGGTAAGAGAACACTGTGAACTTTTTCTCGAATTCTGGAGATAAGAAAAAAGAATTTAGTTGTTGTACTAGAAAGCATGTGATACCAGAGTTTATACTCAAATAAAATGATTTATGTTCCAACAACCAGAGTTCAGGCAAAGCCAAGAGACCTAGAGTTAATATATCTGAGATAAGAAATTCGAAGAAAAAAACTAGAAAATTTTAATTAAGCATGTTATATCATAGAAGAGCCAGGCTGTACTTACCACTTTTGATTTCTGATTTGCTGGCATTTTTTGA
The DNA here is from genome assembly GCA_025175665.1 of Cinchona pubescens. NCBI lineage: Eukaryota > Viridiplantae > Streptophyta > Magnoliopsida > Gentianales > Rubiaceae > Cinchona > Cinchona pubescens. The sequence goes on along the minus strand of JANKKI010000059.1, from coordinate 3,824,983 downwards.
CACACCAAGGACGGTATAATAATCCTGTTCATTTAAAATTATGCTGCGGTCATCACATGCCAATAAATCTATGATATTGAAATACAAGAAACCTAAAATTATGTACAGATGCACCAAATTCAAAGGAAACAACAGGAACACAAAATGGTATCTTACTTGTTCAGCTCTAACGGTAAAACGAGCTCCCCTTTTTTGGCATGAATTCTTGTATGACCCTGAGTTGAAAAGTACATGCAACGGGCTTTGAGAGAAAAACATTGAACTTGGAGATGCCAGTGCTTTACTCTTGCTCGAAAAACTGCAGGAAGAAAATGATGACATAAAAAATGTGTAAGCATCTACGTGTGATGTTTATTTGCTAAGCTAATTATCTTTGATAGCAACAATGCATGCACTGTGATATGTGAACCCATTTAGTCACCAGAAATATACATGCAATGTTAGCCCCAGATAGCTAACAGGATTTGCATATAGATGAAAAATGCTAGATTCTAGTGTTAAGACAGATGGCCCTACTTAAAGAATTGTAATAGAATATGAGATTCCAGACATGTTAGAAGATCCAAGATTGGATTTTTATTGTATGATTCAAGTTTCAAGAGGTAGACACAAGCCGGGCAATCTTATATAGCTGATTTGAGACTATCTATTACAGTCCTTCCATACTGTTAAGAATCAAAACCTTTGTTTCCAACACCACAACCCCTTTTTAATAGGTAACTTCTATAGTGAGACCATAGCCCCCATTTACTGATTAATTTAATACAGCGACACTATTTGGAAACTGGATATGTCCTCATAGGTTATAGTTAAAAGCTTTCACACAAATGCCAATACAAACACAAATGATTAAACTGACATTTTCAGACTCCTCAATGACATAAACAAGGGGGAAAACAGGATTTCCAGGGACCATCATCATTAATTTGTTATCATTAACTAGAAACATATGTAACAGGTTAAATAAAGATTTCTATTTCTGCTGTCTTGAATTAAAACTACTCCATTTTGTGAATAAGGAAATAATCTTTCTTCTTTCACGACTGCAAATGAATATATTGGTAATCTAAAGAAAAGGCATCACAATTAAATGTATGATCAGATAAATAATAGATGCAGTATATCATTTCAGGTATTCAGCAGGTGCTTAGGTTAGGGGGATTATTGACAAAAATAAAAGACAAAAGCAACAAAGACCAGATCCTACAACTAAAAATTGCTAATCCAGTCGATAGAATTCTGGATAAATGGCTCACCAATGTGAAGGTGGGGATAATTTATTTGTAATATTGAATCTGGCAACTATGTGAGGATGAACACCACAACGAGCCATCCATGTACTTCCACAAGGTATGATAGCCATCCAATCTTCTGCGCCTACGTCAAAAAGAAAAATGCCAGGATAATTATTTACATTTACATTTGTATGCAGCAAGATATCTACAAGGGCAACATCAAAACAACATTCTAGTTGTATTGATATACCCAACTGAGAAGACAACTATAATCTATTCTTAGCTAGAAGAACCTCCTTGAAAACTGAAAAATCTCGCTAAAGTCAAGTCAACATTAGGGCAAAAAAGAAGCATGTCATACACATCAGTTAATGAAACTTCCTAACTCGGCATGAAAGCAGCAGTCATCCTATTGACGCCAGTGATGTTAAGCCACATTCAATCTTTATACAATATACAACATCGGAACATCCCATTATTCGAAGAAAGAAAAAAAAAAAAAAATTACTTCATATGCTGCATAGCCATTTGAGTCAGCTAAACTATAAAAAAATAAAATGAAAAATAAAAAACCATATAACCATTTTCAAGGAGATTAATCCCAATAAAATTTTCAAGCAAAAAATGGAAAAAAAATTAATAAAAAATCAATCTTTCAAATTTGCAATCTTTCTTGTGTACTGTGCTTTGTATTTTTCTTTGGGAAAAACCAAAAATGTAGCCATAAAACTTCAAAAGATAGGATTTTGAACCCAATATAATGAAGAAATATGCATAAAGACATAATCTTTACAGTTACATAGAATTCAGGCAGACCGGCATATAAGACAACAGAGAGGAGTTGAATTCTTGAGCAATTGAAATTAGAAATTGATTGCATACCTTAATAGTAGTGACTGAAAATATGAAGGGGTTTGTGGACAGAAAAGGGAAAGGGTTTTTTATTTTTTTTTGGGGGGTGTTGTTTTGGAGCTCTGCTGCAGTAGTGTGGTTTTATGGGGGTTGTGTTGTAGCTCCAAGATGAGGCTCGGCTCCAGGAGGGGAGAAAAGAGGAAAATGAGGAGGTTTTCAGAACCCTCATAAATATCAATTTTTTTTTTTTTGGTATAATTTCTTTATCGTCAAAAAATAGGGTTAATTGCAAATTACACCCTTAGATATGTAAATTGTAGTTTCCATCCTAAACTATTAAAGTATTAATTAATTATATAGCACTTAAGTATTTGTTATTATTAATTTGTAGCACATTGCTCAAATTGATTGAAAAATGAATGAATCTTGATATTTATTTTTTGATGAAAAGACTTTAATATTAGATGAACAACAATATATCATTAATTATTTATATAAATTACATGTATTAAAGTCTTTCATTGAATAATAGTTAGAAAATTTTATTGATTTTTAAATGATTTAAATTATTTGCCAATACTAATATAAGTTAGTAAGGAGGTGTTCAGTTTATTGGTATGAATAAAAGGAATGAGAATTAAGGTTACTGATACTTATATATATTGTTTGGTTAATCACTACAAGAATTATTTTATGGGAATGGAGTGTTAGAAAATGTTCATTTTCATTTCTCACTTGTAATATGAATTTCAGATTTTATTAATTTATCAATATAATGAAACTCACTTTTTATTCAAACCAAACAAGTAAATGGAAGGAATAAACCCATATCGATAGCGGGGTATATGATTTTCATTCCGATCAAAGAGTTTCGATTTTCGAACGTGAACCAAACACCTTAGTGTTAAAACTGATAGTTCTTGTGGCAAAACGCAAATCACTGATTGTTTAAGAGTGTATATTACAATTAACCCACAAAAATGGGGAAAAAATCTTAAATCAAAATACAAGTAATTTAAAAAAAAAAAAAAAAAAAAGAGAATATTTTTTTAAAACACCTTTCCTTTTAGGTTATTTGTTAGGTTCCAAGTTTCATTATTGTGATTTGCTCCACTTATTCTCCTTGTTCTTTCTTTTCTTTAATAAAAACTATAACTATCATCTTATTGTTATGTAGAGTGACATAAAATGAGCTTAACACATTACATATGTTAGAATAAAAATTTTAATTCATGTTGCCATTATAGCATGGCATTTTACTCCCTTACAATAATGAAATGATGCACTTAAAAATATTACACAAATAAATATTCCCTAAATGGCAACCTGCAGTTGGATTTAACTATTAATTAGCTTACGCTATTATTTTTTGATACATAATAGAAAGGAGGAAAAAAAAAAAAAAAAAAAAAGTCAACATTCTTTGACAAATCACAACCCAAAGTAACTATAAAGCAAACATAAAATCTTATATTAGTTTAAGAGACACTTCTCTCACCTACCACTTATCTATTAATAACTTAAACTCATATCAATAAATTATAAAAAAAATATCTTACTGCTTAACTTACACCTTATTATCACTAGAGATTTATTATCACTAGAGATTGAAGGGTCTAAGGCACCCGCTTACAAAGACTGCCTTAGGCCCTTAGGGACAGTTATTCAAACACAAATGACCTTATAAGGGAAATAGTTTAGAAGATTTTTGTGTTATGAAAAATTATGAGATAATATAGGTTACTCATTATTATATTGGCTATTCTCTCCTGATTTTTTTGAGTATTAAATTCATTAAGTAATAATAGCATCATAGATACGATGATTTTAAAATTTATATGATTACATACGTGAATGAGTTAATGTTTTAAAATACGTGTGTCTAAAATAGATAATAATAATTATGCTAAAATTTAGGGATAAGAGTGTATGAACGATACTTGATAATTAAATAATATAGGTAATTAGATAAACGTTAGATCCTATTCATAATTTACCAAATATAATCTTCCTATTTTTTTAAATTCATTTAGTATTACCTTTAATGTTGAGTGGATGATCCTGCTCCATCCACAGTACGTTGAACTGAAAATCTCCACAAGGCGCCCCGGAAAGAAAAATGAGATTTTTGATAGAATTAGGCAAAGAAGCTAAAGTTTCTGGGTGGTTTTAGCTTCTACAAAGATACTTATTAGCGGTGTCCAAAAAAATTGTAATTTTCCCTGGCCAAATATGGCTGATCATCAGCTCCCTAACCGTTCTTTTCTTTGGCCATTATGGGTTTTGAGTCACCAATTGGTCCAAAACTTCTAAAAAGAAAAAAAAAATAATTCACGTTTTCACTTTCCACCTACTGCCTTCCTTGAATCTTTACCAAAAAAAAAAAAACCATTGACGTGCAGACAGATATGACTGCTGCTAGCATGATATTTTTGTTTGGATCTGATTAATACGACAGTGCATGAATTCTTTAACTTTGACGAGGCCAGATCCCCAACATGGATGATATCGTCTTTTCACAATCAAAGATCCATTTCACAAGTCAAAAATTCGATATAAATAAGAATTTTTAGCCCTACAAGAAAGTGAGATGATGATGATCGTCCGTTGCTCAATGGGAATCCCTAAAGATGGAAAAGTGAACTTAGCCTGAATATATATTGGCTGAGCATCTGATTCTTTGTTGTGTGTTGGGTACGTATCATAGCTAAAAGAACCTGATCCGCTTTTTAGTCCGCATATTGAAACAGTCTTCAAATTTCAGTTCTTATATAGACCCACATTGCCAGATCAATTACCAAAGTTGTAATTTGTAAAGAGCTTAAATTTTTGTAATAATATCCATATTGACAGTTACTAATATGGATACTGTCACTTGTAAAACATGCCATCGAACATCAACAGTGACTTCTCATCCAGTCTCCTCGATGCCTTGGATGCCAAATGATTATTTCAGTTGGCAATAATACCCAAGAATCATCAGTAGTTTCATCTGGCAAAAACAAATGGCCGACGAACCAAGATAATCACGATAACATCAGTAGTACTAGTACTAAAAGAAAAGGGCTCAGAATTTTGGGTAAGAAATTAGATAATATCTATCCAAGTCCAAGAAGTTCTCTCAGCTTTAGCCAATGTCCTACTGCAAGCATGTCAGAGACACCACCAAGAGGGAAGAGAGCACTTCTTTGTGGAGTGTCTTACAAGAATAGGAAATTTAAGCTTAGAGGAACAATACAAGATGTTACTAACATGGCAAATCTTCTCATTGACAAATTCAATTTCCCAACAAACGGTATTCTCGTCCTAGCAGGTATTTTGCCAGTTATCATTACTTAAAATGCGTTTTTCAACTATTTTTCATAACTAATGATATTCTCATCCTAGCAAGTATTTTGCTAGTTATCGTTACTTAAACACGTTTCCTTTTCAACTACTTTTTATTTCACGTATATCACAAATAATTGACTGTTTAAACGGAACCATTGATATTATTTCCAATTGATATGTCTTACAAAGAAATTGAAACAACTTGCAGAATACATGTCCTACGAACCTCCATCAAGGAACAACATTCTACGGGCTTTGGAATGGTTGGTGAAAGACATAAAATCAGGGGATTCTTTGGTGTTCTACTTCTCAGGCCATGGCCTAAGACAACCCGAGTTTGAAGGCGATGAGTTAGATGGATTCGACGAAGCAATCTGTCCCCTTGATTTTGAAACAGCAGGACTGATAATTGATAATGACATCAATAAACTAATTGTCAGACCACTTAAGAAAGATATCATGCTTCATGCTATTATTGATGCTTGTCACAGTGGAACTGTTCTTGATCTGCCCCATGTGTATGATAGAAACAAGTAATTTCCATGTTTTGATCGCAACATTAGCCTGATGGATATTCTGTTGTTCAGGAGTTCATTTGTACGTTGAATAAATAATCTGTTTTATTTTCTCAGTGGGAGGTGGAAAGATAATTATCCTCCATCAGGTGCTCTGAAAGGTACAGATGGAGGACAAGCCATCTGTTTCAGCGCTTGCGAAGATCATCAAGAAGCTACAGATACCTCTGTAAGTTTTTCTTTTTTCTTCGGAAAAAGGCAAAAGGCAGTACAAATTACCCTGTCCCGTTAACTTGCACACAATTTTAAAAAAAATAGTGTTTTACTCGTTAATAACATTTTTTTTTTTATAATTGTCGTTCAATTAAATTACAAATTAGTTAATTAATTTTAAAGTTTCAAATTTTGAAATTGATTATGAGAATAATTAATATTAAAATATGAATTTAACGCTATATTTTTTTAACTTGCATAAAATATAAAATAAAAAAATGACTTTTTAAATTTTATTATTTTAGAGAATAACAAATAATTTAGATAAAAAAAAAAACATATAAAATAAAATATAGAGAGAACTAAACTTTCACGAGTTACCTAATTTTGCTTATTAAACTTCTTTTTTCTGGGTCCAATTGGTCACTCCCAAAATCTAAGACATGTGTATAAGAATCTATTTAAGGTATGAAAAACTATTTTATTAATCTTTCACATTATTTATTTGTATTTATTTAGTTCATTATTTTTAAAATGATGATTTTTAATTTTTTATATTATTCATTTGTATTTATTTAGTCCCTCATAAATGTAAAATATCAAATTTTGGTACCTAAACTAAATCTCGAGCACTTTCTGGTTAGAATTAATTATGTATTGTTTATATGACGTATTTTTTGAATAAAATTTAGGAACTCGTTTTTTCTTTCCAACACAAAACTCGAACATTGGATTGGATTCAATTATAAATTTTGGAAAAAAAATACCACAAGTTAGATATTGAAATAATTTTAAATACAAATAAATTACTAATCAATCACTTATTTCATATCCTTCGCACTCATAAAATATTCTATTTAGATGAATTTGTAAATTTGTTCTCGAAAAAATGCTATGTCATGTGAACAATATACGCCAAATTTAGCCAAAAAATACTCAAAATTTGGTTCAATGACTAAAATTCAACGTTTTATATATACAAGAGAGATTACAAATTTAGACTAAAATGCTTGGGATTTGATTCAAGAACCAAAGTTTAACATTTTACATTTGTCAGGAATTAAAAATTATCATTTTAAAAGTGAAAGACTGAGATAAATATAAATATGTAATGTAAAAGACTAAACATTATCATTTTAAAAGTGAGAGAGTAAATAAATATAAATATTTAATGTGAATGACTAATATAGTGATTTTCTTAAGCTATTAAGTTAGGGGTTAATTACAACATGTGAGGCCATGTGAGTTTTTAAGGGGTAAAATATCCGCACACTGTTCATCGTCTACTTCTTTCTTTCACCATAAATCTGATCAATTCCAAAGAACTATTTCGCTTGACAGCACCTTAACTTTTCATCTTCTGTAACAATTTTCTAACTTCTTTTTACCTTCTATTTTTTCTTACAAAAATAAGAACCCAGAAAAGTTTTATGAATTCCCTCGAGGAAAAGTCAAGATTTGAGGAAAAATAATTGGAATAAATTTGAGGGAAGTGGATGAAGAACTTGAAAAAAAAAAGATTTTTTTGTTTAAAGGTTCCATGGCTGTGATACCAGCCTTCTTTGCAGGAGCCAGAACTCAAAAAAAAAAAAGGATGTTATTAGCACTATTCTTTAAAAAAAAATTTAAAAACAAACACACACACAACACACAAAATTAACAAGTTGAGATGTAAGATCTTTATTTTTCAAAAATTGTTATTCAGATATTTGTTCCAAAAAAAATGTGATAAAAAAATATTTTCTGGATCTTTATTCCCAAAAAAACTCTCATTCGAATTTTTATTCCAAAAAAATTATGGATATTTGTTCCTAAAAAATGAGATATCAAAAATTTATTGGATCTTTGATCTGAAAAGAATTCAGATCCCAAAAAAATTATAGATACTTGTTTTTTTAAAAAAAAAAAAAAAAGAAAGAGATGCCAAAATTGTCTTGGATCTTTTTTCCTAAACAATGAGATGTCAAAATTTATTAGATCTCTCATCCAAAAATAATTGAGATCCCAAAAAAATTTTGAATATTTGTTTCAAAAATATGACATGCCAAAATTTTCTTGGATCTTTGTTCACCAAAAAAAAAAAAAAGAAAAGAAAGAAAGAGATCTAACACCCTTCTGTTTAAATCTGCCAAAGTCATCGTGCTCTTCAATAAGCCCAATATTTACAGCCATGGATAGTAGTTGTCTCGTAGAAATAGTTATAGAGAATCGAGTTAATGGCAATTAAAAATGAAGAAAGAAAGAAAGAAAGAAAGAAGAAAGCTGGATCAAGTGGAGGGAGTCGGGACAAAGAAAAGGGAAAGGGAGGAAAATCGGGAGAAGTAAGCAGTTGGTGGAGGGAAAGGCTAGAGTATGGTGTGGGAGTTGGTAGATTGTAGAGAAAAAGGTAGTGGTAGTGGTGGTGGTTGCGGTGGAAGTAGCAGTGAGGGATGGGTGATTGATGGGTTCTAAAAAGAAAAAGATAGTAGCTAGGGTTTTGGGGAATGATGGTGGGTTAAAAAAATTATGTTATTTGACATTGTAATCTTTTGAAAATCACATGGAAGGCATGCTTAACTATTAAAATTGATGGAATAGGTATTGGTCAATAATTTTGGAAGTTGAATGACTATTTCAGCTATTAAAAAAAAAAAAGTTTAATGGGCAATATCAATAACATATAAAAATTAAGGCAAGTGTATAGCATTTTGCCCTCAGAAAATGGAATTCTTGTAAATCCTTGGTAAGAAGGGAGAGTAGGGGTGGTTATGAGGTACATTTTCTATCATAATAAGTTGTTATCATGATTCAAAAGTTTGGTAAAGTCCGAATCTACTCGCCCTAGCAGTATTTGGATTGGTTCTTCCAATCAAATAACAATACATCGTTTTGAGTTATGTAAATTCTAGAACATGAACTAAAATTAAATTATGGCTTATTTTTTCGATTAGTAGTCTAGAATTTTTTAAAATTAATCTATAAATAATTATTTGTGATTTTCATCTTATTTTTTATTTTTTATTTTAATTTTAACTACATTTATAGCCCAATTCCATTCTGATACTACCACGACCAATGTGGGATCAGTGAGGAGGAAACCCGTTTGCCCCCTTGCATCTTAGAAAATTTATAAATTTTACTAGAAAATCTAAAATTGTTTATTTTGCCCACTATTTTTATAAAAATAAATATAAAAAAAACTTACACTATTACTCTTTTAAGTAAAATTTTCTAATTCTGCTATTTGTTAGTCGGGTCATCACCTGATCATGATTCATATTTCGACTTTGAACCACAGACTTTGTATCATGACTTAATATAGCATTGATTATTATGTCTAATTGCATCTTCTGCTGTTCATCTAATAATGAAGGCTCTCTCTCCTGAGAAAACCATGTCCGGTGCCATGACATACACATTCATAAAATCAATCATGGAGAAGCAAGAAATAAGTTATCGCAGGCATACTCGACTCTATGCACAATGTCATTGAAGAGGTCAACATTTCTCAACGAAAATTTCGATTGCTAAACTGGGTGTTCCACCGGAAGATGTTACAGGTATTCGATTTCTTATTGCTCAATTCACATTTCTTCCTTAACTTCTAGTGATTCGAACTCATGACTAATAAATTATAGAGAAAGCGTTTTACTTCATAAATTGTATTGTTTGTCAACGTTCCTTTTAACATGTCTGTACAAGATATTCAGTATGTGTTGAATTTGCTGATTCTGTTATTCTATTGATGATATGCAGGATCCTATTGCTGTCATCTTCTGAAGAATTCGATGTTAATAAATTGTTCAAACTGTAGAGTTTGTGAAGGATGAAACTTCATTTGTTAGAGCAATAACACAACTCATTGCTTGCAGATGTAATGCAACTATATTATATTTGTTGTTATGTCAATATTATCGCTCAGCATTTTCTGTCTTGTATAGACTTTTTGTCTATGCTCGGCACTTGATACTTTATAAGTATTATTATATTAAAGTATACGTGATAAGATGTGAGATAAAAAATTAGTACAGATAATGAAACAGAAGATTTTGTATCGTTATCACTATGAATAGTTACAATATCTTCTATACCCTTTTTATTTAATTTTCTGTCTCATTATGTAATAAATTATTAAGATTGTGTTTAAATATAATTAAAATTTTAATGAATTAATTTTGACAATTTATTTGATAATAAAACAAAAAGTGAAATACAAAATCCTTAGCATTATGAATAACCCTGTTTGGAAGTACAATCTATCGGACGCTAACAAACATCCAATGAAGAAAGTTTCTTTTGATTCTTGAATTTCTTTTCAGTTTTAACTATGCTAATTACATTGTAATTATAAAATAACCCATATTTTTGTAGTATCATCCAAGGGTTCCCTTGGTCCACTCTAAATATGGGCTGCTAGAGGCTTTTCCACTTCCATATTGTACGTGGTACTACCCTCAACTGAAGAGTTTTCAGGTTTCTAAACGTATAATTCTTGGAAAGCATAGTTATGTAAAAATTCTACGAGGGAGCTAAATTAAACCGCTAGACCGAGTCGAGTTTCATAACTATGTTAGTAAGTTTAAGTGTTTCATGTGACTCATTAGTGACTGAAAGTTCAATACCAGCACAAATAGATCAAACCAAATAAAATCATATCAAAATCTTTCAAGGAACTCAAAATTTGAGCATCATATTGAAATTTGATTGTCAAATATATGTGTATACAAATATAGAGAGGGGTTGTGTATTTTTTTTTTCTTTCTATTTTACCTCTTTTTTACCTATTAGTGACTTGAAGTTATAATTAATAAGTCATACAAGAAATGTGTTTAACACTTAAATTGTACTTTGTCATCTTTACTTTATATAACTAAGGCTTAAATATTATACATGGAACGTGGACCGGCTAATCTTATACATGTATTTCAAAATTTTCTCTTTTTTATTCAATAATAATTATTGCTCCCATCTTTGCTACGTACAAAATTCCCATTCGCGTATCGTACTGAAGAATTCCAGCTCTTCCACTCCAAATGTTTGCTAATTTTCTTACCTGAAATGACGTACAGGAGCTGATTCTTTTAGAATCTAATACCCAGGTCGAAAAAGGCTAGCCACAATTCATTCACGAGTCCAAATTGAAAAGAAATTCTCCCACTAAAAAAAAGATGGTTGAAAACCTCCGAAGGCAAAATGAGGATAGAATCTGATCCTTCAGATCAATCCATTCCATCCCATTTGCGTATAACTGTTTACTTCTATAAATTATCGACTATGATACCATGTGAAAATATCAGTTTACTGTTTATGTTTCTTTGATCAAGTACTCTTCACCTTGGCCTTCAGGAACCCCAATAAAACAACAAAACGAAATGGCAATTAGGACTATAAGAGGGAAATGTCAGTGGTGTGGGATGAAACTGCTCGTGTCACTACAAACAAAACGAGCACGCTGTACATTTTGTATGCCAAAGAATCATAGAATTCCAACATAACACAAATGGTTATTTCTATCTAGGAGTGAATGGAAATTCCTATGGCACATCAAGCAACATATATGACGACACATGTATTCCAGCTTATAGTAGCCAAGAATCAGAATCAGAAGTTTCATTTGGCATAAGCAAATGGCCAGTTATCTTCACTCATTAATGTCGTTGATGAAATTAATAAACATAAGTGAGGGAACTGGTTCATTCTTTTTTGAACATTTGGGCATCTATATTCTTTTGAACCTAATTCAGCTAACACTACAAAAGTCACAAAATTAAACTACGTACGGATGTGTAAAGGAATAAAATTTGATTAAATATCTAAAATTAGGAGTTTATTATACCATAATGATTTTGTCACGATTTTGAAAAATAGTTTTGAGTTTGCGGTCTATAAAATAATTTTCCTTTATCTAAATTTTAAAGACAATTATTATTTTTCTTTTCAATTAACTACTCCTTGTCTCAACACCTTAATCATGATAATGGTCAATCTCAATTTTGAAAAATCATAAATTAGGCTTATAAAATTTTAGAATTTTTAGAATTTATCTCACATTTATTCCCATGAATTTCTTTAAATTTCCTTTTCTCTTTATATTGCCCCTTAAGTTATATATATATATATATGTGTGTGTGTGTGTCCTTTTATATTATCCCCTAGAAAATTAAATTTTTTTTTCCATAATTCAATACAAAAAAATGGAAAATCACAAGAAAAATAGAGAGGGTTTTGAAAATTTGTAAAGTTAAATTTAAGAAGAAAATTTCACATTGTTTTGACCCGTGGACAAGGATTCTCTCCATTTATAGTAAATGAAGAAAACTTCCACGTACCCTTAATAATTTAAATTTATGAATATATTTAAAAATCAAGACTGTTCATAATTTATATCATATCTTATATAAATATCTTGCCAAAAATCAGAAAAAAATAATAACATTTTACCATTTAATTAAGTAATTTTTTGTTTGATCAAAAATTTAAAAATCTCCGCACAGTCAAATAAATTCAACAGTAAATTTTTTTAAAAAATAAATTAATTTTTGAATATAATAATTTACTCAATAAGATAAAACTAATAATATATTCAAACTATTTTCTTTTAAATTTTAATTAATTCGAGATAAATAAACAAATAAATTAAGAGGTTCTAAATATTCGATCTTACTATACATACCAAAGCGACTGCTATAGTAACCTCTATCAGTGAGCGGGATCCACTTTTTGGGGAATATGAGTCGAAGCAATAACAAGAATATTTCTAGTGGAACATCTTTCACAATCCCTGGAGAGATGGTTCACTAATAGACCGAGGGATAAGTAATTCGACTCATTCACATCCAGATCATGAATGTTTGGAATCCATATTATGCAAGGAGACATTGCTTTTGCTAATTCGCCCTGGCTTTGCTCTTCTGTTATACTAGTGTTATACTTATATTATATTATTTAATGTGATGCTATGTGTATTTTCAGTGTAAGTAAATGGCATTAAATAAGAAACAAATATCACCCAATCATATGGAATAATATAAGTGTAACAACCAAAGGTTGCATTAGGTTTTATGTTACACTTTTTAGTATTACACTTGTGTTACACTATATGATAGGGTGATATTTGTTCTCATTTAATATTTTCTTATATAGCGTATTAGTGTTATCATGGCTATTATCTTGTGGGCAAATATTTAGGTAGATCTGATTTTTGATCTCACTTATAAACCCTGTAGTGTGAATTAAACTTTATAAAATTTATAACATCAGCTGATGTAAGCACAATTCTTTAAGATTTAATCCTGACTATAGAGTGTAAAAAAAAACAGGTCTACCTAAATATTTTCCTTATCTTGTGTGGTATAATAATATTATTTCCAATTACCCAAAAAAAAAAAACACCACTAACTTGCAGAATACATGTCATATGAGCCTCCAACAAGGAACAACATTCTACGGGCATTGGAATGGTTGGTGAAAGACATACAATCAGGGGATTCTTTATGAATGGTGTTCTACTTCTCAGGCCATGGCCTAAGACAACCTGAGTTTGAAGGCGATGAGATAGATGGATTCGACGAAGCAATCTTTCCCCTTGATTTTGAAACAGCAGGACCGATAATTTATAATGACATCAATGAACTAATTGTCAGACCACTTAAGAAAGATATCATGCTTCATGCTATTATTGATGATTGTCACAGTGGAACTGCTCTTGATCTGCCTCATGTGTATGACACAAACAAGTAAGTAATTAACTTCCATGTTTTAATTGCTATATATTTATTGGCCCGACAGATATTATTGTGTATTGTGCTATTGATCATTTCACGTTCGATCGGAAACCTAACATGCATGAATGTTTTGTATTTTATTTTCTGAGTAGGAGTCGTTGGAAAGGTTATTATTCTCCATCAGATACTTATAAAGGTACAAATGGTGGAAAAGCCATCTGTTTCAGTGCTTGGGAGGATCATCAAGAAGTTGCATATACCTCTGTAAGTTTTTCAGATTTTTCGGTCTTCAGGAAAATGGAGCACTGGTAAATGCGAGTCTACTCGCCTTAGCCATATCTACTAGTAAATTCTAGAATATGAATTAAAATTACACTGACTTATTGTTTGGTTAGTAGATTTTTTAAAACTAATTTATAAATAATTATTTGTAATTTTTATCCTTTTTATTATTATTATTTTTGGCCATATTTATGACCTAATATCGATTTGATACTATCGCAACTAATGTAGAACTAGTGGAGGAGGGAATCTGCCCGCCTCCTTGTATTTTGAAAAATTTACAAATTTTACATAAAAAAATCTAAAGTTGTTGATATTACCTCCCTAATTTTTTTTTTTAAAAAAAAAAAAAAAAAAAAAAAACTTTCACTATTGCTCCTCTAGGTAAATGTTCTCGTTCGGTATTGTGTGGGACGGTCATCACCGTTACCCTGATTTTGAACAATAGAGTTGCACCGGGGATTATATGTCTAATTGCACTTACTCTTCTGCTATTAATCTAATAATGCAAGGTTTTCTCCTCTGAGAAAATCATGCCCGGTGTCATAACATACACCTTTATAAGAGCGATCATGGAGAACCAAGAAATAACTTATCGCGACATTCTCAGCTCTATGCAGAATGCCATTGAAGATCCCAAAAATTGTCAACTAGGATGTCGATTGGTAAATCGTGCAGTCCACCGCAAGATTTTACAGGTATTCGATAACCTATTCAAATTTTGTATAAGATATGTTGGGCGGGCGCACGACTCGTATCTTGACGGGATAAATTTTAATGAGAATACAATTATAAAGATTAATTTATATATTTTTTAAATTTTTAGGGGGTGAAATTCAAATTTTATATTAATACAAATAAAGTTTATAAATTTTCAAGAATAAAGGTATAGATTCTAAAATCTTGAGGGGGCCGCCCCGCCATTCCGCCCTTAGAACCGCCCATTATGCAGGATGTGGTAGCTGATTTTGCTGATTGTGTTTTTCTATTGATAACATGTAGGTTCCTTTGCTGTCATGCTTCTCAAGTATTCGATTGTAATGAAGTGTTCAAACTGTAGACTTTGTGAAGGATGAAAGTTCACTGGTTTGGGCAGTAATACAAGTCATTGAAGATGTAATGCAACTGTGAATTTAAGTTGCAACTGCATTACCTTTTGTTTTTATGTCAATTAATATTGTATGAATAATTCAAATGCTTGAAACCGAATAAAATCATATTAGAACCTTTACTTTAAAGCTCAATATTTGAGCATCATGTTGAAATTTGCTTGTCAAACGATTCAAAAGAATAGGTTGAGTTATTTGATAATTTTTATGAATTTTATTTTTATTTTTAAATATAAATCATTGAAAGGAATTGAACAGGATATCAACGTGTTTGGTTTATGATCATTCTTTCTCTAACTCCTTCTAGTCAATAATTGTATTACTACTCAAGTAATTCTAGAACTAATTAATATACACTACGAAATGTTGACAACGATGTGTAATTTAAGTGGTAAGACATTTCTTCTATACCAAAACTTGTTGGTTATGGATTCGACTTACTAGAGAATAGGGAAAAAGGTAAATTTTTTAAATAAAGAAAAATATGCTTTAAAAAAAGAGAAAGAGTGAAGTAATAATTGTTTGTATGGCTAGTTTTTTTGTTTTTTTGTTTTTTTTTGTCGAAAAGAAAAATAGTTGTGTCTTTTCTATATAATTAGGGAATGTTTGGGTTTATGGATATGAGAGCAAAGAATGAAAATTAAAATTAATGGTATTCATATCTGTTGTTTAGTTAACTATTATGAGAATCATTATATGAAAATGAAAGTGTTAGAAAATATTTATTTCATTCTCCACTTATGAATTAAATTTTAAATTGATTAATTCATTCCGTTTCAAAACTAAATAAGTAAGAAAAAATAATACTAACTCATACTGATAGTGAGTTTTATAATTTCCATCTCGATTTCCAAATTTAAACCAAACATTTCTTAAGACTAAAATAAGATATGGACCGGCTAATCTTATTCGTTTATTCGAAACGAATGTATTCTCTCTTGCATACCCGTGATTATGCAATACTTGTCCTCCTACTTGTACCAAACTGAATAATTCGAGCACTTCCACGCCAATATTTTGCTAATTTTCTTACGTGAAAGCAAGTAAGAGCTGAGATTCCTTTAGAATCAAATTCCCAGATAAATGGCCAAAAAGTTGGTCCAAATTCAGTTCAACTCACACAATTCCAAATAGAAAAGAAATTCTTCCACTCAATAAAAATGAATTGAAAATGTCTTAATTACCGAAAGCAACACGAAAACTGAATCTGATTCTTGAAATCTGTTTCTTTCAATTTGACAAAAGAATACAGATTGAAAACGAGCCAACTGAGAGCTTTATATCCCCTGATTAAATACTCTTAACCTTCGCCTTCAACACCCCAATAAAAAAAGAAAAGAACATAACAAATGGCAACTAGAAGAGAGAAATGCCAGTGGTGTGGGGTGTTACTGCTCGTGCCGCTGCAAACACAAACAATACACTGTCCTTGATTGCCAAAGGATCACAGAATTCCAGCATAACACTAATGTCTATTTCTATCCACAAGTGAATGGAAATTTCTATAGCCCACCGAACAACGTATACAACAATGGGATGTCCATTGCAGATTATCCGCACTCATACAGAATGCCGATACAGGTTATAACACATCCCGTCGCACATGGGCGAAAACGAGCTGTTCTTTGCGGAGTGAGCTACAAAGGGCATCAAAAGAGTCTCAAAGGAAGTGTTAATGATGTATCGTGCATGAAATATTTTCTGGTTGAGAGAATGGGATTTCCCAGTGCTTCTGTTATTGTCCTCACAGGTTTCATTTCCCACATTGCCACAAATGAAATTAGATTATCATTTCAGTTACTATATTCAGAATACCAATCTGCATAAAGAGGAAAACTAATTTTGAAAACTTGCAGAAGAAGAGATGGATCCATATCGAATTCCAACGAAGCACAACATTCGAACAGCCTTGCGCTGGCTTGTCCAAGGTTGCCAATCAGGGGATTCATTGGTGTTTTACTACTCAGGGCACGGCTCTCGTGTGCGAGACCGTGATGGGGATGAGATCGATGGACAAGATGAAGCATTGTGTCCGGTTGATTTTGAGACCGAGGGGAGGATCCTGGATGATGAGATCAATGCTACCACAGTAAGGCCACTGCCCCGAGGTGCTACTCTACATGCCATCATCGACACTTGCTTCAGTGGAACTTTCTTAGATCTTCGATACATGTGCGGGATGAACAGGTACATATATAATTTTCTTGTCCATTCCAAAACTGCAAGAAATGCCTCATCAGCATCAATTTACTTGCAAATTCTTGATTTTAAGAAGGGAAGGATATTATCTGTGGGAAGATCATCGCATTCCGTATACTGCATATAAGGGTACCAGAGGGGGATTAGCCATCTCTATTAGTGCCTGTGATGATGATCAAAACTCTAGAGACATTACAGTTAGTACTCTTAATTATATTTTTCTTTTTTCACATTCCTAATGTTATTTGTTTCAATTATAAATTGAAACAGCTTCAAATTTCGATGCAAGAATAACATGTATTCCATGTTGCCTGGTCAGGATTTCACAGGAACAGTAACCGGAGCCCTGACTTATAGTTTCATCCAGATATTGGAACGTGAACCAAGAATGACATATAGGCGTTTGCTTTCCACAATGCGCTATAATATCCATAAAGCACAAAATGAACTGTATAGTGGTTTACATGCTACAAAGTCATTACAGGTATTTATACGCTTCCACGAGGCATTTTCTGATTTCTACATGTCTATCAATAATATTTTCCTGAACTTTTGTTTAGTGATATACTAATATCTGACCAATATAACAATCCTGTTTTACTTTGCTATTGTGCAGGAACCTCAACTGTCTGCATCTGAGCAGTTCGACATTCACTCAAAGCTCCTAATTTTGTAAAAATCCAGTTGCCTAAATGTTTATAGAAAATAACCGGGAATAATGTTGTTGGATATATGTTCTCATTTTCCATTATTTTAGCCTAAAAGCCACAAAAGCTTCATGTGAATTTATATGTAGAGGGGCCAAAAAATTTGACTATAGGCTCTACACAAGTATATCCTTAATAAGTTGTTTACATGTTATTGAATCATCAGCAATGTAATATATTTTCGATATATTCCTAATCAATTTGCTTATTAAGATCTTTTTTCTGCATACGATCTCCCACACAGATGGCTATCATTTTCAACTGTTCATCTCGTACCATAACTAAATTTCATATGATAAACTTCAGCAGGGCAGCACCAAATTGGTGATTGGACACAATCAACAAAGCACCTGATTTTTTCCCTTAAGTTAGGAGTGTAAGGTGAACTTCATGTAGATGCAGATGACAATGAATTTATCAATGATATAAAAAGATCAAAAGACGAGAATTCGGTACATTGTATGTGAGACCAAACCAGAGTAATGATCTCAGAATACTCCAGTTCAGCTGCAGATGCTTTTACCAGATGAGCTAATTATTTAGTTTGTGAGAGGGAGATTGAATCAAAGGTGACAAGAAAAAACGTCGCTCAAAATAATACGAGTGCTCAAATTACAGGGAAAATATCATAAAAACAAAGCTAGGGCCATAATCTAGTTCAAAGATTTAAACTTGAGTTCCACAATGGCCTAAAACTGAAAACAATTAAATACCTGAAGTTTGCTACACTAGCAGTACAAATGAGTTCCTAAATATAATAGGAAGTGTAAAAAATCATGAATTTATGTGACCATTTAAAGGATTCAATCATTTCCCGACATTCATCCAGTATAAAGCAAGGGATTAAAAAAAACATAAATATAGTAAATTGTTTCGAAAGGAACTAGAAAAAGAGAAGATTCTGGGAAGAATTAATCTGCAGATTTAATGGCAACAGTTAAATGAATTGCATTACTTTCTTTCACGAAAAAACACTTGTATGAATTGCATTATTTTTCTCTACAACAAAAGTCTTCCTAATAATCAGTCATTATATCTAGAGCTTTCTACAAGTAAGAGTTCTTCACTCCAATATGCTTTGTAATTATTTAAGCAGAAACAAATCTTCACAGATTGATAACATGGCATATTATCATGGAGGAATAACCTAAAGATAGAAACAGCCACTACTACATTCAATGGTCAAACTCAGCTCAAATCATCCAAAGTGATGGACAAGGGAAGGGAATCCAATTCCCCAGCTCCTCTTTTCTGTTATGCACTAAGTAAATATGTAAAGACAGCAACTTTACAGGCTTAATTACAACTCTTCATCTGTTTGTTTCAACCCTTTTATTGGCTTCTTACCCCGAAGAAGTCTACAGAAGAGAGATGTCAAGTAGGACAGTAAGATGCAGTTGGTGTGGTGTTCAACTAACAATTCCCCCTAGAGCACAAAACATCCAATGTTCAGTGTGCAAAGCTGTCACACAGGTTCAACAACACAATCCTTTGAGCCAAGCTCAAAATTCAATTCAGGATGCAGCAAGTAAGATTAAGGAATTTCTTAACACACTTTCTAGTGCTAGAGGCAATCTCAACTCAGTGGTAGCATCCGTGAACAGCTACAACATGCATGGGACATCAAGTTACAGTAGTTTCCCTCTACCAGTAAGGCCCATGCCATCACTGATGCCTATCTCAGAAAGAGGAAGGAAGCGAGCAGTGTTATGTGGAGTGAGCTACCATGGGCAGAGATATAGGCTAAAAGGAAGTGTCAACGATGTAAGGTGTATGAAGTATTTTCTGACTGAGAGGATGGGCTTTCCAAAAGACTCCATATTACTACTCTCTGGTACAAAATCTTACCATAAGTTATTATCAACTCTATGTCTTCCTCATACACAGATAGATAGAGACACAAATGCACATACATGGATACCAATACGCACAAACTGATTTGTTGCTTGTAGAAACAAAGACGAGAAAGAAGCATACAGGAAAGTATACATGAAAACTTACTCATCATTCAAGTGTAAAGGTATCTAATTAACTTTCTGCAACAAGTATCAGTGCACTCCAACTGTGAAATTGCAGGCACTCATGAGACATTATATGCAAGACCTTTCAATTTTACCACCTAAAATGTTGTTAAAACAACTATCCCTCAGACATCAATGAAACGAAATATTATTATGTATTTAACTTTGCATTTCTTTTATCGATTTGTCAACATATAAAGAAGTATGATGCAAACTTTCTAGACATTCAGTCCAAATGGCTAAATAAGGTGCAGCTTTTGCAGGCTCATGTTGTGGCATAATGTTGGCTGGAAATTGGTCTACCTAACTTCATCAAAAAATGGATAGTGCAGAAATTATGATTAAAAATCATGTCAACAATGTTTATGATACTGCACTTTAACCATGTAAACATACACGGCACTGCCCTCTAAATGATGAGTTGCAATCTTGTGAGTTAATTCAATCAGTAGTTCCACTGATCTTCATGTAATTGCTGGAAATCTGAAATAAAAAAGGTCAGAGTGAATGCAACTAGATAACTAAAAACTAACCAACCAAAATTGAAAAGAAAAAATTCTTCTATAACACTAGTGTGGTGAAGGGCCAGAAAATAATGGATGACACCTGGCACTTAAATATCTTTGGTCCACTTCCATGTGTTTGTTTCTGCTAGTCTTATGACATTGAAGCTCCACCAATCATCATATTTGAACTATTATCAATCTGCAGAAGAAGAGTCTCATCCTTCCCTGATACCGACAAAATATAATATCAGAAAGGCATTGCAGTGGCTTGTCCAGGGTTGCCAGCCAGGGGATTCACTAGTATTTCACTACTCAGGTCACGGCTCACAACAGCGTGATTTTAGCGGAGACGAGATAGATGGGTACGATGAAATGTTATGGCCTGTGGATCACCAAACAGAAGGAACAATATTGGATGATGAAATCAATTCCACCATTGTGAAGCCACTGCCCCATGGGGCGAAACTCCATGCCATCATTGATGCATGTCATAGTGGCACCATTCTTGATCTGCCTTTCTTTTGCAGAATGAACAGGTTAGTATAGATATTGCCTGTTGTGAAGATAATCTGCAACTGAAGAAGCAGAAAAATCAGGATGTTCTTTATTATGCAGGGAAGGAGACTATGTGTGGGAAGATCACGGTTTCTTATCACCTACCTATAGAAGTACAAGTGGTGGGTTAGCCATCTCCTTTAGTGCTTGTGATGATAATCAAATATCAGTTGATACCATGGTGAGTAACCAATTAAATTCACATTGCTCCAAGGTGTTTATGGTAAAATAGCTACAGATTGTCACCATTTGCTAATTGCTATGTAAGAAGTACAATTAATGCAACAAATGAAGCCTTTCCATGCCAATTTATCGCTGTAACTGGTTCAGGTTCTAAGTTAGTTACAGAGCTATCTACTACATCATTTCCATGTGTATTTATAGCACTCTCTCTTATCAATCTAGAAAATTATAAGACACAGGCTATATCATGGGGGATTAAGGCTCTTCAGGAAACAGGGTGTAACTGGTGCCATGACATATAGCTTTATCAAAGCAGCACATGAAAATGAACATGGATTGACATACGGTCGCCTGCTCCATGCCATGCGCCAGATAATACGTGATGCCAAAGCAGGATTACATCTGAATGGTCCTATTTCAACTCTTCTAAGCAAAGTATTCCGCACAGAGTTATCACAGGTTAGAATTGAAATGCTGCACCATCAACCATTAAATTTGTGTACAAAACGCATTGTTCAATGAGAAGTCTCCACCATTACAATTTTTCTTCTTAGATAATCTATATAATCCAAGCATATTTTCCATTATGTTCAAATGTTTTATTACATAATTAATCCATTTTGTGCGCAATATACAATTTAAAGAAGCAGATGGAGTTGGGCAAAAAAAAGGAGTAAAATCATACGTACAGTAATTTGGTTATTCTCTTGTTTAAGTAATAAGCTTGCCCTTCATGTGTCATCTGAGGCGGATATAGAAGAAGTAATAAAGTCATCTTTCTATTTGCATGAAAAGGTTCCAACTAAAGGAAATTCATCTCTAGATGATGAATACTATTGAATGCATTGAAAAATCCTTATCCTAATCTGACAATACTATCCTTTGGTATTGTTAATTTTGCAGGTGCCACAACTGTCATCTTCTGAAATGTTTGAGATTTACTCAAAGCCATTTTGTCTGTAAGAATGATATCAAGTGTTAAACATTTCTCTGTGTGTGTATGTGTGTGTCTTTTTCTATATTTTTGTGGGAGGCACTGCAAGAAAGACTGCTTAACTTGAAGTTTTAAATGAATCAAGATCATCCTTTGACTATTTAAAGTTTAGTGTATTATGTGCCAGAAACTTAGGTAAGGACAAGCATACTTACAATATTAATATCACAACACCAGTTGAAAAAAATGAAAAGAAGCTACTGAAGGGTTAAAATCAACGGAGAAGTCTCTAAAACTAGCAAGAATGAAAATGCAATTCAAGTGGAAAACATGGAAAGTCAGTTCAAGCAAATGATTAGTGTAATACTATTCAACAGAGGGTCAATCATGGCTAGTATATCAGCAGCATGATATAAGGTTTTCCTGGGGCTGGAAACATACTAATGCTTTACCAAATAGCTTAATGATATATATGTTAGCCACAACGTCCGATTCAATAATCAGGTTAAAGTAATAGCTTACTAACAGAAGTTAAAGCTGATTCCACAAAACTAAACGTGAAGGGGCCAAGATATATTGCTGGTATTTATAATGCCAAATAGACCTTGTTAACCAACTATAATCATGTTCAATAACTAATAAAACCAACTCCAAAGGAAATGCTAGTTTAACACTTACAGAGCCAACTTTGAGTTTCTTTGCTGATCTCTCAAAGGCAACAATTCTGGCTAGGACAAATGAAAAAGAAAGCCACTCTACAAAACCAAAATCAGTGACACGAAAAAGCAAGAAAAGCTTAATATTTTGATTCGTTAGCAATGAAAATTCTTATTCCACATGATAAAGGCTAAACAGCCTTCAACGTATATTCCATGAGCATGACAGAGTAAAATTAACAATGAGAAAACGAAGGCATGCGCAATAAAAAAGGCATCTATCCTACATTCATCAATTATTTTATCATTCATCAGTCAGTTAAACAGTAGTGGCAATACCATTTGATAAACCATCAAATTTGGAGCCATTGTTACATTTGTCCAATTTTTCAAGAAAATTAGGCAAATTATCTTGCACTCACAAAACCCAAAAATGCAATAACATCCAGCTATAATTATCGCACCCCTGAAACCCAAAAAAGTTGCTAGAATATTGTAGACTTGTAAATGTAAACCTGTGAATACACACTATTGATCGTTGCGTTGATTATCATGTGTATCAGCCATGAAATTGATTGATGAGTTGTGAAGTTATAGCTACACGTTACCATTAAATATTACATTATGTCCATATAAATTGACAAAACTTTGTGTATTTTCTAAAAAGGAATAAAATTCGAATAAATATATAAAATTAGGGATTAGAAATTGAATGTAATTTTACACGTAAACTGATTTTATCAAGTAACCATGTTAAATTTTTAAAATTATTGCTTTGTAAATTATCTATACTATATTAAAAGAGTCAATCTAATTTAGTGATTTAGATTTTCTTTCCGAAGTTTCCCTTACTATAAAATTTAATTACTTTGTCATGTCTTCTAACTTGAATTTATTTTTTATAACTACTAAGACTATTTATGTAAATACTCCTCAAAGAGTAAAAGAGGAAATAAAACCTACTTTTAAGGCTTAATATTAAGAAATAAGTTTGATTGAAATAAATTTCCTTATGTAATAGAATATTAGGAATGAATTTTAGAAATTAAAGAAGAGTAGGAAATAATTTTATTGGGATTGATTTTAGAAATCAAGTAATAATAAAAATATAAAATTTACTTAAAAAATAAATTTACATATTTCATTTATACTTTTGGATTCTTAACTAGAAAAAATCTTGAAAGGTACATGGGAAATAAAACTAAATTCTTTAGACTTATATGTAGAATTAAGTTTAATTGAAACAAATTTCCTATACTCATAGAGTAAAATTTTGGGATAGATTTAGAAATAAATGATGAATATTAAATAAAGTTATTAAAAAAACTAATTGAATATATATTATAATAAATGAAAAAGTTTGATTTCTAGATTATTTTCTTTAGACAAGTTACCCTCACTATAAAATTTAATAATTTTATTATATTCCCAACTTGAATGTCTTTTTAACAAATTTTTAGGCTATTTATGTAAATGCTTCTCAAAGGGTAAAAGAAGAAATAATACCTACTTTTAAGACTTTATTAGGAAATAAACTTGATTGAAATAAATTTCCTTATATAATGGAATATTAGGAATGACATTTAGAAATTAAAGCAGAGTAGGAAATATTTTTTTTTTGGGATGAGTTTTAAAATTCAAGCAATAATAAAAATATAAAATTTACTTGAAAATTAAATTTATATATTTTACCTATACTTTTGGAGACTTAAAGAGAAAAAAATCGTACAAAGGTACACATGAAATGAAAACCAATTTTTTTAAAAAAGACTTCATTTAGAATTAAATTTGATTGAAGTAAATTTTATCATAGAGTAGAATATTAGGATAGATTTAGAGATGAATATTAAATAAAGTTATAAAAAAACTTCATGGAATAAAATTCTCATTAAATATAACTATGCATATATTGTCAACATATATAGGTTGTGGATACATTAATAAACTAGACAACATTTATAAGCAATTAAAGAAACTAATAGTTTATTAACAACTATTAAAAGAAACTAATAATTTTTTACGTTGAAGTGAAGTTTAGGTGGTAAGACATTTCTCCTATGACCTAAAATAAGGTTATTTTACTTTCAAAGAGTTAAATACTATTTACCATTCAAACTAAGTAAAATTCTCAATATGATCTTTTAAATTGAAAAGGTGTTGATTTGACCCTCCAAATTGAAAAAATATTCTAATATAGTCCTCCAAATTCAAGGAATGTCAATTTGGTCCTCAAAACTAAAACAAATGTCCCAATGTGGCCCCTAAAGCCGAGATGATTATGAATTCAACCTCCAAACTGAAAATCTATTCTAATTTGTGACCTAGACTATATTTTGATACAAAAATATCAACCTTTTGAAAGTACACAATTTTAAAATATAGTTTCAATCTCATTGATTACTGTACTTTTAGAACAAGATTTTTGTATAGAATAGAGAGTTCCATCTGACATCTATTTTTCAAGGATGAATTTAGAAATTATACGAGTATGGAAATAATTTTTTTTTAGGATTAGGAATTAAGTTAAATAATAGTAAGAATTATCTTTAAACAAAAAAGTAGGAGTTATTACGTATAAAACTTTTGGATTCTTTTGAGAGAATAATTCGAAATATTTTTCTATTTTTTATACAAAAAAGGAAAAAACAAAAACAAAAACAACAAAGGAGACATAAAATTGCTTAAAAGCCTCAAGGCCATCTAAACTTGAATTAGCAAATATATTATTCTTCATACATATTGTTAACATCTTCAAATTCCTTCTGCCAATGCCATTACTTATTTTGTCTCTAATGTTATTGTCTAGAGTTTGTAATGATGAAAGAGATTCGTTTTTAAGAATATAAACAAATTAAATTTGACTTCTATGTGGTATACCACAAAATAAATATAATGTAGAACATCTTTTTTATTATTATTATTGTTAAACTGATTGGATGAGTAAAAGGGGATAAACAATTTGATCTGCACCTATTTTTACTTTTCTTAAAAGAATATAATCCTTATCTTGCAATCTTACTTACTTTTAGTTTGTTTTTTATGCATTTAATAATTAATACATATTTAATATAATTTACGTTTTTCCTATAATGAAAATTTAGTTCCTAAATTATACTCTCTCGGTCCCAATATAATTATTATCTTACACATTTGCACAAAATTTTAGCTAATTATAGATTTCTATCAAATATCCACAAATGTGCTTATTAATTTTAATTGACTTCATATAACTAAAAGATAAATATTTGAAATGGGAGAGCTTTTATTGGTAGGAGAAAGGAGACACTGAAAACATTAGAGAGTGAGATGATGAATTTATTATTGGGCCCATTGGTTATCAGAGCTTGGAAAATATTTTGAATACTTGGGAAGGGTAAATTTGAAATTTAAATAATGCAAATAATCTATTTTAAGTAATGTGACATTTTAATTGAAAATCCCAATGTAGGAAGTGTGATAATATAAATAAGATGGAGGACTATAAACTAAAATTTTAATAGATAATTATTATCTTCCTATAAAAAATTATTGTTATTGCCTTTGGACCTGTAAATATTTAATGTTGAATATTAGTAACCGTATAAATTATATACTAAAAAATAGAGATATCAAATCAGTTACTAATTAGATTTTAAATAAAGTGTATTTTGTCTAATAAAACCTAAATACTAAATGTTTATTTTTTACTTTTAAATTATTGCTATACAAGTTGATAACCACTATAGCAAGCTATATGTTGTTGATCTTATTTTGTTAAATCAAATTTATAATATTGAACATTTACATTTTAATTGTACTACTATACAGATTGATAATTTTAACGTAAGGAATTAATCACTAAATTTTTTGCCGTAAATTGTTAAATGGGGGTAGATTATTTTTTATTTTTTTTCAATTTTCATGATGTAATTCCTATAGTTATACAAACTATATATT
Organism: Cinchona pubescens; assembly: GCA_025175665.1. Taxonomy (NCBI): domain Eukaryota; kingdom Viridiplantae; phylum Streptophyta; class Magnoliopsida; order Gentianales; family Rubiaceae; genus Cinchona; species Cinchona pubescens. The sequence continues at coordinate 3,798,047 of JANKKI010000059.1, read as the reverse complement.
TAAGAGAGATTTTGTTTCCTAAATTGGAAATTGCTATTTAGTATTTGCACACGAATAGTTCCTTCATCAAGTTGGTTCCAAGAGAGGTGTAAGGATTCAAGAATAATCAAATATCTTAATGCGCTTAATAAATCTAAAGTTGTTAGGATAGAAGTTGAATAATTGAAAAGAATAAAGAGTTTCAATAAACACTATAAATTGTCAATATTTTTCATCACAATAATAGTTGTTTAGGATATTAATGTAAATACTCTTCAAAGAGTAAAAGTGGAAATAAAACCTACTTTTAAGGTTTTGTATTAGGAAATAAATTTGATCGAAGAAAAATTCCTTACGTAATAGTAGAATATTAAGAATGAGTTTGTATAGAAATTAAAGAAGAGTATGAAATAATTTTATTGTGATGGATTTTATAAATCAAGCAATAATAAAAAAATAAATTTACATATTTTATTTATACTTGTAGACCCTTAACGAAAAAAAATCCTAAAGGATACATAGGAAATAAAACAAATTTTTTAAACTTGTATTTAGAATTAATTTTATTTGAAGCGAATTTTATCAGAGAGTAAAATTTTAGGATAGATTTAGAAATAAAAGATGAACATTAAATAAATTTATTAAAAAATTAATTGAATATATTGTATAACAAATGAAGAAATTTGATTTGGTTTTAGATTTTCTTTCTTAAATTATCCTCTCTATAAAATTTATTGACTTTGATATGTTCCCTACTTGAATGCATTTTTTATAAATTTTTAGATTATTTATGTAAATACTCTTTGAAGATTAAAAGAAGAAATAAAACCCATTATTAAGACATCATATTAGGAAATAAATTTGATTGAAATAATTCTTCTTTATGTAATAGAATATTAGGAATGAATTTTAGAAATTAAAGAAGAGTAGAAAATATTTTTTTGGGATGGGTTTTAGAAATCAAGCAGTGATAAAAATATAAAATCTACTTGGAAAATAAATTTCAATGTTTCACCTATACTTTTGGACCCTTAAAAAATTCTAAAAAGTTACATATGAAATAAAAGCTAACTTTTTAAATTTTCATTTAGAATTAAATTTTGATTGAAGTAAATTTTCTCATAGAGTAGAATTTTAGGATTGATTTAGAAATTGAAGACAAATATTAAATAAAATTACCAAAAAATTAATGGAATAAAATTTTTGATTAATTAGAACTATGCATATAATTATTATCAAAATATACAGATTTAGGATACATTAATAAATTAGATAACATTTATATGCCATTAAAGAAACTAATAGTGTATTAACAATTATTGAAAGAAAAAGAAAAATTCATTTGACAAATAAAGGAAAAGAAGAAAACAAGGTTATTTTACCATTGCAAAAACTTAAATACTATTTTGGTCGTTCAAATTAAGTAGAAATCTCAATATCGCCTTTTAAATTAAAAAGGTCTCGGTTTGACCCTTCAAACTGAAAAAATGTTCCAATATAATTCTCCAAATCCAAAAGGTCTCAATTTGATCCTCAAAAATAAAACAAATATCCCAACATGACCCCCAAAATTGAACAATTATGAATTGGACCCTCCAAACTGAAATCTATTATAATTTGCCAACCATACTATATTTCGACACAAAAAATGCCATTAATCTTTTAAAACCACACAGTTTTAAAATATATTTTCAATCTTAATGATTATTTTATTCTTAGAATAATATTTTTGTACAGAATATAGAGTTCCACCTGGTATCCATTTCTTAAGGATGGATTTTAAAAATCATACAAGTATGCAAATAATTTTTTTTTAGGATTAGGACTTTAGTGAAATAATGGGAGAAATTATCTTTGAACAAAAAAGTAAGACTTATCGCACATAAATACTTTTGAACTCTTTTGAGAGAATAATTATAAAGTCTTTTTCTATTTTTTATACAAAAAAGGAAAAAAAAAAAAACAAAAGAAGAAAGAAGATATAAAATTTCTTAAAAATGTCAAAGTCATCTAAACTTGAATTAACAAAAGCATTATCCTTCATAGATATTGTCAATATTTTCACTTTCCTTCTGCCAGTGCCATTTATTTTGTCTCTAATATTGTTATCTGAACTTTGTAATGATGAAAAAGATTCCTTGTCCAAAATACGAAAATAATTTGGCCTCTGTGGTGTACTAATAAACAAATATAATATAAAACTTATCTCTTTTATTATTGTTTAACTAATTGAATGATTAAGAAAGGGGGTAAAAACTGTACTCATCACCTATTTTAATTTTTTATAAAGGAACATAATCCTTATCTTATAATTCTTATTTTACTTTTCAGTTCCCTTTCCACGTATTGAATAATTAGCCATATTTAGTCTAAGTTATGATATTCTTATAATAAAAAATTTGTTCCTAAATTATATTAGATAAAATTCTTAATAAATAATTATTGTCCTCCTACAAAAAAATTATTATTATTATTTTTGGACCTGTAAATATCTAATGTTGAATATTAGTGACCATATAAATTATATACTAAAAAATTGGAATATCAAATCAGTTACTAATTAGAATTTGACTAAAGTGTACTTCGTCTAATGAAAGCTAAATACTAAATGTTTATTGTTACATTTGAATTATTATTGTACAAGTTGATTGCCATCCCAACAATATTATTGATCTTGTTCTATCAAATTAAATTTGTAATGTTAAATATCTATCTTATAATTTACTATTATACAAATTGATAGTTTAACATAATGAATAAATTACTAAATTTCATGCTGTAAATTATAAGATGTCGGTAGACTATTTTTCACTTTTTTCCTATTTTTATGATATAATTCCTATAATTGTGCAAGCTATACATTTAAGAGAGATTTTATTTTCTAAATTAGAAATTGCTATATGCTTAATAGTATTTGCACACGAATGGTTCCTTCATCAAGTTGATTCCAAGATAGATATAGGGATTCAAGAATAATCAAATACCTTAATGCACTTGATAAATCCAAAGTTGTTAGGATAGAATTTGGATAATTAAAAAGAATAAAGGATTTTAATAAATTCTATAAATTGTCAATATTTTCAAGACTACATACTACATTCTTTGATTATCAAACTTACAAAATGGATATAATAATAAACTCTAAAAAAAAATTTTGTAGTATATTGTACTCCAATTTGATGATACTTTAAATTTTCCTATTTTTAAAATTAAACAGATTAGAATGAACTCATTGTAGAATGCTTCAATAATTCTCAATTGAGGAAATGAATTTCTATTTTAAAAGTTGCAAGGTAGATGTGTTAGTCACAAGATATAATTATTTAGTTTTTATGAAATTTCTTGGATTATTAAACTAAACAAATTTTTTTTATATTTCCAACAAAGTATATCCAATGAAAATGCATAAATTAATCACCTATGAACAAATATTTTTCTAAACTCATACGAACTACAAAAATTTCTTTGGATTAGTTAAATGTTGAAACAGGAATTATATAAGCGAAAAATTAAATGAACTAAAAAAAATCAAACAGTTAGTATTTCTAAGCATGTTTTACTTTTTAATTCATATTAATAAAAAATAAACAATTAATATTTTTAAACGTGTAATGCATGTACTCCCATACTAGTTTTCTTATTAAATAAATAGTCAAAATTTATCTAAAAAGTTATAATTATATTTAGAAAAAATCTTAGTAATTTATTTGATACTAAAATAAGAGATGGAACAAAAGGTCTTGTGGCAAAGTAATTTCGGTGATTGTTATGAATGAAAATTGTAACCAACTCTCTTTAGTTAGTAATATGGCGAACAGATAGAATAAAATGATTTCTGTATGCGTATTGATTTCATTTTGTGAATAGGGAACAAAATGCGTCTGCAGATCTCCTAGCTAAGGATGCTATTACTAATATTTATTGAATATTTAAATGGTGTAAATGTAAAGTCAGAGCCTCCACTATGTTTTGTCTAAAGATGCAAAGCTGGAGGACTTTAAGACTTTGTATGGAAATATTAACTATGAAATCCATCTTTTGTGTTCAAAAGAAATATGCATATTGATTTTTATATTTATATAAAATGATAAAATTATTAATATATTATAATATCTATCATAGAAGAATAAAATCTGACTTAAATATTTAAAATCAGAAAGTTAATGAATGAATTTGATTTTTTTACGTGAATTAATTTTGATAAATAATTATGAATTTGGAACTTTATAAATCATTTTCATAAATATTAATATACAGTGGTGGCGTGATGGCATTCGTTATTTTTCTTCAAGGTGTTTTGCATTCCATATAAAGTAAAGTATTTTTGGTAATTGTTATGAATGGAAGTAATTCGCAACTCTCTTTAGCTTAGTAATTTGGTAAAGCTATAGAAGAAGTTGAGACAAAATATGTACATTGATTTTTATGTACAGCAAAGATTAAAAAAAACACCCTAAACTATTTTTTTAATTTTTCTTTTCTAATAATTTTAGGTAAATGATTTTGGCACTTCAAAATAAGTTTCAAGCATAGTTATTAAATCCGGTTTGGGATGGAACCTGATAAGAGAAGTGAATCAATGGGTTACTGGTCCAACCGGTAGGTTATTAGTTCAACCGGTGAGTTATACTAGACAAATTGTAAAAATATATTGTATTAATTTTTGGATTAATCCTAAATGAATTTTAGAATAATTAGTTACTCTTAAGAACTATAACAAAATATATTAAAATATTTAACTTTAAATTTTTGTAAATAAAAATACACATGAAATTATCTTTCTATTGTTTCTTAGATGGTTGCTTGATAATAATAGTATATTTATAAACAATCTAGCTAGTTTTTATTTTTTATTTTTTATGCTATATTATATTTCAAAATTTTAATTGCAAAATATGGTGGAAAATACTTTGTCATTGTGGAAAAATATAATTTTACCCACTATTTAATTTATGTGTTCTCAAGTTTTTAAGGAAAAATATTATTATTTATTGTTTTAAAATACTTTTCTTTTTATTTTTGCAAAATAAAAATGTCCTAGATTACGCATTTATATTAGTTATTTTATTTGAAAGCGTGGGGAACGAAATAAATTAAGAATTAGTAAGAAATAGGGTGTGAAATAGTATAAATAACCCAAACAAAGAAATAGGTGTGAAACAGCAATGTGACTTGGAGGTATGCGGCTTCAGTTTGCGGGAATTTGTCCCATATTCGAATCATCCAACCTGCATATGCAGGTGAACAACCCAAATGAACTGCGGTTGAATCGACCAATTTTTTATTTTGATGGTTCAATAGGCGGATCGTTGAATAATCAGCGAGTTTGCTCCTTTTTTGGTTGAATGAGCAATCCAACTGTGGCTAAGAGATTGGGCTGATTCATTGAATCGTCAAGTTGAATAGGGTTTAATAACTATGTTTCAGTCCTTTTCCAGTCGAATTCGAGCAATCCAACTCGATTAAGTGGCTAATTTACAGGGCTGATTTGTCGAATCGTCAAGTTGGATAGGGTTCGATTAAGTGGCTAGTTTACTGGGCTGATTTGTCGAATCATCAAGTTGGATAGGGTTTAATAACTATGTTTCAGGCACTCCATCCTTGTTTGGAGGGCCAAAATCATTGGCCTAATTTTATTCTTAATTTCTTTACCATGTTGGTCCAAGCCCCATGGGATAAGGTTGGTTCAGTGAGCATTACTAAGTATTGATAGAGGCAAAGTCAGACTCAGGGGTAGACTTTGGGGGACAAAAATTGTATATACATTTTTGGAGAAACAGTTGTATGATTTTTACAAAATTTTAGAAGATAAAATCCAATTTTTATAAAGGTATTATTGAAATTTTAGAAAATATCAAAGGAAATAATATATTTTTAAAATTCATAGGGATAACACTATATTAATACATACATCGGGAATAATTTTATATATTTTCTAAAATTTTAAAGGGATGTGCAAAGTCTATTTTTGTAATAATATAATATAATTTTAAAGAATTTCCTCTGGCTGTAAAATATTTTTCAATTTTCCTTCCTTTAGCTGAAAATAACTTACGAAATTTTTGAGTGTAAGTTATTTTCCAAATAATTCAAGAGTGACATTAAATATCAAATACTTTCCTTTAGAATTTCGTTTGCTAAGCCTATTTTCATTTTCAATTCTTTTTCATTCTTTTTTCTTTCAATCATGGGTCCCACACTAATATAACTATCATTATGAATATTTACTACAAATATTGTAATATCATAACTTATTTTGAACAAAATTAATAACAGATTAATCACAATTACTTGTTAGGTATTTTATTACCATTGTTATAAGTTTTTTTTTAATTATATTCATAAAATTAAAGATAAAATTGTTAAAATTTTTTATTTTAAAATATTTTCATTTTGTCAACAGAACACCAAAAAAATTGTATGAAAATGAATTTTTCATGTAAAATATTTTCTAAGGAAAATATTTTATCTCTCAAGAAGATATTTTCAATCCAAACGAACACACTCGAGGTTTTTCATCTTTTTAGACTTTAGAATTATATGTGGTTGTGTGTTGAACCTACTCAGGGTGATATTCTATTTATAGCTATGTAGGAAGAAAGTAAGTTATAAGACTAAGAAAGCAAGTTAGAAGACTTTTATTATTTGTATATCTCCTTACTTGCATACAAAGAGACAAATTTCAATCTCTTCCAACATAATAGAAAAAAAAATGTATAAGGACTATAGCCATTTGTTATTATCTCATTATTTTAATTCATTAATAAAGAGATAAATACTAATATACGTATGTTTCCTATTTGTAGACATGTAACATGACACTATTTAATAGGAAGATCCACATAAATATTTGATTGGCCAAACCATCTTACATTAACATATGGGTGAATATAATTGGCTATAAAATAACTAATATTACAAAATATATATGACATGTTGTAATATTTAATTGGACCATAATCACGCCAATTAAATTGTATTAATTTACAAACAAATCGGAATTTTAATTGAACTAAAATTCCAATGTCTACACATCTTTATACACTTTTTAATTGGTTAAATTAAAATTTATTTGTTTTGGTCCTAAAAATACTCCAACAAATTGATAAATTTCAAATATTTTATCAAATAGTGCATCTATATACAAGTGATAAATAAAAGTCACTGAATGTGTCACTAGATCTGAAAAAGAAGAAAAGAAATCTAACTGAAGATCTAAAATCAAGAGGGTCGTGATTTGATAAGATCTTTGCCACGTAAATTGATTTTGAAAAGTGATTTGAGATGTGGCTTTGTAAAGTATTTTCCTTCATCGAATTCTCCGATCCAAACGCATTATTCCTTTTCCATCCAAGTTCTTTCGGTGATCATGTATATTTAAACAATCACAATTCTTAAAAATTATTCGATTATATCGATAAATTTGTTTTGACGAGTATATCAGTATAATCTAAAACTAAATACATTCAAATATATTTTATCACTTATGAAATTTACCTAAAAAAATCTATACTAACATCAGTTGGAAAATCATATCATGAAATGGTCTAAAATATTTGTTTGGTACACAGTGCACTCAATAGTGAGAGATTTACTCTTGAATCTTGACTATAAATTACAAGGTCATATTTTAAATATGGGCTAGTTTCATCTCCATTAATTGATGAAAACTTCTCTTCAATACATCTTATAAAAATATAATTTTAAATTACTTTTTAAAAATCTCAACCGTACATAATAGTATAATTTATTGTATATTTTCATGATGCATAAAATTTGAACATCGAAAGATTATTATTTTTTCGTTTGATTAAACATTTAAACTTTATCTTAATTTTGACCCATTATACACCATCCAAATATTTTAGGTAAATTAAGTGATAAAATATTTTTGAATATACTATTTCCCATGCCTTCTTGGAAGGATTCAATCTACAAATACATATGTGCCTCCCGCTACGCGCTACGAATGTGGCCAAGATATCTTATTCTTTTCAAACATGAAATGTCGACATCAGAAGCCAAAAATGTGCCTCTATCAATGTAGTAATGAAATTTTATTACAGAAAGATCTTATAAAATGTTATTTTTAAATTAATAAAATTTTATTATTTAAAGTGGTGGGGTTAAAAATAAAATAAATTTGTGAGACACTATCTAAAACTACTAAAATTTCATTAATTTAGAGATATTACTTAACATGACACTTAATAGTACTTCCTATAATAAAGTTTTTCATCTCAGAGACCCTGTCCAACGACATTTGATTTTTTTTGAAACGTAAATTACCAGATTGCCCTCCGTCCCCAAGCAGTAATAAAGGCCTCCGTACAAAATAGGATTATAGCGTGACAAGACAGAACAAAGACCATTCTTGAATTCGTACTCAGTCCAACTTGTTTTTTCCTCGTTTAATCTAGTAAACAATAATCACATCATTAACTGTACTAAATCGACAATCTCACAGTTGTTTAAAGTTAACGGAACTAACCTCATGTAATCAATATTAGCCTACATTCTTATATGTGTGAAGGGATTGAAGAAGAATGAACAATGATCTCCTTGAGTCATTAGTAGCCAAGCGTACTTGGAGACACGAATTATTCCCTCGGGCAAGCACGGAATGTTGTCCAATTGAAACGAGTCATTGTACACGAGATGGTAGAATTGTTTGTTTAAGAACATCCGACATGAACAATTGGATAGAGAGTTATCATTATTATTTGGCAGCGAAAGGAGTGATCGGACTACAACAGGGACTGATTTCCACCTTTTGCATACAGCTGAAAATGCAACAGAATCTGCGGCAAAGAGGTGACATTTTATCAAACACAAGAAGTACATTGGGAGATCAGACCATGTTCCACTTTTGTGTTCTTCATCCTGGCTGATTTGATCTCTGGATGCTTTATCCATTTCTCCTCCTATTTTTATTCAACTTTTTTTTTTTTTTTCTGTTCACAAACAAATTTAAGATGCATTGACAGGTCAACATTTAATTAATTCTTTAGTTTACCATTTGATCTTTTCAGTAATAACAATCGTAATTAATTAAATAGGAAAGTGATAATATACAACAATGTCATCACAATATTAAGGTGTATCGATAATTTTTTACATTGTCTCTTATACACATATAACATAGTAAAAAGTTTTACGTGATAAAACTGTTTCTTTATGTTATAATAAGTCATGAAATTAAATCATTAAAGAATGTATATTTTGCCAGAACATACCACCAGTGTTTTAAAATTTATACCAAATTGGTCGGTTCAACCACTTTAATCGAAAATCAAACATGTCCCCGATCTAGTCGAATAACAAAATCGAAAATTGTATAAAAGACGGCAAAACCCGTTCACACCCGAATTTTCGATTTTGAATTCGATAATCGGGGACATGTTTTGATTTAATCATTAAAGATTCATAATCCACTGAATCATACCCATAAAACCACCAAATCATCAAATCAGAGTATTAATTTAAGCCACTAATTTCAACAAATGACTACCCAATTTTACAAATGAAATTCAATCTAGATGGGAGGAAATGGAGAAGAGAAAGAGGGGAGAATGGGGATAGGATGAACAAGACGGGTAAGGAGGAGAAGGGGGAGAAGGGGAAATGTGTAAAAGAGACAGGTCAATTGGGTAATATTAACTTGAGCTGGGCTCGCCTGACCCGAAAAAATAAAGGGTTGAGCCTGTGTTAAAGTAAGATTGGCTGAGTTTGGGCCTAAATATTAGATTCTATTAAATTGTGAGGCGAGTTTGGGTTTTATTAGGTTCGGCCTGATTAAAATCCGGTCCATATATATATATATATATATATATATATATATATAATAGTAATGTCATCCTACATTAAATAGTACTACTTAATTTTATGTGGATAATGGTTAATAATTCTAGTGTGCTATTAATTTACCTAAACTCGGGTAATTAAAAATAATAACCTAACATAATTCCATATTGTATTGATTGGGTGTAAAAAATAAAATTTTAACAAAAAAACTATAAATTTTTGTATTTATTGGAATGCGAGTTTGGGTTAGCCCGATTAAATTATAAACGCGAATAATTTTATGAGTTGAATATAAGGTTCACATTTGTGAGTTTGGTCCGATCCGATAAATACCCGAAATTCAAATAAATTTGTGAACCGAATTTAGACTTTGCAAAACCTGACTCACGAGACCCAATTGACAGTGCTAGGTGGTGGTTGAGGTGACGGGAAGGGGAAGGGGAAGGGGATGACGGGAGAGGCAAGAAAAAGGTGATAGTAGGTAGGAGGGAGAGAGGGAGAAGAGAAGGAACGGTCAAGAAAGTGGGATGGTGGAGATGGCAGAGGCGGGAGGGATGGAAATGGGATGACAAAGGTAGAGAGGGGAGGTAGAGGCGAGGAAGAAAAGAGGGGAAGGCCAGAAAACTTGGGAAAAAAAAAACTGAGAATGGTGGTATTGATTTAAGGAGTAGTAATTTGTTTTTGGTAGGCTTTATGTGGGTAAAATGTATGTGCGTAAAAAAGTTTAAACAGGGGTTGCTTAATTACCAGGCAAACATAATTTTCAATGCTATTTTACAGCAATTATAAGTTTTAATATTAATTTAAAATTAAAAAATATAAAATCAGCGTGACCTGCTCGGTTGGATCAAAAAAAATTCGGAAATCGGTCACCTGACTAAGTCACCTCCCGGTCTGAGTTTTAAAAGCATCCCAAACTACTCCGTATAATAATGCATCCCACTTCCACAAAACTTAAATATATCTCTTTATTTTATTTGGGCGGAGGAATGGGGGCCAAAAGGGGTGCTAAAAAATTACCCATAGCAGAAAGACTAAGAACAATATTAATTAAAAAATGAAATAGAATTTTTTTTTTTTTTTGGTTTGCCTCGATGATTAAAAATTAAAAACAATAAATTAGCTTAAAAGCAGGAAATTAACGGCAGGTATGATAATTATGGTGAGAAAATTCTGCTGGGAAAAATATATAAAGTGCGAAATTCATTAATGGATCAAAGTTACTGAAAATAATTCTAGGACACAATAGGGACTTACTTACGAACAATAACACTATTGTTCAGGTAAGTTCTCCCTATATGTTCTTAGGGACTTGTTTGTTTAGAAACCTCAAACACAATTTTTTTAGAAGAAGATCCAACGACTTTAAATTGTTTGATCAGAATTTCGGAATTCTTCCCCCTTTTGGTTTCGAATTTAGTTTTCCTTTTTGTTTTTTGTTTTTTTGGAATCCTTTTATCTAATAGGAATCAACTTATTTAAAGCATATTTTAGGAAATATTTATAATTACCATAAAATTTTATGGAAAATTCAACTGGCCTGGGAACAATTCAGTTTGTATAAAGATTTGTACGGTACAAATTTTTAAAAAATATAGTATTATATCGTACAAATCTTTAGTGTAAAACGAAATTATTCTCTCCTACAAAACTATAGAATTTTCTAAATTATTTTATATTCCTGAATTTAAAAGGCTTTCCACATATTACAAACTTTTAAATTGCTCCTGAAAAACCTCATACGCCGAAAACCGACTCCCCCTTTTTCTAAGACAGTCTAAAATTAAAGGTAGTTTGTATCATGTTTTTTATGTACTCACAAAATATTATGGCATAATTTAAAAGTGACTTTTAGTTTTTTCATTTTTTTTCCTTCCATGTCTGGTTTACACTTGAATAACATTTTAAACTACGTTTTTAATAATTGATGCAATGTATTTGCTAGAGAACCTGAAATTGCCTATTTAATTTAGTGTCACATATTTTCTAGGAATTACCAAATTATTAGTGTTTTTTTTTTCCTGTTGCAATTATCGTTTGTTGATATTATCCACCAAATTCATATATATATATAGAAATTAAGATGGCTCCAATACGGATGAATTTATTTGCACTAGTAATCACAGTTATCTGAATAAAATACGGTTTAATTAAGCATTAATATATTTTTCTGAAACCATTTTATTAGTAGGAATCAACGTATTTACAGCATATTTTAGGAAATATTGATAATAATCCTAATCTGAAAAGGCTTAACACACATCCAAATATGCACATGTTAGAACCTTTTAAATAGCTCCTGAACCTCATACCCTGACAACTGATTCCACCCTCTTTGCCATTTCTGTTTTCGATGAAGTCCGAGGAGAAAGTTGTCTAATTAATTGATCCTGACAACCTAAGAAAACCAGAAATTAAAGGTAATGATTTTATGTAATTCAAAATACCATGGCATACTTTAAAAGCTCCTTTCATTTTTTATTTTCTTTTAAAATTTGTTTCTTCCATGTTTTGTTTACACTTGAATATCGTTTTAACAACGTTTTTAATAATTAATGCAACTTACTGCTATAAAGCTTGAAATTGGGTATTTAATTTAGAGCAACTAGCTTATTTTCCAAGACACGCCTACGAAATTATTACATTTCTCTTATGTTTGTTTAGATATATATATATACAGATATATATATAACTATCATACTCACAACATATTATCTTACAACTTTGAAATTAATTGAACTTTTATTGTAATGCAGATGGCTTCAAAACGAACTTCTCGAAAATCATCACACAACAAAAAGGTTAGCATAGACCCTATTACCTATACTAATTTATAAATTTGTGTTTAGCCCAAAAAAATTAAAAATAAAAAAAAAGTTTAATAATTTTTTAATCTTCCTTAGACTTCGTAATAATGACTTTAATTTATTATTTTAAAGAGAATCGAAGCACGATCAATTGCAGAAAACAAAGAATTACCACAAATTCCGTTTACAGCTACAATTTCTTCCCAAATAAATCAACCAAGGCCGTGCCTACTAATTTGTCACGGAAAGCAGAACAAGAAACAAACGTTTTTCGACTTATACGAGAATCGTCTTTATACAAAATCGATCCCAGAAATTCGCAATAAACAAATATGTTGGGCTTTAGGAGAATGGTTGGTTCTAAAGGATTTAGATCCAACCCATGATTGTGGTTTGTTGTAGTATTCTGAACGTTTTTGCAATGGACAAAGTTGAGCTTCCATCACCAGCATTAGAGGATGTCCCATTTGACTACTACGTGGCCTGCTTTCTATCCTCTCCAAGCCCAACTGATCCAAATTGTCGGGCCTTTTTCCTCCATGGCCCACGCTTATTCTGTATCTCCTGTGAAGTTGGTGCGAAAGAATTTCGCAAGCAAGAATTGTATTTTGGCGACGAGCTTTTCATCGATGCTATAAACTTCCAAGGCAAAATTTATTGCCTTAAGTTGCCTTCATGTAGCTTACATTGTGCCGATTTCGCTGATGACTACAACGACGAACATCTTCCCGAGTTTAGGGAATTCTTATACACATTACTAGGATTTAGTAAAAGAACTTGACCTTGCTCATTATTACTTGATTGAATCTTGTGGAGAGCTCTTGTTTGTCAAATAAATTTTGCCTTGGAACGGATCAGTTGATTTTAATATATTTCGAGCTTGTTTTTGTGAAAAGAGATGGGAGAGGATTAAAAGTATTGGTTATGATCATTCTATAAATAACTAAGTAATGTGTATTTCCTTCTACGTAAATCTGGAAGTCGAAGGAAATTGTATTTACTTCATAAATCATGGGGCCATACACGTTTATGACTTGGAAGATCAGAGTATTTTGATGTCGTCTCCTTTCCCTTTTGATACGCAAGAATCAGATATTCGTTGGTTTAAAATTTCTCCGTCCAATATTATTTAGGAAAACATTATCTTGTACTTTTGCATCTTTTGTTACGAAAATAAATTAAGTGCGTAAAATTCTTAGTTTAGGAAATATGATAAATTTCTATAGCAAAAAAGTTACTATATATTTTCTAAAAAAAAAAGTTCTTTAATATATTTGTCTAGTTGGCACTATGTAATCGTGACATTCTTAACTAAGTTAAGTTTTAAAAAAATCAATTAATAACTAGTAAAACCTTTATTATAACAGAAGTTCATATCAGGTGGCATGTAATGGTTAGTATTTTCAAATCAAAGAAACCATAAAAAAGGCAGTTACTTTTAAAAATCAAACTAATTACTAAAATTTCATTAATTTTGGATTCATATCACATGCCACTTGGTAAGAAACACTGCATGTAAGAGTTCGCCATCTTATCTTGTCACCATTTTTTGTAAATTCACCTCTTTACCTACTCATTAATAACTAATAGATTATATGAAAGTGTCTTACCGTCTAAATTATACTATGTTGTCATTCTGTCTTGTCCACATAATTTGGGTTAGAAAAAACTGTTTAGGTTAGTTTGGTTTACATTAGTAGATTGTGTACTAATAAAGAAGTCACATGAGACATTTGTTGTCAGATGATATCCATAAGTGATTTTATCTAACATCATGTGACTTAAGTGGCTTTTTTAATAGGCACAGATCTACCAATGGACTCGTAAATCAAGTATTCCTATGTGTATCACCTTAATCAATCACACGGCTCTAACTAGTTTTCAAGAGATTTCTTTGAACTTCATTGTTAACAAATGTATGGGTTTTGTGTGTGTAAATGTGTATGTGTGAAAAAAGTGTGTTTGATGAGTATGTGTGTGTAATAATGTGTGTCAGTATGTGTGCAAATTTGTGTGAACGTGTGTGGGTGCTTGTAAGAGTGTGTTATTATGTGTAAATGTATGTGTGAGAGTGTAAGTGGATTTGGGTGTGTGTGAAAAAGAGTGTGTTTGATCAGTATGTGTGAGTGTAATAATGTGTGTTAGTGTATGTGCAAATGTGTGTGAACGTGTGTGGGTGCTTGTAAGAGTGTTATTGTGTGTAAATGTATGTGTAAGTGTATAAGTGGATTTGGGTGTGTGTGTAAGTATGTAATTGAGTGTGTGTGTAAGTCGTTGTGAGTGTGTAAGTGTGTGAGTATGAGTGTTTTTTAGTGTGTGTGTAAGTATAAGCGTGTGTGTGAGCGTACATCTAAGAGTACGTGTGTATGAGAGAATGTGTGTGCGCGTGTGTTTGTGAGTAAGCAGTAAGAGTGCTTGTGTGAGTTGTAAGTGTGTGAGTTTGTGTGTGTAAATGTGTGTAAGTGTATGTATGTATCCGTTGTGACTGTGAATTATCACCTTTTGATATTTTACTATAATTAAATGAATTTATATAGTTTAAATGGATTATCCACTCAAATCCACTATAGTAGTGGTTTTAAATGGATAAACCATTTCTATCCATTAAACTTTTTAGTAATATCCATATGCATTTGAGTTTGGATGTTTGTTTAATAAAGAGATTTGGATCAAATTGTCATCTCTACGAATAAGAATCCTTTCATCTAAGCGTAAATAGAGGTCTTCCATTATACTACCTTTATATGTGTTTAAAAAAATGTAAAGACATAATTATCTGGGATAAGATATGTAAATCATTATTTTTATAAATTTCAATGACAAAACTACTCTTAGCACATTAGATTTGTATAAGAGACCTTAATTGTTAATCAAATCTTAATGTGGATATAACTCATGATAAAGCGAAATAGCACATACAGAATTCATGCAACCGGCCTGACTTAGTGGGAATAAGGCTTGGGTTGTTATAGTTAATTAAATTTTAAAAATCATTGTCCCTTAAGAAAATTAATTATTTTATTTTAATAACATTCTTATTATTAATCCAAAAACAATAATTAGATCTTGCAACATAATGAAAAAGAATTAATGTCATCCATAAACTTTAACAACTTGGAAAAATGTAATTAATTACAAATTTAATAATTTTTAAAAATTTAATTATTTTCTACTATTTAAACTTAAATTTGCTATATAAATAAAAAAATGAATAGAACTCGGTAATTGCGAATGTTAAACTAAATGGAATGATAATGTGAATTAAATTTAATCCTCGTTTGATTAAATAGTGAGGCTTAACTTATTTAAAAATGGTAAATAGAGAGAATCTTTACCGGTAATACATCAAGAAAAGCTACATACGTTATGACGTATTAATTCATTTAAGTCCAAATTTTACTATGTTATCAGACATCTATTGGGTTGGGCCGTTATCTCGGACTTCTTTCTTAGTACACAACTAGAATGGTAAATAAGAGACACATCTAGATGTCTTTCTTCAAGATGAAAAAAGGTGTGTTTCATATGCTATCAAATAGTAATTGTGCAAATTATTAAAAAAAAAAAAAGAGTTAAAATTCAAATATATCCTAATTGGGTTTCAAAGAATATAATGTTTTAAAAACATATTGAACAATAATATAAACAAATTTAAAAAATTTTGTAACTTAAAAACTTTTTAAATTTTGTAGAAAAGCCTTTATATTCATGGAATGAATTTCACAATCTATAATTGCAAAAAAGCCTTCTTTTAGTTATTTACACAATGCTTATCATTTTCAAGACTCACAATCTTTTAAAACAAAGAAAAATAAATTGAAAAATTATAATTGTGAAAGGAGAAAATATTAGATATTTCTATGTATTCGATAAAAAGGTTTACAAATATAATTTTGACATAAGGTGTATACTATATTTAACTTTTTAGAAAATACTTGATGGTCTTAGTCTACTATTTTACTCGTAGACATCTAGTGGAGATATAGTAAGACATGTGTATAAATACAGATGTCATATAACATCAACAAATTTCACATGGGCAATCATTTATCATGTCATCTCCGTAGCCTATCTAATAACTACGGGATCTATAACTGAAATCATAGAGTTTACTATTTTAAAATCATAAGGGCAAAATTTGTATTGTGTCATCCACATTTTTTCAAAATTGTTAAAATTCATGGTTAACATTAACTCGATGGGGAAAAGTAACTTCCTTTTTTATGTTTAGGTGGCAAAATAGAATTACCTTTAGGGGGCAAAGTGTTATTAACACAATAATTAGTTCATAGGACTAATTTATTTTGCACCCCTCAACTAACATTCAATTCTCACCTTGCACTTTGAATTTTAGTTTTGGACACTTTGGACCCTCAACTCTCAAGTTTGTCCCACTTTAGCCTCTTTTTTAACTCCATCAAAAAAATAACAGACAGTCTTGTTTTTGCACGCAAAAATATTACTTTACATCCTGTTAAATTTGTCATACACACAAAAAAAAATTCCATTAATTTTTTAGATGACATTAAAAAGAAGGTTGAAGTTAGACGAATTTGAGAGTTCGGGTGCAAATTATCCAAAACTAAAATTTGGAATGCAAAATAAAAATCTAGTATAAATAAAAGGGTGTAAAATTAAATTCGTTCTTTGTTCATACAAGTACTAATACTATCTTATCTCCAAGACATACTAAAAATATCCCATTTTCAAAATTACTCCAAACTGATCGATTTACCGCTGCTAAATGATAGTAGATTTAGCAAATCATATAATGACATCACATCAAATGACCTCTTATACTTTATATATAGAATAGATACCGAAGATTGGGGTGCCTATCATACTACAATGTTGGATCACGTCTTATAAGATGTCTTTCTCATAGATGGAAAAGGCGTGTTTCATATGCTATCAATATCAAATATACTAATCGTGCAAATTTTCATTAAAAAAAGGGCCAAATTTCAAATATATACCTATTAGGCTTCAAAGATTATAAAATCTTAAAAAACATGTTTCACTTAAGGGTGTAAATGAACCAAGCTACTCGCGAGTAGTTCGTGAGCAGTTTGGACCAAAACTCAACTCGAATTTGAATTGACCGAACTCAAAACTATTAACAAGCCAATCTCGAGCGTATATATGCTCTGCTCAAGTGCTCATCAAGTTTTTCTAGCAGATATATAATTTTTTAAATTTTTTTATTATATATAAAATTATTAAAATGCAAATATTCTTTTGAAAAATTATGCCTTTTTATCTACGATAAAGTTAAACTACTCGAATTCGAACTCATTTCACTTATTTTCAAGAATACTAGAATCGAGGTTGAGCTTTTTTTCAAACTCGAACTCTAATTTTAAACCTCGTTTGAGCTCGAGGTAAAACTTAAGCCTCATAAAATTTTGAGCTCAAGTTCGAGTAGAGTACTATTCGTTCTCTACTCGATCTCGACTCATTTACACCCCTATATTTCACAATAGTAAATACAAATTACAAAAAAAAAAAAAAAAATTAGGCACTGAAAAATCATTTCTATTTTGCAGAAAGGCCATTATATTCATGGAATGAGTTTCAGAATCTATAATTCTCTATATTTCTACATTATTTTAGTTATTTATACAATACTTATCATTTCAAGACTCTTAATATTTTGATGCAAAGAAAAATAAATTGAAAAACTATAATTGTTAAAAAAGAAGATATCAAATATTTTTATATATTAGACAAAGAAGTTTACACATATAATTATGACATAATTAGTTCGTAGAGTTGAGGTGTATACCATATTTAATCTAGGGAATACAATTTTACTTTCACAAAAAATTGTATTTTGTCATTCACATTTTTCCAAGTTGTTAAAGTTTATGGATGACATTAACTCAAGGGAGCAAAATAATTATTTTTTAAATTCAGGGTGGCAAAATATAATTACCCTTAAGTGCAAAGTGCTACAGCAGCCCAATAATTAATTCTTAGTACTGCTTATCTTCTCCATCAAAACACTCAAAAATATCAGATCTTCACCAATCAACAATTACTCCAAAATCTTCTCAATACCCTTACTTTACCCCTCTGCAAAATGGACAAGGTGAAACTGTGCGTAATAGTCAATTTTAAGAAATGGGTTAGGCCTACCAAATCTGTTGACCTTTGCCCATGTTTTGGTAAAACGGTCTCTAGCTATATGCTATTATATCAGTCAAGTATTTGTTAATCTCTCTATCGCATTTAGTCACTCTATTCACCCTACTTTTCTCTTACCCACACCATTTTTTCCAAGATTTTCGAAACTATTCAATATGGCACCAAAGTGAAAAATTTAAAAGTGCGTGGGCCACAAAGGATCCCATTTCATGCTGTTACTATAGCAATATCATCGATGGCCTTGTGCTCTATATGCTTCATATTCCTATTTGCAGGATGGTAATACAACAGTCTTTGCAATTTATATTTCATAGGCGGTTGATGATGTAGATTAGTGACACATAGCATAATTACTTAGATTGTTCTAAAAGTGCCTACGTGACAGCCTCATTAAGGGCAACTATGTAATTCCGCTTCAGCTGGACTAACACACAGATAGCCTTATGCCTCCTTATGCAATTCCATAAATAAGGGGTTGGGGTGCTACTAAAAAGGGATCGGAATTCAGAGAACTAAACACATGTCTGACATTCAGCTCTTCCACTTTCTCTCTCCTCCTAGAATCAAATTCTAGCTTCTTCAATTGGCGCCGTCTGTGGGAATCGACAGATTTCCATCACTTCCAATCAATTCTCAATTTTTTGAATTGTTTGTGTCTGCTTTGAGGAGGATGAAGAACTATGGAACACGCTGAACTATCAGTAAAGACGCCGAGACGAGCAATCAGCACCTCGTGGTGCATACTGACGAACTAGAAAACGTCGGTACACTAACTGAGCCTCAACAAAAGCAAAACGATGTCCTGAAGTACATTGCTAACCATTTCGAGTCTTTCCGAGCATTCGTGAAACAACGCGAGAGAAAAACCCCGTCTGAGCGCTCGAACCGAGTAGTCACTCCACAAGCCGAACTGAAGCGTTACCCCGGCCGACAACCTGGCAAAGAGCCGGTTGATGCCATGAGCCCAACCGATCTACGTCATAAACTAACAAAGTCGGGCTCAAACGAGTAATCAGATGAGTCACACTCATCAACAAGCAAAAAATTACTGATGCGCGAAAGACTCGGTGAGCATTTTTCAAAAAAATCAGGATCAAGAGGACCCTCGTCGGTTGTTTTAAAACAACTCGAAGAGCAGAGTCTCGAAAATAAGATCCAAGAGATTTTGAGAAAAAATAATTTACTTCTGAATGTTCCTGCTACGGTAGAGATTGATAGAGATCCATTCACGATCTCTGTCAAACTTGAACCTCTTCCAACGCAATTCAAGTTGCTGGACCTCGATCGCTACAAGGGAGAGTCTGATCCGTCAGATCACTTGCAACACGTGGTTAGCAATCACTAGCCTGTATGGCTACAGTGACGCGACCCGATGCAAGTTGTTCGCAACAACTCTTCGAGGTCCGGCATAAAAATGGTTCCAGGAGTTGCCGCTGAACTCAATCACCACTTTTCATGACTTGGCGAAGTCATTCCTGGGTCACTTCAGGAGTAAATCAATATTGCAAAAAGACACCTCACACCTCATGAACATCCGGTAAAGATCAGAGGAATCACTTAGTAAATTTTTGGACCGCTTCAATGATGAGGTGGTCCAAATCAAAAACATTGATGAAAGAATTCTGGTGGTGACTTTCTGCAATGGTATCAAATCAGGCAACTTCAACGCCTAGCTGGCTAAAAGGATGCCAAGCTCCTATTCTGAATTTCTTGAAAGAGCATCGGAGTTCATACGGGGTGAAGAGTCGAACAGGACAAAAAGAAAACTTTACGATACACAAAGAGAAAAGTCCTCAAGACTTTGAATCGCTTATCATCAAAAAAACCGAGGATCGCTAATAGGTTGTTCAGCTATTCCAGATCCACACCTTTAGCGAACCGTGTGGTCTTCCCGGGCAACAATATAGGGAACCGACCCTTACGAACAAGGAGTCATCCCGAGTCTGACTTCACACCTCTCAATGCATCGAGGAGGGAAATTTTATTCCAAGTACAACACCTAGGGCTTTTAGAGCCACCCCCTCGAATGGTGTTAGCCTCGAAAAAAAGAGACCGGGCAAAAAATTGCGCTTTTCATGGTCAACATGGCCATGATACCGAAGCGTGCAACCACCTAAAGGTTGAAATTGAGAAGGCCATCCAGGAAGGTCATTTACAGCAGTTCATCTCCCGAACTGCGACAGAGTTCCAAAGGAACATAACCAATCAAAGGAATCCAGGGCAACCTCGCCCACCACATCGTCAACAGAACCGAGGCGACCAAAACAGGAACAATCCCCCTGCAAACCAAGATGAACAAATCCGTGTCGTCGGGGTGATAAATACAATTGCCGGAGGTCGGGCGACAGGGAACTCAAACAATGCCCGTAATTGCGAAAAAAATACGCCTGAAATATTCCTTTGGGCGAGGATCGGGAGAAGCGACTGAAGCAATTTATGTCCCTTGGATGCACCTCCGAAGACCCCGTTCCAAGCCAAATGCCACATAATGATCCCGTGGTAATTCACGTAAATGTGGCTGGATACGAAATGCATCGTGTGTTCTTCGACACTAGAAGTTCGGCGAACATAATCTTTTGGGACGCTTGGGTTAAAATGCATATGGACAATTTTTTGATAAAACCCTTTAAGACCCCATTGGTTGGCTTTATCGAAGATTCGGTAGTACCCGAGGGGCAGATAATGCTCCCATTGTGTCTTGTAGCTCCGCCGAAGCATAAAATTGAGATAACCAACTTCGTCATCGTCAAAAGGGACAGCTTTTACAAAATGATCTTGAGCCGACCCACGCAATACACCTACAGGATCCTTCCCTCTGTGTTTCATATTAGAATAAAGTTCATGTTGAGGGATGGATCTGAGGGAACAGTTATTGGCAGCCAACCATCAGGAGGCCTGAGCCTGTTATATGATGTCCTTGTGGTCCCAATCGCAAACGGTGTCCATTGCTGACAAGGCTTACTTGGAAACTTTCGATGCCTCATCCAGCTGGGATGGCTTTGAAGAACCTTTGACAAGTCAGAGGGAGGGAAAAGAAAAGGTGCAGCCCCGGCTCGTAGCTACTGAAATCCCCGAACCTCCAGAGTCCAAGGAGAAGGAATAAGTAAAAGTTGAACCCCAAGACGAGGTTCAAATAGAAGAGGTGTCATTAGATCCGAGCCTCCCTAATCGAAAAATCAAGATCTGTGCTACCCTCCCAGCAGAGTTTAAAGGCATTCTCTTCAGGCTGTTAGCCGAATACAAGGACGTATTCGTCTGGACCGTTGAGGACATGCCATGCATCCCTCTAGAAATTATTGAGCATAAACTCGGAGTGGATCCTGCATGTAAACCAGTGAAGCAAAGGAAGCGCCTCTTCGGTCCGGAGCGCAGTTTGATAATCGAGACTGAGGTGGATATTTACAGCTCTTAATGGCCAGATTAATTAGAGAAGTATTGTGTCCCACCTAGCTGTGTAATCCAGTCCTTGTAACAAAACCAGATTCTTCTTGGTGAATGTGCCAAGATTTTACTGACCTGAATAAAGCCTGTCTAAAAGACAGTTATTCGTACCCCCGGATCGATACAGTTGTATATTCATTTGTTGGATTTTACATTCTATATTTTTTAGATGCATTCAAGGGCTACCATCAAATATATATGGCTAGAGAAGATGAAGAGAAAATCTCTTTCATCACTGACCGATGCAAGTACTGTTACAGTACCATGCCCTTCGGACTCAAAAACGCTGGAGCCACATATCAACGTCTCGTCAATAAAACCTTCAAGTCCCAGATAGGACGAAATGTGAAGGTATATATTGACGACATGGTGG
Source organism: Cinchona pubescens (assembly GCA_025175665.1). Classification (NCBI taxonomy): domain Eukaryota; kingdom Viridiplantae; phylum Streptophyta; class Magnoliopsida; order Gentianales; family Rubiaceae; genus Cinchona; species Cinchona pubescens. The sequence goes on along the minus strand of JANKKI010000059.1, from coordinate 3,775,496 downwards.
TTAAGAGCCGAACCTATGAAGAAATCTTGAAAGATCTAAGGGAGACATTCGAGACATTAAGATCCATCCAAATGAGGCTGAATCCCAAAAAATGTACATTTCTGGGGTCCCCTCGGAAAAATTCTTGGGATTCATTGTCTCTCATCGGGGAATCGAGGCGAACCCTGAAAAGGTGCAAGCCATAATTAATATGAAAACTCTCACCTCGGTGAAGGAGGTTCAAAGACTAACCGATAGAATAGCGGTCCTAAATCGATTCTTATCCAAATTAGTAGAAAGGGGCCTATCATTCTTCCGAGTCATAAAAAAGACTGAGGGCTTTCAATGGATAGAAGAAGCTTCTAAAGCCTTTGAAGAGTTTAAAGAATACTTGGGCACCTTACCGAAGCTCGTTTCTCCACAAAAAGGAGAACCACTATACCTGTATATCTCGATTGCCGAACCGACAGTCAACTCGGTTCTCTTGAGGTAAGACGAACAAGGTAACCAATGTCCTGTGTATTTTGTAAGTAAAGTGCTTCAAGGTCCAGAGAAGAACTACACCCCCATTAAAAAGGCAGCCTTCTCGTTGGTGGTGTCGGCTTGGAAGCTAAGGCCTTATTTTCATGGTGCACAAAATAATAATTTTTACCAACCTTTCTTTGAAAAATATCTTGAACAAACCAGATACTTCAGGCCGAATGCTAAAGTGGTCTGTAAAGCTGTTTGAGTTTGACATAGAATTTAGGCCTCGAACCGAAATCAAAGCTCAGGCTTTGGCAGATTTCATTGCAGAAAACTGTGGCATCGAAAAGATTGACCTCATCACGGTGACTGATCCAGTAAGGGAACAAGAATTAAGAGAAGATTTTCCATGGGAACTTCGTGTTGACGGAGCTTCGTGCTAGTCAGGAGCCGGGGCCTTAAATCCGAATATCCTCAAAAGTGAGATCTCACTTACGCCCTCATAGTCGGATTTTGGCAACCAACAACAACGCCGAGTATGAGGCCCTCATATGTGGGATGAAAATTTTACATCAGATGGGCGCCCGAACCTTAAAGATACATTCTTAGATTCTCAGTTAGTTGTAAATCAAAGCCTGGGAAATTACGTGGCCCAGGGAGTGATTTTGAAAAGATGCTTCTGATCTAACCTTATACAAAATCTGAATTGTGTCTTCAAAAAAGTAGACATCATTGAGATTGCTCGAACCAGAAACACACATGCCGATGCTCTGTCAAAACTAGCCTAGGCAATATACTCGCATTTAAGAAAAGAGATTTTGGTAGAACTGCTAGAACGCAGGTCTGGTGACTTCTCTGAAAAAGTCTCATGTGTTCAAACGGACCTCGGTTGGATGGGACCCATAATAAATTACTTGAATAACGAGATGCTTCCCGAGGATCCTGCTGAGGCTAGAAAGATCAAGTACAGAATATGCCGTCAAGTATGCCCTTATTGACGGAATCTTGTATAAAAAAGCATACTTGTGCCCCCTGCTAAGATGCCTCGTACCATCTGAAGCTAACTAAGTTCTGCGAGAGGTACATGAGGGCATATGCGGAAGCCACATTGGTCCTCAGAGTTTAGCTCGCAAAGTCTTGCTGACTGGGTACTACTGGCCAACTTTACATTCCGATGCAAACACTCTGGTGCGGGGATGTCATCAGTGTCAGATACACGAGCCAATACCCCGAAGACCTGGCTCAGATATGGTTCCTATTCAAAGCCCATAGCCATTTGCTCAGTGGAGAATCGACATCTTAGGCCCATTTCCCAGAGGAGTTGGCAAGCTTGAGTTCTTAATAGTTGCCGTTGACTATTTCACCAAGTGGATTGAGGCCGAACCTCTGGCTACAATCTCGGGAAAGGCGATAGAAAAGTTCTTTGGAAAAGCATTGTTTGTCGGCTCGGTATCTCTGCTGTGCTTGTTTCTGATAATGGGAAGCAATTCGAAAGAGAACCTTTCAAGAGCTTCTGCGCTAACCTCGAAATTAAACAACACTTCACCTCGGTCGCCACTCGTAAGCAAATGGACAGACTGAAGTGTGCAACCGGACCCTTCTGAGAGGACTCAAGACCTGACTTGAAAGAGCCAAGGGTGCTTGGATTGAGAAATTGCCTAGTGTCCTATGGGCATACAAGACCACACCTCGAACGGCGAATGGAAACACTCCATTCAGAACTTTGGCCTACGGGTCCGAGGCTGTTATTCCTACAGAGATTGGACTACTTTCGGCTCGAGTATCCATGTATGATTTGAAATCCAATCATGAGGCCCTGCGAGCTAACTTAGATTTACTTGAGGAGAAAAGATTGGATGCATCCATCCGGAAAACCAAGTACAAGCAAGTCATGGCTAAGCACTATAACGTCAGGGTCAAGCATCAGTATCTGCGGCCCGGAGACTTGGTGCTTCAGAAAAATGAAGCAAGCCGTGTAGAGGGGACTAAGAGATTAGTATCCGAACTGGGAAGGACCCTATCGTGTAATAGAAGCTCACACCTTCCTTAGCAGTCCCCCCTCAAGGGCCGAGGCTTAGTAGCCCCCCAAGCAAAAAAAAGCCGCGCCAACCCTCAGAGGTTCGGACAAGGTACTGTTAGATGTTCGAACTGCTCAAACTCTAAGAGTTTCGGATCCAGTTGAACAAAAAAACAAATGATTGAGGGCCGAAACTTAGCAGTCCCTCCTCAAGGGCCGAAGCTTAGTAGCCCCCAAGCAAAAACAAAGCTGCGCCAACCCTCAGAGGTTCGGACAAGGCACTGTACAGATGTAGAAACTGCTCCAACTCTAAGAGTTTCGATCCACTTGAACAAAAAAGCAAATGATCCGAACTCTTACAGTTGGGAAGGGTAGAAACTAAGCAGCCCCCTCCAAGCACAATGAGATTGAAGAGGATCATATCCTCAAAAAGGCTTGAATTGTCTTGTTTAAACAAAGCATCATCTTTTGAAATTTAGAGAGTATGACTCAAATTAAATGGCTAAGGCAAACATAAGTAACCAACTTTAATCATGTCTTTTGCCTCAGTTCGGAAGGGTCCGAACAAAGCCTAAGTACAGAAAGAAAGGAAGTTTTCGACAATCTTTATGATTGAAGTGCTTAAGTATGGGAAGTTTTGTTACTTGCTTATATCATAAAACTTCTATTTTTAGTGCAGGAAATGATAAAATTGAAAAGCAAGTAAAAAGCCAGAAGCAAGGAAGCCGATGTAGACACCTATTTTTGTCCCTTAAGTTATCCCCTATTTTCCTCTTAATTTTTCTCTTAATTTTCTTTTTAATTCACCTTTTAATTTCTTCTTAACCTGCTCTTCGATTTCCTTTCAATTTACCCTTTAATTCCTTCTTAATTGGTCTTATGGTGTTCAATTATTATGTGTTTTATGCATTTGAAATACTAAGAATGAGTTTTAATATTATTAAGTTTTTAGAATTTAAAAAAATTTAAAAAAAAAATCAAAAAATCAAAATTCAGCGAGTGAACAATACCGCGCGTACTGTTCACGAGCCGAATAGTTAGCTCCGACAGAGCTGTTTTGTCCACATTTTTCTCTGCATTTTTTCACCCATTCTCTTAGCATATCAGATGCTCCATACTCCCAACATGACAAGGAATGGTCTTTGACCATTTTTACACTCAATCCATTTCGTTAAAAGCAATAACAATCAGTCTAAAGGAGGGGGGACGAAAATTTCTGCAGTAAGAAAAGAAAGAAATTTTTTTCTAAGTTTAAAAATCTTCCAAACAGCCAACTTTGAGCCAAAATTTCAAACGATTGAAAAGGAATTAGACTAAACTCAAAGAAGAAAAGTTATTGAGGATACCTGGGACTACAATTTCTCTTTGTAAAGCTCAAGCAAAATCATTTATTTGTAGGGTCAAAAACGTGGTAGAAGAAGGCTGGTGGCCAAGAAAATCTGCAGAAAAAAGAGAAATATTTCTAAGTCTGGAAAATTTTCCAGACATCCAAATTTGAGCCAAGATTCCACGTGATCTAAGAGGAATTAGACTAATCTCAAAGAAGAAAAGATAGTTGTAGAGGGTACCTGTAAATACAGCTTCTCTTTGTAAAGTTCAAGCAAAATCGTTTATCTGGTGGGTAAAAAACGTGGTGGAAGAAGGCCAGTTCATCAACCGGAAGCTTTGAGGTGCCGAAAGCAAATTCGGCTCAAACGCACTCCAAGCCAAGTATAACCAATTCCACCACATTCCTGAGGTTGAGTTGAGTTAAATGAGCTTTTGAATCGATTGTTTTGGTGACAAAATGCTTATCTTACTATTTTTACATTATTTATGACTTAATTTTCGAATTTAATTTTATAGTTCATAATGTTTAAATTTAATGTTTTATTGGCTTTAGAATATTTTTTGGAGTGTCTCTAAAGGTTTACACGAAAATTTTGTGGATGTTTTATGCAAGTTTGTGTTTGGTTCATTTGCCCACTTTCACCCTTTGATTTATGTATATGTAGTTGTTTATGTTTATGTAGTTGTTTATGTTAATTAATTGTTATATCTTCATGTTCTATGTAAAAGGCACATTAGAATTTTATAGCTATTTTCTTAGAATTTTTGGTTTAAGGTTTGAAGGTTTTACTTTTTGGGGTGGTTATGGAGTTGGGAGAATTTTGAATGGTTGTTTACCGTTGGGGATCCAAGAGGAAAAAGTTGGGGGAATGTAGAGAAACTTTCCAGTGTATATAAACAAATCGAACCATAACCCAAATCAAAATTTCCCAACTCCAGTGGTTCCAAGCAAGTTTATACACTGGGGGCTTGGGTTTGAATCTCCTTGCCCCATTTTCCTTAGGTTTTTTTTGTTTTTCCCCCTTGGGTCTATAGGGCTGCCACGTCATCGATGACGTGGCACCATGTTATCCACGTCAGTGATGACATGGCAATTCCTAAAAAAAAAATAGAAAGAGAAAAGCTTAGGTTTTTTTTAGTTTTTCTCCCTTGGATCCATAGGGTTGCCACGTCATCGATGATGTGGAGCCATGTTATCCACATCAGCGATGACGTGGCAATTCCTAAAAAAAAATAGAAAAAGAAAAGCTTGCTGCACAGAGCCCACTTGGCACACACAAAATTTTTTTTAAGGGACCCTTTGATTTCACGTCATCGATGACGTGGCACCACCAGATTGCGCCACATCATCGATGACGTGGCACACAAAAAAAATTTTTTGCAAAGTTCAAAAAAATTTTTATTTGCGTTTTAACCCTCCAGATTTCAGATTTTTGCATTTTAGCCTATAAATAATTTTCTAAATTACATTTAGGCCTTAAGAAATTTTCTTTAATATTACTATTTTTTCTTTTCAAATTTTTCTAAGTTACATTTTTAATGACAATAACCACCAAGCTTTAATTTGATTTTTGTTTGATATTTTAATAAAGTTTAATTACCCTTTGACTTGTGAAATTACTGTTTTGAGGCTTGGGAGTCAAAGGGCACTCATGTTTTTAAATGTCTGCGACTTTAAATTGGACCCCGGGCTAAATTTACCTATCAATGTTATTATTTACCATTTATTTTCATTTCTTCATTAATATGTACATATTTTATTACTTTTAAACTAACTCTCTTATCTCAAATACACGTACGCTACAAAGTCGGCAATAATGAATACTAAAATTAAAAAGGGAAACGCAATAAAATCATGCAACCGATCCAACGCCGGGTAAAGTGGGTGCCGAGGAAAATTCAAATCTATCCCAAACCTTCCCATTTTACAACAGGATTCCCGAACTCATATTTTTTTTTAATTACGTGGACCAGAGTCAATATAGACTAGAGTTTATTTTTTCTTTAAATTTTGATGTATTTTTGTGTCCCGGCGTACCAACACATCGGGTGGCGACTCCAATCCTATGTTCCCTAGCTTAGATTATTTTTGTACAATTCATAGTCGCATTTAAAGCCCCATTATGTAATAGTAAATAGGTGATTCATTTAAATTTGTAATAGTAAGTAGGTAATTTATGTTTGTAAATAGTAAATAGGATTTTTGCATTTAATCACCTATTTCACGAGCACCACATGGCGACGGTGCTGGTGCCAAAAAATTTCTTTCAGACCACTGCTTGTGGGGGGGTCTGACAGCTCGAGGCTCATACCAAGAGGGCAAAAGTTACCAAACCTTAGCAATTTCATTAAAAAAGACCTAACTATTACAAAAGAAGTTCTTAAATATTTACAAAGGGAGTTCCTAATTATTACAGCAAAATCACATCAGCCTGAGCACCAGAAGTGGAAGGCTTAGCAGTGGAGGTGGAAGCCTGGTTCGCGGGCTCGGACTCGGCCTCGGGGTTTGGACCCTGGATCAGCAGAGTCGCTCCAGAAGTTTTAAGAATCAAAGCAGGGGCTTTGAATTGAGCTTGTGGGCCGTTGATAACCTCCTCGGTGACGGAAGCATCATACGGTTGCCCCTCATACAAATCAGGGTTATTCACCACGTGCTCACAGTCTCTAGTGTGAACCCCATGGAGAAGACCTTCTTCGTAAATTCCTTCAGCATTGCATCTGCTTCAGCCAAGGCCACAAATTGATTCCTACCCTCGATCTGCAACTCCACCTCCCGAGATGCGAACTTTGCCTCGGACATCAGAGCTTCTTCTTGAAGTTGAAGGACCATTTGTTCCAAATCTGTGATCTTCTTGTCCTGATCGCCAATATCCACCTCAAGGGTCTTCTTCTCCAGCTCAGATTGCCGAAGCTTGTCCCTTACCTCAGTCAGTTCGGCCTTCCACTCGTCATATTTCTTGCCCGCCTCGATATTACATTTCAGCTCATTGGCCTTAACAGCCTCTTTAACTGCCTGATCCACACTGGATTTCGCATGGGCCAACTCTTGCTTCAGAGAGTTAAAGGCAGAGTTGAATGAGGCCTCCCGATCTGCCAAGGCAGGTAAAATTGTGACGGCTTGCAAAAGAAAAAAGAGATTGAATGAAATTCGAGGTGCAAAGATAAAATCTAAGGTGCAAGAAATAGGAATTTCACAAAGGGTTAGATAGACTTACGTTCATCAGGCTGACGTGAAGTTCGTCCAGCCTCTGCTGAGAGGTGAGGCTTTTGACATAGGCCACATCCTGAGACAAAGCCACCATTTTGACCTATTCCTGAGCCACCCTTTCGAAAAAAATTAGGCCCGATCATTAACATCGATCGGTGGGGTGGGTCGAAGATCAGAGCTCTCCGAGGTAGAAGGAACTAGAAGAGAGTCAATAGACAGCCGACCCCAGGGCACATCCTGTGACCCTGCAGATTTCCTCTCCTCCTCGGGAGTGTATTTTCTATCACCTGAAAAATTTAAGTGTTAATTCATGACACTGAAGAAAGATTAAGGAATGGGAACAAATGAGGTCCGGCTGTACTTACCATAAGAAGTGATGAGTTGTTTGGATAGGGGGTTCGTTGCCCGAGCCAGTCCCTGGGGTCCGAACCCTCTCTACTGGAATCATGGACCTCGGGGGCGACAACGAGGAAGAGAGGGTCATGGCGGAAGAAGGACCCTCCCTGAGGCCAGCAGCCTCCCTAGTCTTCTTCCTTGTATAACCCAACACGGGCTCTGATTCGGTGGACGAAGAGCTAGAGTAACTTCCCTGACTTGCCTCCCCGGTGAACTGGCCAATCTCAGTTTGATTCAGGGGTGCAGAGGTTGAAGGTGTAGCCTCGGCACTCCCTGATGGGGTGTTGATTATGACGGATGAGGATCCGCTTACTGATGAAGAGGGATGGCTTGAAGTGCCCGCACCGGTGGCAGGTGTGGTGGACACCAGTCCCCAGAGGAATGCTCCGAGCTCTACAGAAGATGAAAGGTCAGAAAAACAATATATAAAAAAAAAAGATAGAAAAGTAGGAGATAAGCAGGAAATGGTGATAGTGACCTTGTTGAGGGTCATAGCTCAGGTGGATATCGTGGGTAGGAAATAGTCATGCCCAGGCCAAAATGTTGTTCGATAGGATGGCAGGTTGGTTATTGAAGTTTATCCGGAGGTTGGATTCGACGATCCTCCAGGCGTGGAGGGAGTCCGGGAGAGAGACATTTTTGGTTTTTAAGCTTTCTTTTATAAGGTTCCATTGAAATGGTGATAGTGACCTTGTTGAGGGTCATAACTCAGGTGGATATCGTGGGTAGAAAATAGTCATGCCCAAGCCAAAATGTTGTTCGATAGGATGGCCAGGTTGGTTATTGAAGTTTATCCGGAGGTTGGATTCGATGAGCCTGGCCTGGACATAGTTCCAGGGAGAGGCATTTTTGGTTTTTAAGCTTTCTTTTATAAGGTTCCATGGATCCCAGGGCATTGGAGGGTCGAGGTACCGAACGAAAAAAAATGACTTTTTCCAGTCATGAATAGATGATGGGTTACCCGAAGTGAGCAGTTTGCCAGCAGTTCGGGAGAGTTGTAAAAAAATCCCTTTGTAGGGGATAATTTCTGCATCATCCTAAATGTGTCTAAGGAGAGGGAAATGTCGTGTAATCTACATAAGAAGGTGAAGCCAGCGATGGCCCGAAGTGCGTTTGGGGTCAGTTGGGATATGCTGATATCCCAGTGGTTCGATAGGTTGACTAGGAGAGGGGCTATGGGGAGCCTCAGCCCTGTCTCAAGTTGTTCCTGGTAGACTGTTAGGTAACCAGGTGGGGGCAAATGGCCTCGGCCCTCGGGGGTCGGGAGTTTGATGGCACGTTCTTGGAAAAACGGCACCGATCCCTAATTCTTATGGATTTTGTTATCCTCGGGGTCAAGGGAGTTTGATATACTTTGGGTTTGAAGGTTAGGGTGGTCATTTTGTGGAGGTTCGGAATAAACATCTAGATGTGTTTAAGAGACAGCTTTTACAGAAGCGCTTCGTCGAAAAACTTTAGCATCCTGTCAACTCGTTTACCGGGGAAGGAGGAACCGGTGTGCTGGAAGAGATGTGAGAATGTCAACGTACCAGCCATTGAAGCTGTTTTGAGGGCGTGTGGGAGTTTTTAGAAAAAGCTCCTAGTGGTGTTCGGTGGTGGCGTAGAGCGACGATCAGAAATCGGCAACGGTGAAACGACAAAGGGTGAAGGAAGAAAAGCTATGTAAGTGTCTGGGGGTGAGAGTAAAAAAAAGAAGGAGTGTAATATGTAAGTCTCTGGGGGATGAGAGTAAAAAAGGGAGGGAGTTTTACCTATAGGAAAATGTCTAAAAGTGACATCTAGATGTGCATAAGAGACAGAAGTCCCCAACTGCATTGAATTCGCTCTTATAAATAGGTGAGTTTTCTTCCAGAATGTTCTGTGTTTCTGGGGGAAAAAAATTGATGGTTTCGAAATGTAAAAAGACATTTAGGCGGGAAAGGTGTGGCGTTACGGAGCGGAAAATGAGGCGTTCTGCAGCAAAATCGGAGCGAATAATGCAGAGCAATAAATGCGAATTCAATGCATGGGGACTCAACGAAAACGTCACCCTTGAGAGTTAATGCTGCAGTTACGACTCGCTGAGGATCCAAGGGTCGTTACAACCTCGGGTCGGCAAAGGTTACGAAAGTGTTTCGAAGTCTTCACCTCGGCTCGATATAACAGTCTTGGTTGTCATCGGTTGGGGACTGTGAACAGTCGTTGTCGGCTCGGCCCCTATTCGTGAAGCTCGGCACCAAGCCGAGGGAACTATTGATGATGTGGATTAGTGACACATAGCATAATTACCTAAATTGTTCTAGAAGTGCCTACGTGGCAGTCTCATTAAGGGCAACTATGTAATTCCGCTTCAGCTGGACTAAACACACAGATAGCCTTATGCCTCATTATGTAATTCTATAAATAAAGGGTTGGGGTGCTACTAAAAAGGGATCGAAATTCAGAGAACTAAACACACTTCTGACATTCAGCTCTTCCACTTTCTCTCTCCTCCTAGAATCAAATTTTAGCTTCTTCATCGGTCTTGTGCTTTATATGCTTTGTGTTCTTATCTGCGCGATAGTTTATGGGTTTGTGCTTTAGGATGAGCACAAAAGACCTGCAAAAATGTTTGAATTTATCTTTGTTGGTTGATCTATTTTTCCAGTTTATAATATTTGTTTTTTTAGTGTAAAATTATTTCATGTTTTAGAAGAGAACTGTAGCAGTTCTAACTACCAATCGACAAGTATTTTATAAAATTATTTTGATTTTGAATATTTGTAGGATTGAGTCTTAATGAATTAGCTCAATTAGATATGCATATTATGTTGATCTTATATACATGTATATTTTGAATTGGAACTTGATTGAGAATTATTCTTGAATAATTGAATAAAGGACAATTGCTAAAAAATAGGAGAGGTAGTGAAATACTATGGGCAACTGCTTAATAAAGGTAAGAGATATGATAGAGGTAGTGGAGAATGAATTGGCAGTGACGATTGGTGAGAAAATTGGAGGTGCATGTGAATGGACAGGTGGCGGCAAAAGGAACACTAGTGAAGGAGATGAGAATGGAGAATGAACTGATGGAGATGGTGATAGAAGTGAACCAACTACGGAAAGAATAGATGGTGGAGTTGAATTAGAATTGGTGTTGGTGGAGAATAAGATTTGGTGATAATTAGGTTTACAAAAGCAAATAATCATGTTCAAAATTATGTATGGACTTGTTTTTCCCGCTTGTTTATTTTGAACTTTAAATAGTGATTTACCCTATAAGTTATCACCTTTGGTTTCTTTAAGCTCTAGAAAAAGGATTTAAATAAGAGGGAAAGATGGAAAATCATCTATCCATTTAAATGTGTGACATCTCTTTTTACAAAATATCAGATTGGTTGGATATTTATCAATACATCATTCTAGTTTATTTTATGGACAAAACTACATGGCTAACGATATTGCAAGAGCAAATTTGCTCAAAATGACAAGACTACCCTTGTCAAAGTAAAAAACATTGAATTAAATCAACATGTGGAACCCACTAACAATTTGTCTTCCCTTACTTTTCATTCTCTTATTTCTCAGTCCCCTCATTCGGCCAGCCTTTAGGCTTTATCTCCATTTTTCATTTTACATTTTCTAGAAACAACAAAAAATCTAAAAAGTAAAAACTTAATTCATTCATAATAAAATCTCAATAGAAAACCTAACCCTGTGAGCCTGAGAAGAACCAATGGAATTAACTCCATTATCCAGCAATGGTCACTGTAAAATCAAGACAAAATTTTGCCCAGAACCCATTTTTTCAACAAATTCAATCCTTCCAATTCATTGATAAATAAATAAGTTGAAATTCTACATCACTCAAAAAACACCATTCAAACTAAAGAAGAAGACACAATATCACATCACCATAACTTTGAAGAACAAACTAAAACTCATCATTAAATAGTAATCAAAACTTAAACAATTAAATGACTGAGATGGGAGATAGAAGAACAAAGAGAGAAAAAATAAAGAGTGCGGCTAGCAGAGAGACAGAAAAAGAGGAGATCGAAAAAGGGTAAATGGCAAACATTGACAGAGGGTGAAATCAAAATTCAGTGATCAGTGATGGGTGAGCGAAGAGAAAAGAGAGATCTGGGATAATGCACTATATAGGACAATTTCTAAATTAGTCTGCATAACAATGAGGACAATGTTGTCGTTTAATTTAATGTAAAATTACTCTGGAAATATCGCCAACCAAACTATAGAGTTTCAATTTCCCTAATACTCTAAACATTTAGTAAAAAGGGAAAATCGCTGAAATAGTCCCTCAACTTTTGCACTTTAGCCAAAATAGTCCCTCAACTTTTTTTGTAGCCAGAATGGTACTCCAACTTTTATTTTTTAGCCAAGATAGTCCTTTCATCTGAAATTTATAAAAAAAAATTATGGTGGCTACACCATAAAAGGACTTATTTGGCTAAAAAAAAGAAGTTAAAGGACTATTCTGGCTAAAAAAAAAGTTGAAGGACTATTCTGGCTAAAAAGAAAGTTGAGGGACTATTCTGGCTAAAATGCAAAAGTTGAGGGACTATTTTGGTGATTTTCCCAAGTAAATATTCCAATTTGCCTTTTAAGTTCGATAATCACTTTTTATAAAGTGTTTTAATTCGCTAAAAAAAATTTATACATTTTACAAAAACGAATTACAAAACTTAAATCAAGATTTAAATCATTCAATACGAGTAGATGATTATACTAATTATTAGACGTAATGAACTTAATAATCAACTGAATAGCTTACTAATTTTTTAATTAATCATTCAATCCAAACATTTTAATTGAGATTCAATAAAATGATAAGAAAAATTGATTTCTATGTAATACAAATGAATACATGAAATGAGGAATAATACGCAATTTTTAATTATATTATATTATTTAGATACAAAAATAAAATAATGTAACTGTAGATATCATTAAAACTAATTGTTACTTATATTATCATAAAAGTAGGAAGATATGTAATCTAACTATATCTAAATAATATCATTCTTGTAATCTAATTACATTTAACTAATATTTATCAAAAAGAACAATAATTTATTATATTACAAAAAGATAGAACTGTTGTAACATTAATTTATTCTTTGCATCTTCTTGCAACTGTATATTTATTAATAATTAATTATTCAATATCAATAATCATTATTCTAAAGTGATTATATAATCGTAATATAATAAAAAATAATTTTAATAGTATGCCCTATTGATTACATTAGAGACATCTTATAATCTATTTATTTAATTTAAGTAATTCAAGTACTCTACTAATGGAGTTCATGCAATGCACTAAAGGATTAACAAAGAAGACTTGGTTGTAAAGTTGCCAGAATCGAAAAAAAAAAACAAAAACTAATCCAAAAGAATGGTAAAGAAATACAATCCTCCAAATTTATACAAACACACGCAGAAAAGGCAATTATTGGCATGCTTTTTTTCCTTTTTATTTTTTTTTCAATTAAATAAAAAACAACTTTTTCATAACAATATCAACTTACATATATTTATATAAAGTTGTACTCTTCTAAAAGGTCAAGATTATATTTTAAAATACAATCATGGCCACAGGCAAACATAAGGTTGAATTATACTACGGTATGTGTAAAATTAGGTTTATTGTACTTATTTAAATACTAAAATTTATAATTCATATTTTTAACTTTTGATTTCTTAATTTCATTTTGGTTACATTTTGTGAGATAACCATAAAAAGTTCAACACTCGAGTGGTTTTCAAATATTCATTAAGAACATGAACCATTTGATCCCTAATTGCCTTATCAAATTTCAATTGCTAAGTATATAGGTAGATACATATCTTTAATACAATTTCACTAGCATTTTATGCGTTGAACATGGTAAGTACAGAGAAATACTCTTCAAAGAACAATTACTTAAAAAAATCAATTCATCATTTTTGCCTTACAGTTGAGGGCATAGATTAAGAATTGATTTATGAAATAAAACCAATTCGTTACTTATTTTTGTTTGTCTTTACATGATTTAATTAATAAAGTTTTATGTCATCATTATTATTTTATTAATATTTTTTTTTGTAAAAATTAAATATAAATATTCGTACTCCCGTGCTATGGGATATTCCGCTAGTTTAGTAAAAAGCAAAAGCAAAAAGACACACTATAAACATTCATATTATGAATTTCTTTTTAATTAGATTATATTACGTTGTTGAAAAATAAATCTGTACTAACATCAGTTGGAAAATCATATCATGAAATGGTCTAAAATATTTGTTTGGTGCACTCAATAGTGTCGTTGAACGGGTAATAAACTCTAGTTTCCAAGGTTTTATTGTGATAATGGTTTGTTTTATTCTCTTGGCACCAAAAGTACCACACTTTCGGGGTGGAGGTTGTTACGAGAGCTTTTCCCCACAATTCCAAAGAGAGGCTGTATTCTACTTGGATGAAACCCAGCCAACTCTTACAATTCCGGAGGGAGGCTGCATTTTACTTGCATGAAACGTCTATTGGGAGGAAGTTCCACTGTTACATGGATTGTTTTACGAATTGGTACGTGGTCTGCATGAAACCTCTATTGAGAGGAAGTTTCACTGTTACATGGATTGTGGTACGGATTGATACGTTGTTCGAATACGGGTACGCGATACAGGACTTTTGTCAGTACGTGGAACAGAGAGGTAAGTTTACGTGGATCACTTTTTTAGGATCGAAATTCGTTATTTAGGATCGTTATTTAATTTAGAATTGAGTAGTTAAAAAATTATAAGTACTGATAGCTAATAAGTTTACCTACAATTTTTTAATCTCATTAAATAACTGTATTCTTATATATAAAAAGAAGTTGACAAGTATTTAAATTTTTATTTCTATTATTTCCTATATGACTCCTACTCTCCCTAAAGAAGTTGATAAGTACAAAACTTCTTGTTTATCATTGTTCACTCTTACTCTCCCTTCCTCTCACAACTCTTTGGGAACACTCAAAACAGCGTTTTGGATCGCAAACGATCCATGTTCTGGAACGATTATACCCGGAATGCGAATCGCAAGAAAGAAAAGCGATCCATATAGTTCTCGTGGTCAGAGGCTGCCACCACCAAAATATTTAAAATTATGTTTTTCTCATTTTAAAATTTTTTAAATTATTATTATGCTATTATAAAATTTAGATTTTATTCCTTCAAAAATTTTAGAGAATATAAAGAAGTGTTTCCTATGTATGTATTATATAGTCTAATTCTCCAAAAATTTTAAAAAAATATTATTTTTCTTGATATTTTTTAAAAAATTTAATAACTCCCTTTAAAAAAATTTAAACTTTACCCTGTAAAATTTTATAAAAATTCTAAAATTATTTCTCTAAAAATATGTATATATAATTTTTACCCCCAAAATTCGCTCTTGAGTCTACCCCTGCTCGTGGTGTTAGGATGACAGAATATTATTATAAAAACCTTTCTCGAGAGGAATGTATCAACAATCAACAACAATCAACGTACAGCCACATTATTTTTGTTAAAAAACTCTAGTTTTAAAATGTTGAGTAGATTTTAAAAGACTAATTATTTGCATATTGTTGTGGTTATTGTAATATAACTCTCATCTTACATTATTTTTTACCATTAATTTGATGGACTGCAATTGGCAGAAAGTGCTTGGGCAAATGATTCTTTTAAGACAGTGCTGTCTTTGTCTTTCTCCCCATAGTCCATACTGTGATTACTATCAACATCTTGGAATTTGGAGGCAAATATTAGCATAAACCATAATATTTCCACTCCAATTCGATAAATATTCTTCATGGATCCTATTTTTTTTCCCTCAGATGACAAATTAAAATTTTATCATTTTTGAAGAATTTGAAGTCGTATAGATCTGTTGATATATATATATATATGCAAAACTTTTTGTAAGAATTCAAAGTCGTTATTCAGTCGTAAAGTGTTAGAAATTTTATAAATTTGATATTTTATATTTAGCCAAGAATGCAAGTTAAAGAAATAATTCTAATTAAAAGAAGTGAAATCGTCATAATTTATTGTCATTACAAAAATTTGTTTCTTAACTTAATTGAACTAAAAAATGCCAACAAAAACGTGGAATTCAATTTTAAGCATCCATCTAGATCAAATTCTACATATTCTCTTTATGAAAATATGATTTATCCTACAAAAATAAACAAAGAAAAAAGATTAGAATATAATAGGGATAAAATAGACATAATATTTACATAACATAATAAATAAATTTTTGTACTCAAAAGAATAGTAAGGATTAAAGTACTAGATGTGTTACAGTTTAAGGAAATAAGTATAATTAACGCATTATTTTATTAGAAGAATGTACCAACCATTTTGTAAGCAAAAATTGCCACTTAATTCTAAAGATGTAGCACTTTATTTGCAAAACGAAGTCCTACTTCATTAGAAAGAAAATTTCATACAAGTTTGTTGAAAATATTTATTGTTATTTAGCTAACTTTCACTTTATTAGCAAAATGTACCAATTTATTAGCAAAATATTCCACTCATTCAAAATTTACAATATTGTTTTCTTAGCAAAATTACTAATTTATTGGGATAGCACGACCTTCATTATCCAAAGGTACCGTTTTTATTAGCAAAATTTACTGTTTCATTTGAAAAAATTGCAAATTCAATACAAAAATTACCACTTTATCGTCAAAATGTACCATTTTCTTAGGGGAAAATACTTAGGTAGACCCGATCTTTGACCCCACTTTTAGACCTTGTGGCTAGGATTAAAATTTAAAAAATCTTGCTTACATCAGTTGATGTCATAAATTCTCTAAAATTTAATTCACACCACAGAATTTACAAGTAGGACCAAAGATCGGGTCTATCTAAGTATTTTCCTTTCCTTATACAAATACCACAGCAAAGTGGACCGAATTGGAAATTCTTTATACCCATTGGGTTTCTGCACTATACTGAATGCTCAATTGTAGCTTAGCAAACTGGACCAAATTGGTAATTCTGAATACACTTGGTCTAAGCCCATCAAAAAGCCCAAAGGGGGGTTCAGTGGGTACTGGGTAGGCCTCTTGCCATTTCTCTTATACCTAAAAGAAAAAATAAATCATATAATTCTTTTCTTTGTCAAATAATTTTTTCTCTTGAAAATAAAGGTAAATTTTGTAAAGAAAAATACCTAGAAAAGGGGAAAAAAAGGCTAAAACAGTAAAAAAGTTAAGGAAAAAAGACCTAAATAATGAGAAATTTATAAAACTCATAAGCACAAGGTCTATCATTTGTTTTTTGCTTTGGTAAAAAAATGTTAAATATTTATTTATGGAAAATTCTACAGTTCATTATAGGGAATCATTTCCTTGTATTTTAAATGTTTATACAATACAAAATTATATATTTTAAAAATTTGTATTGTATAAATTTTTAAAGTCAAGAGAAGAATTGTTTTTAAAAAAATTGTAGAATTTCGCTTTATTAAATCTAGATGCTTGAGAATAAATAGTTAAAAGCAGGAAAGTAAAAAATAAAAAAACTTTATTAGAAAATAAAAATATGGTAGTCAAATTAAATAGAGCAAACGGAAAATATTAAAATAGAAGAAAAATTCCTACAAGACTACAGTCTAAGAGAAGGGTCTGACTTAGTAGCAACTAGGAAGTACAACCCAAATCTAACACTTCTGAACAGTATTAAATGCAATAAGTGAAAAAAGGTCAATGCTCTCTCTCTAACCCTTCCGCCTTCTTTATCTTGTGGCCTTCTTTCATCGCCCCTTTACCTCTTCTGGATATTTTATACAAGTTTGATATCTCTCTCTTGAACTCATCAATCTTATTCCACCTATAATCTGGTCACGAACTGGAGGAGTTTTATTATTCTGTGATCTGAAAGGTTAGAATTTGTTTTTTTTTTTTTTTTTTAATTTGTGATTTTTTTTTCTTTGTTTCTGAATGAAAATAAAATAAAAACTATACAGATCATTGATCAATCATGAGATGCTGTTAATTTTCATGATTGCAGATCGGAACTTTGCACCAGTTTTATGATATGGAATAATTGTGGTTAATATTTTCATTTTTATTTGTTGTAGATCTATAAGATTTGGCGCCTCATATGATCTCATGAATTCCCCAATTATTCCATATTTGATTTTCTTTAATATTTGAAATCGTAAATCTATTTGTTGTTAGTATTCGTGGAGGTTTGTGGTTTAATATGGATTTGAAATTATTGGCAGCCTGAATATGTTATTAGTACCTTAATTTTTCTAGAATTGGTTTTCAAGGGAATAGATTAGCCTTTATTGTGTCCAAATTTGCTTATGATTTGAACACGTTCTCAGTTTTGATATACTTCTAAGGAAAAAAAAAAAAAGAAAGTTAAATATTTGGCAAACAGTAAAAAGAAGAAATGCCCGATTAATCTCTAAATTGAATTGCTGTCTCTTATACACATCTAGATGTGTATAAGAGACAGGTGGGGATGGCATCCCCAGCCGAGCACATGCTATTTTTCAGGACTGAAAGCAGG
Organism: Cinchona pubescens; assembly: GCA_025175665.1. Lineage (NCBI taxonomy): Eukaryota > Viridiplantae > Streptophyta > Magnoliopsida > Gentianales > Rubiaceae > Cinchona > Cinchona pubescens. The sequence goes on along the minus strand of JANKKI010000059.1, from coordinate 3,757,584 downwards.
GTGTCTCCCTTGTTATGGCATGGCAACGATGCTATTTTTCAAGATTGAAAGCGACTGACTGTGAGTTTGTAATCAATTTAGTCTCATATATTCTTTTTTCTCTTTGTTTTTTTTTTTGTTTTTTTCCCCTTGATTCGGGGAAACTAGTGTTTTTTTTTCTTGATTCTATGGTGAGGAAAGGAAATGAAGGAAAAGGATCCTAGGAAAATAATTCTATTGTTTGGATTGTGGATCTGGCAAAAGAAAAGAAAAGAAAATGAAACACTACACACAAAAAAGAGAATCTGTTTTAAATTGTAATAGTCAATATGATTAACAAATAAAGAAAAGTAAATGTGTCAAAACCAACAATTGTAATAATTATAATCTCTCATATTATCTTTTTTTGGGCTAAACATGGATGGAATGGTATGCATGTAGGCCATCACCTCGTCATATAAATATACTCAATCCTTCTTGTTTATGATTAAACAAATCAACTAATTCAGGCCTTTTTTATTTTTTTTTGGGTGAAGAAATTTCAGGATTTGTCTATTTTTGGCATAAGAGGGGAAAATATGTTCAACAAAATATTTTTTTGATAAGGAAAAAATTCATCCATTTAAATCGAAAATATTGATTAATAAGGAAAATATTTATTGAAAAATATTTTTAATAAGGAAAAAAATTCATTATAGCATAGTCAACTTAATTTTTTGAAAATTGAACATTAGTACATATAATTAAATCAAAAGACTTTGCAAAATATTTGTAATTTTATTCTTAGCCTCAAAATTGAAATATCTTGATTGACTCCTACATGATAGAAAATAAATAAATAGAATTATTGAAATAATAAAATTGCATAATACCTGATAATGCTCCATGTAAATAACGAATTATGGACCTTTTGCTAGTAAGACATTAATTAATAATACCATTATTTTCCCAAGTATGCAATTAAGATAAGCAGTATGAGGATTGAATATGGTGTCTTGAATTATCTATTTCACCTGTTTAATTGCCATCCAGAAAATAGCAGTAATAAAGTGTATCACCAAAAAGTATCGACACAAGAAGATCCAAAAGATGTTCTAACGACCATAAGTTGGAAGACTAAAAATGAATGTAGTAGAGCAGTAGGGTAGTAAAGCAGGCAGAGAAGAAAGTTGGGTGAGGCAAGTGAAACACTTATTTTAAGCAGGTCTGTCAGCATAAGCACTCCCCTGCACATTCCCCTGCACAGAAAGCAGATTTGTAAGTAAGGATAGTTTCAGATACCTCCCTTGAAGTTTACCTTAATATCACCTAGCACCCCTTAACTTTGAAAAATACCACTTCTCCCTTAACTTTTATATGCTTGTAACTTTGTCAATCCATGGTAAAGAAGTAACATTAAATAAATTTTTTTAGAATAGAGAGAATATTTTTATTCCAAAATTACCCGTTTAGTTAGTGGAGTATTTAAAGAAAAAGAAAACTGAGGGGTGTATCTGCAATTGTTTGCATGTCAGGGGGTAGAAGTTCTATTCCAATTAGCTAGACTTGTCCACCAAATGCATGAGTTGAGACAATGAATAGGGGCTGAGAAATCAAGCAAAGCAATTAAAAGTTATTGTGAAGTGAATCTGGAGTTTCAATCATGTAGTGCACCAACAATGTCATGTAGTACACAATCTGTCCCCATCCTTTGAATTTGGTGTTTCAATCCTGAAGTTCTTAGTAAAAAGTACATGCAAACATAATCTATCAAAAAGACATAGAACTGTGAAAAAAAACAGGTTTTAGGATCCAAGCTGCCCAACAAGGCATTCAGACAACAACTTACCAGTTTATGCACCTAAGGTTAGCTATTTTAAGTTCATCAGTTGATAAATCTAATCTATCTTTAAACACATTTCAGCAAACAAGTAACTGTGTGATAGACATGAAATAAGCTATAAATATGTCTGATCAGGCTAGTATTTTACATTATATGGCCTTTAAAAACAGAGCTTTTACCCACGTTTAGATGACTATGACTGGAATGAAACTAAGTTCATAGCAAAGACAACATGACCTACTAATAGCCCTTTGTCTAGTTCAAATGCATTAGTCATGATCTAGCAGTCATTTCAAATAATTTCCACAAAAATCAAATGATCTGGAAATAAGTTACAACTTCTTCATTAATATTTAAAACATAAAATAACAACTTATTCATTAATATTTTATGCCTTGCATATGATCATTCAACAAACTATATAATCTTAAGCGATTTCATCTTAAAAGCGACATATTTCACATTTTTATAACACAAAATGATATTCAATGTCACCAAAATGAACGTAGTAGAGCAGGCAGAGAAGAAAGTGAAGTTGGGCAGGAGGAAAGTGAAACACGTAGTTTAGGTATGTCTGCCAGCATAGGCACTCAACCAACATAAGATCACCTGAGTCTCTCATTCACAAATATTCTGTAATTAAGAAAGGACTATGTTCATAAGCATGATAAAGTTTCCCTCTTTCTCATAACTCATGCACAGCACATCAAAAACAGAACATAAAGAAAGAAATTACACAATAATCATTACGGAAAAGGTGGAAAACTAAGATCACCTTCAAAACAGAGAAACAAATATGAAAAATTAACCAAAGGAAGAGAACATAAGCATGATAAAGTTTCCCTCTTTCTCATAACTCATGCACATAGTGTCAAAAACAGAACATAAAGAAAGAAATTACACAATAATCATTACGGAAAAGGTGGAAAACTAAGATCACCTTCAAAACAGAGAAACAAATATGAAAAATTAACCAAAGGAAGAGAACATAAGCATGATAAAGTTTCCCTTATTCTCATAACTCATGCACAGCACATCAAAAACAGAACATAAAGAAAGAAATTACACAATAATCATTACGGAAAAGGTGGAAAACTGAATCATATGCTTTACTGGTTAGAGACATACACAACGTGCAATTCATAACACAAAATGATGCATGAATGAAGCAAATATTACCAACATGAATTACAATGCTAACACCACCATAACCCAAAAAATCTAATATCACAAACAGAATCTAAAGAAATAAATTACACAATAATCATTTCAAAAAGGAGAAAAACTGAAAATATGCATCACTGGTTGGACATAAATTTTTTCTTTTACAAATGCAATTAGCAACTTCCACGCAACATCTTTTATCAACTTTGTGGCCAATTTTGCCAAACTATAACTTTCCTTTTCTTACGAAAGAAAATGAGCATCCATGAAGCCTTTATCTTATTGTTTGAATGTCTTCCTCGCAGGTTAGACTTACACAACATACAGTCTTATAACACAAAATGATGCATCAATGAAGCAAATATATCAACATGCATCACACTTAACACACCACCATAACCAAAAAATATAATACCACAAACAGAATCTAAAGAAGTAAATTACATAACAATCATTTCGGAAAAGTGGAAAAATTGAAAATATGCTTCACTTGTTAGACATACACAACATGCAATTTCACAACACAAAATGATGCATCAATGAAGCAAATATATCAACATGCATTATACTAACACACCAACCATATCTAAATGTCCATCTGTTCAACAATAAGCCATCGATAAACAAATGGAATACTACCAATTATTACCAGATATACACACCTTCAAAACAATTGTTCAGCTGCATTGGTTACAGTATTCTCGTTGAACTATGATTCTGTATTCTTATAGGGCCCCTTTTTATGGCATTCATAGGGCTTCACAATTGGGCATCCTTGGAGGCTGGAAATTTCAATCCTAAGTTTCGACGGATCATACAATCTATTGGCACGTCGATGTTTAATAGCATGGTAGAGCCAAAAACAGGGTGACGTCAGATCCTCATCTAAGATCTCAAGCTAGATCAAAGGAACATCTCATCACACTAGTTATAGTTTTCTTTTAGAAATTCAGAGGATGTATTGTCCGAATTTGAGTTTTACAACAGCAGGAAGGTGAAATCTGACATTTCCTCGTGGACTTTTATTCTACAGGGAATGTTTATATCTAATTTGAGCCCAATTAAAATCATTTCAAAAAAATAAAAATAGTTTATAATGGATCTTCTTGGATCTACTCCATCTAAGAAGATATCCAGTTTTTAAGTTCTGAAATTGAATGTACTGTTGCAGTGTTACTACCATGTACTCCTACAAGAGTTGTTGATTTGTGGGCTTAATTCTTTGCGGTAAAATAGAAAATTGATTCATTTTCCTATCTAAGAAAATAATGAACTTTATTTCCCTTACAAATTTAGTTGGATTTTGTGATTTTTGAAAGTTGGGTAATGATTTTGTCTACATTTTGCGCATATGGAATTGACTGGAACATTTAACCCCAAAAAAAAAATTAGAAAAAACCCCAATTTTTTAGTCTCTTAAAAACTGGTGAAGTACCTGTCAGTTGCGTGCTGCCGGAGCTGCTCTCGGAGCCGCTGCGGTGCTCTTCTGCAACTTGAAAAAAATAATATTATAAATTAGAAAAAAAAAAGGAGAAGATAAAATTCATCGACAAAAGAAAAAATTGGACCTTTTTACAGCTTCTCATGTGATCCCACAGATGCACAAAGCCAGTGATCATTTGTCCACAATATTGACATGGATCGGTTGATTTCAGTGGCCTAAGTCCCTTCTTGTTCTTCACGGTAACCACGGTACACGGCTTCACTCGTCCCATTTTGCAGCGGTAAATCGATTACTATGGGATATTTTTTAGTATGTACGAAGATATGTTGTAATACCCAAAAAAAAGAAGATAATATTTAGTTGGGTCTTGAATGTAAATAGGTAATAGAAATGGCGTTAAAATTCTATTCAAATAAAATTTGGGGCTTAATATATCAATTACTATTAAAGTTAGATTAATAAGTGAATTAGGAAATTTCATTAAACATAATTAAAAACTCTACTTTTTAAGTCGTTTGCGGTAAGCAGAGAATAGACACAGCCGTGATCTGAAAGAAGGAAGTGAGCATCAAGCTTCGGAGAAGGGAGAGGGAATTTTTCATTCAGGTGAGATTGTTGTACAACTAATATTTGTTCTCAATAAAATCGAGGGAAGAAACTGGAAAAAAAAAAAACAAAGGGAGGTGGGGGGAGAAGTTGCGTTCGAAGGCTTGCGAGCTGATTTTTTGTATATCGATTTCAGTTCCAATTACATGCCATCAGCAGACTAATTGTTTATTTATTTCATTTATTTTTTTTTTGATTGATAGGAACTAGTTTTTATTAGTTACAGAATTAAACATCTAAGATGTTACTAAGGGGCATTATGATAAACGTCTATGGTTAGTTTGGTTAAGTTTCAGGCATGTCGTTATCAATTTGTATATTATCATTCTTGTAGTCTTTTTATTTTTTATTTCGTTAGAAGCAATGTAGCCATTAAGTTAAAGGGAAAAAAATTGATCTCAAGAGTAGACATTACAGTTGCATAAGGGATTCAATTGGTAGACAGGGATTTGACGACATTAAATTATAGTGTTAGGATTTGGAATAACTTGCTTATTTAATAATTTTATTTTAGATTTCCAATTGGCCGGAGCGACTTAACGCGTAATAGTCAAGGGGACCATTGGGTTTAGTGATCATAATCGAGGATGAGATAAGTGGTCTTATTCCGAATTAGTGTTTTCGTGTATATATATATATATAGTTGTATTATGATAAAATTTGTTTTGGACAAAATCGTGTTTATACTTGTTTAAACTTTAAATCAGATCAAGTATGCAATAGTGATTGTTGTGAAATTATGTGCTATCCAATAATGGTTGATTAGTTTATGATCCAACTTGTGACCTAGGTTATGCTTGACTTATGATCCAGATTACCTTGATAGTTAATAACGTCTGTTTAGTGTTTCTTATTTCTCATAGAAGTGTTCCTTTTATTGGTACATATGACGTATTGATACTGTATGGTTAATTTGAAAATATCAATGTCATTGTTTAAATTTTGTTATAATATTATATAGTACCATTGCTTGATCCAACTACTTTAGGATTAGGTTACTTGCTGAGTTTGTGCTCACTCCACGACAGCATTTATTTTTTTCCAAATTAAGTTGACTTGGTTGCTAGCTATAGCATGGTGAAGCAGTGTAGGAAGCATTTTAACTTTCTTCGTTTATTTTCGTAGTGAATAATTTATGCAATTCTCACTGTTTGGGAGGCATTTGTCATTGATTTTTTTTTTTTTGAGAGATATTGATAAAACTAATTACCAACAATTTTACTGTTGAGCAGTCAAATTGTTATAGTGGCTGTAGAATTTTTATTTGGGAATTAAAACTACTTGGTTTAAGTTTGTATTATCAAACTTATGTACTGTTCTAATATTAATTATTGAGGTATAGATGCTCTATACTAGTAACGTTCAGAATGGTGTAATTTGTTGTTTATGAGCAAGGTTTAGCCTTACGCGCTTAAGGGGCAATCCCTTGGGTGCGAGGCAGTTGTTTCACCTTCATTCAAGGAGTGACAATAGCACTTATATGATCTAAGGATTAATTCAATTTTATACCTTTCAACTTATATTAAATTTTTAGTGTTTTCTTTACACTCTAAATTTTAGTGTTGGACAATTTGTATCTTGAACTCTCAAATTCGTTCAACTTTAGTCATTTTTTAACGTCGTCTAAAAGATTAATGAAATTTTTTCGTGTGTACAACAAATTCAGTAGGATTTACAACAAATGTTTTTACGTGCAAAAACAAATATTCCATTAACTTTTTTGACGGAATTAAAAAAAAGGGTTAAAGTGTGACAAATTTGAGGGTTGAAGGTGTAAATTGTCTAAAATTAAAATTCAAGATGCAAAGTAAGAATTGAATATAAGGTGAGAGGTGCAAAATAAAATTAGTTTTATGAACTAATTATTGGATTGATAACACTTTGGCCCTTATAATTACGTTTTACCACGTGAATTTAAAAAGGAGTTACTTTGCCCCCTTGAGTTAATGTTATCCAAGAGTAGAGCTATTACAAAAATGTGTATGACAAAATACAATTTTTGCCCTTATAATTTTAGAATAGTAAAATCTATCATTTTAATTACGTAAATCTCGTAATTATTAAAAAGGCTACATAAATAACGTGATGTCTCATGTGTCTTCTCTAATATTCATGAGGTTTACGAGTAGGACTGTAGACTAAGACCACCTAAATATTTTTCAATTGAATATAGTATACACCTTATGTCATAATTATATTTATAAACCTTTCTATCGAATACATGAAAATATGTAATATTTCTTTCTTTCACAATTATAATTTTTCAATTTATTTTTCTTTGTTTTAAAAGATTGGAAGTCTTAAAATGATAAGCATTGTGTATATAAATAAAAGAAGGCCTTTTATGCAATTATAGTCTCTTAAATTGATCTAGATGTGTATAAGAGACAGCTATTTAGAGAAAGTATTTCTTATGTTAAGTTTTAAAATTTGTATTGTTATTGTTCCATATTTTATTCAAATATAGATATTATAGCCAAAATATGAATAAGTATATATTTGAATATTGGCTCTTTTTTTTAATAATTTGCACAATTATTATTTTTATGGCATATGAAACACTAGGGGTATTCATATATCGGCTACCAGTCTATATGTCTATCAAAATATTTTAATCGGTTGAACCAGTTCAAGAAAAATTGAACCGTATTCGGTTCATATTAATAGACCGTTTACCTGTTAGAATCGGTTCAAAACTGCGGGTGCCCAAAACGGCAATTTTATACTTATTTTCTTCATTAATTTTTCAATAAAAAAAAACTTCAACTACTAATTACATAAATGTCCTTTTACATAAAATCGAGTGGAGAAATTAATGAAAAATTAAATAAAGTCTCTTGAAATTAACCTTATTTTGTAAAATTACAAAGATACCCCTTCATATGGACTGTTCGAAGTTACTTGCCGGTTCAGGAAAATGTGAATCGTTATCCGAACTGGTCCCTTAAATATCCTAACTGCTATCTGAGTCAGTATAAATAACCAATATATTTACTCTTTATTTACGGTTTGGAATGAATAAATTTCACCCGTTTTTCGGTTCATCAAGGTGTTTTTTTAACACCCCTGTGAAACACTAGATTTTTCTATCTCTTTCTAAGACATCTTAAAAGGCTTAATCCGACCATGGTATGTGTAAAGTAGGCACCTCAAAAATCCGGTATAATAGACCCAACTTAACCACCCGAGAACATAGTAAAATTTGGAGTTAAATGAATCACGACATCATGCTGTATGTAGCTTTTCCCTCTGTCTTACCGGCAAGGATTCTCTCTATTTACCATTTTTAAATAAGTTAAACCTCACTATTTAAGCAAATGAAGGATTAGATTTGATTCACATTGTCATTGTATTTAGTTTAACATTCACAACAACCGAGTTCAATTCATCTTTTGTTTATATAGCAAATTTAAGTTTAAATAGAAGAAAAATAATTAAATTTTTAAAAGAAATTTAATGACATTATAATATTTTGTTACTACAAATTTAATAACTTGCTAAACTTTTGTTGTAATTTTTATTTGTTACAAGAAGTTAATTATTATTTTTGAGTTAATAAATAAGAATGTTATTAAAATAAAATAATTAATTTTCTTAAGGGATAATGATTTATAAAAAAAAAATGAAAACTAGTAGTTTTGTCATCAAAATTTATAGAAATAATGATTTGGCAAATATTTTATATTTTGTTATGTCTCTACATGAATTGTAACTCATATAAGGGATGAATGGAAGACCTCCATTTATGCTTTAATGAAAAGGATCCTTGTTCTTAGAGATGACAATTTGATCCAAATCCATTTATTAAACAAACCATTCAAATTCAAATGCATATGGATATTACTAAAAAGTTTAATGGACAAAAATGATTTATCCATTTAAAACCACTACTATGGTATATTTTAATGGATAATTTATTTAAACCATATAAATTCATTTAACTATAGTAAAATATCAAAAAGTGATAATTCACACTCATAAATGGATACTTACACACACTTATACACATTTACACACTCACACAAACACTCTTACCAACTCACACACACACACACTCTCTCATTGACACACATACTCTTAGACGCACACTTACACACACACATACTTACAAACACACACTAAAAAACACTCATACTCACACACTTACATACACAATCTCAATGACTTACACACACACACTTGCACACACCCAAATCCACTTACACACTCACACATATATTTACACACAATAACACGCTCTTACAAGCACCCACACATATTCACACACATTTGTACACACACTGACACATTATTACACACATACATACTGATCAAACACACTCTTTTTCACATACACATTCTTACACACATTTACACACACAAAACCCATATATTTGTTAACGGTGAAGTTCAAAGAAATCTCATGAAAACTAGTTAGAGCAGTGTGATTGATTAAGGTGAAACACATAAGTATGCTTGATTTACGAATTCACTGGTCAATCTATGCCTATTAAGGAAGTCACATAAGTCACATGTTAGATGAAATCACTCGCATGGATATCACCTGACAACAAATGTCTCATGTGACATTTTTTCAAATTCTTTATTAGCACACAATCTACTAATGTAAACCAAATAAACCTAAACAGTTTTTTCAAACCCAAATTATGTGGACAAGATAGAATGACAACATAGTATAATTTAGACGGTAAGACACTTTTATATGATCTATTAGTTATTAATGAGACAGTAAAAAGGTGAATTTACAAAAAATGGTGACAAGATAAGATGATGAACTCTTACATGCGGTGTTTCTTAGCAAATGGCATGTGATATGGCACTCAAAACTAATGAAATTTTAGTAATTAGTTTGATTTTTGGGTCCACTGCTAAAAATAATGGAAATTCTTTGATTTGAAAATACTAACATTACATGCCACCTGATATGAATTTCTCATAATAAAATTTTTACTAGTTATTATTCGGATTTTTTTTAACTCAACTTAGTTGTCATGTCGTGATTACATATTGCCAGCTTGATAAATACATATTGAAGAATTTTTATTTTTTTTTAATATATAGAAACTTACTGCTATTGAAATCTAAATGGTATTTCTCAAACTAAGAATTTTACGCACTTAAATTTATTTTCTTAACCAGAGATGGAAAAGTACAAGACAATGTTTCTCTAAATAACACTGGACAAAAAAATTTTAAACTAACGAATATTTGATTCTTGTGTATCAAAAGAGAAAGGAGATGACATCAAAATACTCTCATCTTCCAAGTCATAAACGTGTATGGCCGCCCCATGATTTATGAAGTCATATTCGATTCTCTTTTAAAAAAATAAATTAAAGACATTCAAGGAAAATTAAAAATATACATATATTAGACTTTTGTTTTTTCGGGCTAAACAACACCAATTTTGTAAAACATAGTATGAAGTTCAATAGAAAGACCAAAATTTGAAGGGTAAAACTAATCTGTAAAAATTGTAATTTTTTTTTCCAAATTGTAGGGCAAAATATATATATATATATATATATATATATATATATATATACATACTGTCTCTTATAAATCTAGATGAAGATAAACATGATTTCTTTACCGAGAATTACAGGTAAAAAGCGTGTGTACTAACCTTTTTGTTGTGAGCGATTGACCCTCGAGAAGCTCGTTTTGGAGCCATCTTAATTCCTGCGCATTACAACAAAAGTTAAATTAACTTCGATTTTGGTCAAAATATATGAATTTGATGGATATTATCAACGAACAATAATTGCAACAAGAAAAAAGCACTAATAATTATTTCGTAATTCCAGAAAAAATAAGTCACACACTAAATTAAATAGGCAATTTTAGGCTTTCTAGCAAATACATTGCATTAATTATTGAAATAGTAGATAAAACGATATTCAAGTGTATACCAAACATGGAAGAATAAATCGAAAAAAGAGCATTTAAAGTAGGCCATAATATAGGATTTTTTGTCTCACATTTTATGTCATTTACTGTCACATTACTTAATGAATTATCAAGATTAGGTGATGTGATTTTAGTGAGATAGTTATGACTAGTTTATTATATAGTATAACAGAGAGTGACATAAGATGTGAGATAGAAAATTCTTAGCGTATTTTAGATTACATAAAACATTAAGGGGCAGATACAAAAGTACCTTTTTCGACCGTCTTAGGCTCTCACACTTCCTCGTTCGATTTTAATCGAATACAAAAGTGGCTATTTAAAAAGTTATAATATGTGCATATTTGGAACCTTTTAAGTTTAGGAGTCTAAAAGTTTAAGGTTATTGTCAATATTTCCTAAAATATGATTCCTACCAACAAAATGATTTAGACAAAAAAAAAAAAAAAAAGGGAAGAATTCTGAAATTCTGATCAAACTATTTAAAGTTATAAGATCTTCCTCCCAAAATTAATTTGAGGTTTATAAATAAGTCTGTAAAATATACTCTCTTTTCCTTCATTATATGACCTCTACTTACAAAGAACCGTTTGTTCGGGTAACTTATTTTATCTTAATTATTTGCACTCACTGTGATTCGTTAACGAATTTCTCAGTAGATATGTTTCTTTGTGTACGATTTCGGACCATATTAAACTTAATTATCAAACCTGCCGTTAATTTTGGGAGTATTTGGTGACTCTTGTTTTTCTGCTTTGACTCCGGAAACCATCTCACATTAGGTGAGTTGGCACCAAGTACTTTGCTTGGGTGTAAGATTAGGAGTTCGAATCCTCTCACATGCTTAGGTTAGAGGCTACGTTCTTTATCCTTGGTTCAATTGGGCCTTCCCTTTCTCTAGAATTTAGACAGATAGAAGTAGATTAGATTGTTACTGTTTGAAAAAAAAATTGAGTCCAAAAAAAATGGTCCTCCCCTTCCTCTAGAATTTAGATAGATAGAAATAAATTAGATTGTTACCATTTGGAAAAAAAAAAAAAAAAATGGGCTTCCCCTTCCTCTAGAATTTAGATAGATAGGAATAGATTAGATTGTTACCATTTTTGATAGATAGGAATAGGTTATATAGTTACCATTTGAAAAAAAAAAACTCACGGCGGTCATTGTCCATTGATTTATTGTTTCTAATAGGAAATATTTAGGTAGATATAGTCTAGATTTAACTTTATTTGTAGATCATCTGGTATAGATTGAATGTTATGGAATTTGTGATATTAACTAATATAAGTAAAATTATATAAAATTTAATTTTGACCATAAGGTCTACCGATAGGGTTCAATCCAAATTTGTATGGTAATATCTTCCATTTCTAATTTGCACAATAAATTAAAATTTTATTTAAAATTCTTATTTCACAGTTTTTTAATTTGAATGAATTTTTTTTTTTTTTTTACTTTTTGTGAAAAAAACAATAACTTCATTGATATAACTTGAAATTTCAAGATAATTACATTAGGATCAAATTGTGCTTGCTCTTACAACCACAGGTTCCTACTTTACATTAGAAACAAGAGATTTTGCAAATTTAGCAACTTTGACTAAGTTGTACGATATCTAGCACTATCCAAAAAATTTCGTTGTTTTTCTGATCTATAAGACTTTGGCAATAAGACTCAAAATAAAACCATCCTACAATTTTATTGTCCGGCACAGATTCTGGATGCCTACAGTCATAGATTAAGCGCTAGAGTTTCTTCAATACTTGGATCACTAACTTTTTGCTTTGCACAACCCCCAACTGTCAAGATCTCTCTCTTCCAATCAATGTTTTGAAAACCAGACCGGGTATTGAATTGGTGTCCTGTTCGATTCGCAGTTCAACTAATCCGACCGGTTAAACCGGTCGATTCACTAATTTAGTTTTTTTTTTAATTAAAAGTGTAGTATAATTTAAAATGACTTAAAATATATTTATATAAAATCTAAAATAGAAAATAAATACTATTTTTGGAGAATTATTGTCCTAATACCAAAAAATACTGATCAAATTTTTAATAAAAAAAATAAAATTTGTACAAAAATAAGTATAAAAAAGATAAAAAAATAATAACTTAATAATTTAAGTTTTGGTGTGTATAATGTTTTGCCATTTTGGAATTTATTTCACGATTTTTAAAAAATTTTCTGTCTATTTAAATCATTTTTTATTCTGAAAGTTAAAAAATCATCAAAATCGATTCAAATTGATTTTTTATCAGATTATACATGTTAGAATTTTTATACAGGACTTATAGATGAACCGGAATGGTGACTAAAGTCTGATTCGCGGTCCGACTGATCAAATCTACCGATCTGGTCCAATTTTGAAAACATTGCTTCCAATTCTTAGCTACAATGTCCCATCCAATTCTGACCACCTTATTGACCATTGCAGCATCTCTATTAATTCTAATAGGAAAATATTTATGTAGATTCGATCTTTGATCCCACCTGTAAACCCTGTGGTCAGGATTAAATCTTAAAAAATTTTACTTACATCAGCTGAATTAATGTGAGATGAAATATCTAGTCCGTCCAAATATATTGTCATTACTTATTTAAACTGAAAAATTTTAAGAGTTAATTTGACTTTACATCTTAACATTTAGGGTCATATTATTTTAATGTTTAACATTACGTTTTATCTACTAAAACTCGGGGCTAAAGTCAAATCTATTCGTGTTTTATTTCCCAAAATTTAATTAATGTTGTGTGAGCTAAAGTAATGGGGACTTTAATCAATTTGAAAAATATCTAGATAGACTTGGTATTTGATCTTGGTTGTAAACTCTAATGTGTAGCTTAAACCTAACAAAATAAATGACATCAATTGATGTAAATAAAATTCTATAAGACTTAATTTTAACTACGATATCTACGAGTGAAGTCCAAAAATTAAGTTTACTTAAGCATTTTACAAACAGGTTAAGCTAAAATTCACCCAATTACATGAGTATGTTTATAATTTTGCTGCTGGTATGTGTGTATATGTGAATATGTTTGCATATTCTGTATTTTTATGAGACTATACTCTTATATGGTGTGTATATTTCTTATATGGTGTGTATTTTTATGGGACTATACTCTTATATGGTGTGTATATGAAGATCAAAATGTGTAAGAGTGAAAAATCTTAACAAAGAATAGAGCACTCAATGAATACTTGGTACAATATGCAAACTGTTTTTGTTGATTTAAATTTAGTCTTTTAATAAAGGAGAAATTTTCACTTGATTATAAACAGAATTTTTAACTTACCATGGTAACTTGGTTGTCATGTCGTGATTACATAGTGTCATCTAGGCAATTTCCAAAAAATAAAAATAAAAAAAATCCTTTAATCCTACATAAATCTATGGTATATCTCAAATTAAGAATTTTACAAATTTAATTTATTCTTGTAACAAGATATGAAAAAGTATACAACCATGTTTCCTATATAACGTTGGGAAAAAAATTAGAAGACAACTAATATCAAATTCTAGTGTATCAAAAGAGAAAGGAGATGACATCAAAATGCTCTGATCTTTCAAGTCATAAACAGACATACTCTCATGATTTACGAAGTTGATAAAATTTCTTTAACTCCAGATCTTGCGATAGAAGATGAAAAGCCTCTCCAATCATCAATAAAAATTGCGCCATGCTTACCAATACTTTCAATCTTCTCCCATCTCTTTGTACAAAAATCGGCTCAAAATATTTTAAAATCGATGACAACCTATACAAGGCAAAATTTATGGACAAACAATGCCTCCCCACAAGATTCAATCAGGTAAGAATGAACAAGGTCTAGTTGAGTCACTAAATCCTCGTTTTGGATAATTTTAGTTTTGGATAATTTGCACCCGAACTCTCAAATTCGTCTAACTTCAACCTTCTTTTTAATGTCATCTAAAAAATTAATGAAATTTTTTTTTGTGTGTATGACAAATTTAACAGGATGTAAAGTAATATTTTTGCATGCAAAACAAAGATTCTGTTATCTTTTTTGATGGAGTTAAAAAAGAGACTAAAGTGGGACAAACTTGAGAGTTGAGGGTCCAAAGTATCCAAAACTAAAATTCAAAGTGCAAGGTGATAATTGAATGTAAGTTGATGGGGTGCAAAATAAATTAGTCCTATGGACTAATTATTGTGTTAATAACACTTTAGCCCCCTAAAGGTTATACACATCTAGATGTGTATAAGAGAAAAAAGGAAGTAGACTTTTCCCCATATGAAAGTTAATGTTAACCATGAATTTTACTACAATTTTGAAAATGTGGATGACACAATACAAATTTTGCCCTTATAATTTTAAGATAGTGAACTCTATGATTCCAGTTATAGATCTCGTAGTTATTAGATAGGCTACGGAGACAACATGATGTTGGATGATTGCCCATGTGGAATTTGTTGATGTTTTTTGACATCATATTTACCTATATGTCTTCTCTAGTATCCACGAGGTCTACGAGTAAAATAGTAGACTAAGACCATCAAGTATTTTCTAGTTAAATATAGTATACACCTTATGTCAAAATTATATTTGTAAACCTTTTTATCGAATACATAGAAATATCTAATATTTTCTCCTTTCACAATTATAATTTTTCAATTTATTTTTCTTTGTTTTAAAAGATTGTGAGTCTTGAAAATGATAAGCATTGTATAAATAACTAAAAGAAGGCTTTTTTGCAATTATAGATTCTGAAATTCATTCCATGAATATAAAGGCTTTTCTACAAAATTTAAAGGGTTTTTAAGTGTCATTCACTAAATTTTTTAAATTTGTTTATATTATTGTTCAACATGTTTTTAAAACATTATATTCTTTGAAACCCAATTAGGATATATTTGAATTTTAACTCTTTTTTTTTTTTTTAATAATTTGCACAATTACTATTTGATAGCATATGAAACACACCTTTTTTCATCTTGGAGAAAGACATCTTATAAAGGCATGATCTGACCATTGTAGTAAAGTGGCATCTCAATGTCCGATATAACGGCCCAACCCAACCATGTCTGATAACATAGTAAAATTTGGACTTAAATGAATCACGACGTCATAACGTATGTAGCTTTTCTTGATGTATTACCGGTAAAGATTCTCTCTATTTACCATTTTTAAATAAGTTAAGCCTCACTATTTAATCAAACGAGGATTAAATTTAATTCACATTATCATTCCATTTAGTTTGTATTCGCAATTACCGAGTTCTATTCATTTTTTTATTTATATAGCAAATTTAAGTTTAAATAGTAGAAAATAATTAACAATTTTTAAAAATAAATATAATAACATTATAATATTATGTTACTACAAATTTAATAACTTGCTAAACTTCTGTTATAATTTTTCATTTGTTGCAAGAAGTGAATTATTGTTTTTGGATTAATAATAAGAATGTTATTAAAATAAAATAATTAATTTTCTTAAGGGACAATGATTTTTAAAATTTAATTAACTATATCAACCCAAGCCTTATTCCCACTAAGTAAGGCCGGTTGCATGAATTCTGTTGTGCTATTTCGCTTTATCATGAGTTATATCCCCATTAAAATTTGATTAACAATCAAGGAGAAAAAAAAATAAAAAAATCAAAGGTAGTAGTTTTGTCATTGAAATTTATAAAAATAATGATTTGGCACATATCTTATATTTGGTTATGTCTTTACATGAATTTTAACTCATATAAAGGGATGAATGGAAGACCTCTATTTACGCTTAGATGAAAGGATTATTGTTCTTAGAGATGACAATTTGATCCAAATCTCTTTAATGACTCACAAACACACGCGCACACATATTCTCTCATACACACGTACTCTTAGATGTACGCTCACACACACGCTTATACTTACACACACACTAAAAAACACTCATACTCACACACTTACACACTCACAACGACTTACACACACACTCAATTACATACTTACATACACACCCAAATCCACTTATACACTCACACATACATTTACACACAATAACACTCTTACAAGCACCCACACACGTTCACACACATTTGCACAATACACTAACACACATTATTACACACACACATACTGATCAAACACACTCTTTTTCACACACACCCAAATCCACTTACACACTCACACACTTACACACACCCAAATCCACTTACACTCTCCCACATACATTTACACATAATAACACACTCTTACAAGCACCCACACACGTTCACACAAATTTGCACACATACTGACACACATTATTACACACACATACTCATCAAACACAGTTTTTTTTCACACATAAACATTTACACACACAAAACCCATACATTTGTTAACAATGAAGTTCAAAGAAATCTCATGAAAACTAGTTAGAGCTGTGTGATTGATTAAGGTGAAACACATAAGTATACTTAATTTACAAGTCAACTGGTAAAACTGTTTAGGTTAAAAAAGCCACATAAGTCACATGATGTTAGATAAAATCACTCATGGATATCATCTGACAACAAATGTCTCATGTGACTTCTTTATTAGTACACAATCTACTAATGTAAACCATAACTAACCTAAACAGTTTTTTCTAACCCAAATTATGTGGACAAGACAGAATGACAACATCGTATAATTTAGATGGTAAGACACTTTTATATGATCTATTAGTTATTAATGAGTAGGTAAATAGGTGAATTTACAAAAAATGGTGACAAGATAAGATGGCGAACTCTTACATGCAGTGTTTCTTACCAAGTGGCATGTGATATGATACCCAAAATTAATGAAATTTTAGTAATTAGTTTGATTTTTAGGTCCACTGCTAAAAATAATGAAAATTCTTTGATTTGAAAATACTAACATTACATGCCATACCTGTCTTCTCATAATAAAATTTTTATTAGTTATTAATTGGATTTTTTTTAAACTTAACTTAGTTGTCATGTCACGATTACATAGTGCCAACTACTCAAATATATTAAAGAAACTTTTTTTTTTTTTTTTTAATATATAGTAACTTACTGCTATAGAAATTTATCATATTTCCCAAACTAAGAATTTTACGCACTTAAACATTTATTTTCGTAACAAAAGATGCAAAAGTACAAGATAATGTTTTCCTAAATAATATTGGACGGAGAGATTTTAAACCAACGAATATCTGATTCTTGCGTATCAAAAGGGAAAGGAAACAACATCAAAATACTCTGATCTTCCAAGTCATAAACGTGTATGGCCCCATGATTTATGAAGTAAATACAATTTCCTTCGACTCCAGATCCTATCGTAGAAGCTGAAAAACCTTTCCAATCATCAATAAAAATAGCACGATCATCACCAATACTTTTAATCCTCTCCCATCTCTTTTCACAAAAATCAGCTCGAAATATATTAAAATCAACAACCTCCGTTCCAAGGCAAAATTTATGGACAAACAAGAGCTCTCCACAAGATTCAATCAAGTAATAATGAGCAAGGTCAAGTTGAGGCACTAAATCCTCTAGTAATCCACCGTTTATGAATTCCCTAAACTCGGGAAGATGTTCGTCGTTGTAGTCATCAGCGAAATCGGCACAGGGAATAATGTAAGCTACATGAAGGCAACTTAAGGCAATAAATTTTGCCTTGGAAGTTTATAGCATCGATGAAAAGCTCGTCGCCAAAATACAATTCTTGCTTGCGAAATTCTTTCGCACCAACTTCACAGGAGATACAGAATAAGCGTGGGCCATGGAGGAAAAAGGCCCGACAATTTGGATCAATTGGGCTTGGAGAGGATAGAAAGCAGGCCACATAGTAGTCGAATGGGACATCCTCTAATGCTGGTGATGGAAGCTCAACTTTGTCCATTGAAAAAACATTTAGAAAACTGCAACAACAATCATGGGTTGGATCTAAATCCTTTAGAACCAACCATTCTCCTAAAGCCCAACATATTTGTTTATTGCGAATTTCTGGGATCGATTTTGTATAAAGACGATTCTCGTATAAGTCGAAAAACGTCTGTTTCTTGTTCTGCTTTCCGTGACAAATTAGTAGGCACGGCCTTGGTTGATTTATTTGGGAAGAAATTGTAGTTGTAAACTACGGAATTTGTGGTAATTCTTTGTTTTCTGCAATTGATCTTGCTTCGATTCTCTTTAAAATAATAAATTAAAGTCATTATTACGAAGTCTAAGGAAGATTAAAAAATTATTAAACTTTTTTTTATTTTTTTGGGCTAAACACAAATTTATAAATTAGTATAGGTAATAGGGTGTGTACTAACCTTTTTGTTGTGAGCGAATGATCTTCGAGAAGTTCGTTTTGGAGCCATCTTAATTCCTGCATTACAATAAAAGTTAAATTAATTTCGAATTTGGTCATGATATATGAATTTGATGGTTATTATCAACGAACAACAACTGCAACAAGAAAAAAAATGCAAATAATTCATTGCATTAATTATTAAAAACGTAGTTAGAAAGCTTAAAACGATATTCAAACGTAAACCAAACATGAAAAAAAGAAAAATTAAAAGGAGCTTTTAAATTTTGCCATAATATTTTGTAACTACATAAAAAAAATGATACAAAAGTACCTTTAATCTCAGACTGTCTTAATAGGCAAAGGGGGAGTCAGTTTTCGGCGAATGAGGTTTGTCAGGAGCTATTTAAAAGGTTGTAATATGTGAGGTTTGTCAGGAGCTATTTAAAAGGTTGTAATATGTGGAAAACCTTTTAAGTTTAGGATTATAAAATTTAATGGTAATTATCAATATTTCCTAAAATAAGCAATTTATGTTAATTCCTACTAGTAATATGATTACCAAAAAAAAGAAAAGGAAAACTAAATTCGAAACCAAAAGGGAGAAGAAATCAGGAATTCTGATCAAACTATTTAAAGTCATAAGATCTCTCTCAAAATCAATTTAAGGTATAAGTCTGTAAAATAAACTACGTATATTTTTTTTCCTTCATTATATAACCAAAGAAGCGTTTGGTGCTTAATCAACACCGTGGTTTGTTCAGGTAACTGTAATTTATTGTTTTTAATTTGTAATCATTATGGCAAACCAAAAAACAAATTTTCATTGATTTTTTAATTAATCTTGTTCTTAGTCTTGTTTACAGGTAAATTTTTTGTACCCCTTTTGGCCCCATTCGTTGCCAAATAAAATAAAGATAACTACAGATCTAAATGGGATGCATTATTCATTGTAAAAAAACCATTTTATCACTTGAAATACGCATAAAGCTTGTTATTATATTATAAAAGTTTAATGATGTCAAAAAATTTGTACCACATGAACATTATAACACATATTGTACATCATCGCTTTCCAAATTAATTACGTTTTTTTTTTTTAATTACTAAAAGATCAAATTTATTTCACTTAACAATTAATAATGTCAATCTTGTCAATGTATCTTAAATTTGGATGTGAACAGGAAAAAAATCAATATAAATAGGTGGAAAAATGGATTCGGCATCCAGAGATCAAGTCCAAGAGGAAGAACAAACAAGTGGAACATGGTCTGACCTCCCAATGGACATCTTGTGTGTGATAAAATATCACCTCTTTGCTGCGGATTCTGCTGCGTTTTCAGCTGTTTGCAAAACTTGGAAATCAGAAGCAAATCATGTCCCTGCTGTTGTCCGATCACTCGCTCTGCCGCCGGATAATAATGATAACCCGCTATCCAATTGTCCATGTTTGATGTTCTTAAGCAACCACTTCTACCATCCCGTGTACAATGCCTCGTTTCAGCTGGACAACATTCTGTGCTTGCCCGAGGGAATAATTCGCGTCTCCAAGTATGGTTGGCTGCTAATGACTCAAGGGGATCATTGTCCATTCTTCTTCAATCCATTCACAAATGTAAGAATAGATCTTCCTCGTATCGATTACAAGGTTAGTTCCGTAACTTTCACAAATCCACCAACTTCCAACGACTGTGAGATTGTCGGTTTTAGTACATAAGAAAAGATGATGTAATTAGAGTTTACTCGATTAAACGAGGAAAAGAGAGTTGGACTGAGCACGAATTCAAGAATCGTTTTTGTGTTGTATTGTCACGTTGCAATCCTGTTTTATATGGAGGGCGTTATTATTGCTTGGGAACGAAGGGCAATCTAGTAGTTTACGATCCGAAGAAAAATAGTGTGCATAGGACAGGTTCTCCGAAACACATATGGGCACATTTTGAGGATTCTGATTGTCGACATTACATGTTGGAAAGCGAGGGAGATATCTTTGCCGTTTTTGTAGCGTGTAGCGGGAGGCACATATGTATATGTAGACTAAATCTCTCCAAGATGGTGTGGGAAATGGCAGAAGATTTGTTGGAGGATAAAATGTTGTTTGTTAGTCGTCCAGCTTCATTCTTGAAGAAGGCTTTAGTAAGAGGTACTGGTAATAAAATCTACTTTCCAAGATTTCATGGAGATAATGGTTTGTTTTATTCTCTTGCCACCAAAAGGTACCACACTTTTGGAGGTGGAAGTTGTTACGAGAGCTTTCACAATTCTAAAGAGAGGTTGTATTGTACTTGGATGAAACCTAGCCAACTCTTGCAATTCGATAGAGAAGTTGCATTTTACTTGGATGAAACCTGTATGGAAAAGAAGTTTTTGTGGTGATGATGCAAATTAAAGAATAGCTTCTTATTTTTACTAGATGCAATTTGTGTGTAGTATCCCAAATTTGTGTTCTTTTAATAAGATCTAATTAGTGTTTGTTTGATTTCTTTTATTTCCATTTTGTTGCAGTTTTGATTTGTTCATGTGAAAAGAAAGAAGAATTCCTGAAGTTTTGGAATAGAGATAGACGGTGTTAGTGATTAAGTAGTATTTAGCATCTTGGAAAGGCAAAGTACTAATGGATGTTTAAATTGTGCATAATATTCTCCAAATTTTTTAACACTATTAAAAATGAGACTAAAGTAAGAAAGATTTATGAGTTAGAGGTGTAATATGTCCAAAATTTATAATTGGGACTGCAAAATAAGAATTAATTATAAGTTATGGGATCCAAAGTGGAATTAGTCATGACTAAAATGCGTCCCCAAACAAGCGTTTGATATGCAAATACCTAACCTGTGTCAATTATAATCACGAAGAACTGAAGTGGGATAAATTTGAAAATTTCAGATGCAATATGTTTTAAAACTTAAATATATGGTGCAGAGTGAGAATTGGTTACAAATTAGCGAGTGCAAAGTGGAGTAAGCCTTTGAATGAATTGGGAAAATTATATTTTATTCCTTAAACTTTAGCGCCACTAATACTTTAGTTCTCAATATTATTTTTTGAGCACTTAACCCCTTTTGTTATGTCAACTCAACTTTTTGACCATTCTACCCCTATATCATTTTATTTTATTTTTTTGGTTTACTTAAACTTTACCACTTTAAATTTTAGTACCACTAACAGTTAACCCCTAACATTATTTTTTTTTTCATTTGTAATTGACAAAATTTTCAATTTTTTCCTAAATTGGAAGATATTAAAAAGTTTGAGAACTAAATACGTTTTGTTTGAAATTTTGGGGACTAAATTAGACCATGACCCAAACTTTGAGGGCTAAAATTACATTTTTTCACATTTAAAAATTGAGATTTAATAGTCACGTGTTCCCGTTTCTAAATGACGAAATTTTCAAATTTATTCTACTTCGGAAATTGCTTGAAATTAGAAAGTTTAAGAATTAAATGTGTTTTGTTTGAAACTTTAGATACTGCCCAACTTTAGGGGTTAAAATAGTATTTTTCCCATATATATATATTTGGAATAAATATAATATTGAAATTGTTACTGACTATTATATCTCAAGGTATTTTTGTCAAGTTTATTAAGAAGATTAATTGTGGAGTGACTAAAAATTTTAATATGGTATCAAGGTCATTGGCCTTTGAAATTCAAGCATGTAATTTAATTAGAGTCAAGACTCAAGAATGAGTCCCTCACAATTGTGTGCACTATGCACCCAAGAAATATTTTAGACCAATTTCAGTGTTATGTATTTTCAATTGATGTTAGTAAATATTTATTTTTCAGTGACGTGATATATTCTTAATGAAAAGAAAATCTATAAGTGTCAATATTTATGCCGCGTCTTTTTTGCTTTTTACTAAATATTTAGTGTGCATGGGAGATTGAAACTACATACATTGTTTTGTTAATAACAAAATTAACTAGAACAATATATTGATAAATATCCAACCATTTATTTTGTGAAATGATAAGATGTCATCCATTTAAATAGATAGATAGAAGATTCTATATCCACCCCTCTTGTTTAAATCCATTCCTCTTGTTTGACTTCCTTGGCTAAATAATAAAGAAACCAAATGTTATAAGATAATATTTTTTCTCGTTACAAAAGTTAGTTCATAATTGAGATTGGTAACATATTTCATATTTAATATTAAACTTTTTTGAGATAACATACCCAAATGATAAAAAAAAAAGAAGTAAATTTTAAATTGAGAAAAATATTTTTTTCAAAATGAAAAAAATAAAAAATGATGAACCCAAAATAAAAGATAAGTAAACAATATCAAATTTTGGTGCTGTTCTAGGGGTAAGTTATGTCAATGCCCCTACTCTTATCTATTTTTTTAGTTTGAATGCTAGCGTATTGTTTCCCATTACTTTATTTTTATTTCTTTAAATTAAAATTGTGATTTTATGTCCCGTTTTGTTTCACAAATTTCCACACATCACATCACACCTTAGAAATAGTTTGGGATTTTTACATTTAAATTTAAAAATTTAACTTATTGAGCCGAGTTTAAACCAAACATAAAAAATTAACGAGCTTTAAATTTTGTTCAAATTTAGCCTAATTATTAACAAACCAAGTTTGAATGAACTTATATTGAACCGAGTTTGATTCAAGTATCGAATAGTTTGAATTCATTTACAGCTCTACTCATTAGTTGGATGATTTCGCCATCCAATTGTGCATGTTTGATGTTCTTAAACAACCACTTCTACCATCCCGTGTACAATGCCTCGTTTCAGCTGGACAACATTATGTGCTTGCCCGAGGCAATAATTCGCGTCTCCAAGTATGGTTGGCTGCTAATGACTCAAGGAGATCATTGTCCATTCTTCTTCAATCCATTCACAAATGTAAGGATAGATCTTCCTCGTATCGATTGCAAGGTTAGTTCCGTAACTTTCACAAATCCACCAAATCTTCCAACGACTGTGAGATTGTCGGTTTTAGCACAATTGATGATGTGATTAGAGTTTACTCGATTAAACGAGGAAAAAAGAGTTGGGCTGAGCACGAATTCAAGAATCGTTTTTGTGTTGTACTGTCACGTTGCAATCCTGTTTTGCACGGAGGGCGTTATTATTGCTTGGGAACGAAGGGCAATCTGGTAGTTTGCATCTAAGAAAAATACTGTGCATAGGACAGGTTCTGCGAAGCACATATGGGCACATTTTGAGGATGTCTCTTATCGACATTACATGTTGGAAAGCGAGGGAGATATCTTTGCCATTTTTGTAGCTCTGTAGCGGGAGGCACATATGTATATGTAGACTAAATCTCTCCAGGATGGTGTGGGAAATGGCAGAAGATTTGTTGGAGGATAAAATGTTGTTTGTTAGTCGTCCAGCTTCATTCTTGAAGAAGGCTTTAGTAAGAGGTACTGGTAATAAAATCTACTTTCCAAGGTTTCATGGAGATAATGGTTTGTTATTATTCTCTTGCCACCAAAAGGTACCACACTTTTGGGGGTGGAAAAGAGAGGTTGTATTGTACTTGGATGAAACCTAGCCAACTCTTGCAATTCGATAGAGAAGTTGCATTTTACTTGGATGAAACCTGTATGGAAAAGAAGTTTTTGTGGTGATGATGCAAATTAACTTCTTATTTTTACTAGATGCCATTTGTGTGTAGTGTCCCAAATTTGTGTTCTTTTAATAAGATCTAATTAGTGTTTGTTTGATTTTTGCAGACCACGAAGCTAAAGTAAAATATTCTCCAAATTTTTTAACACTATTAAAAATGAGACTAAAACAAGAAAGATTTATGAGTTAGAGGTGTAATATGTCAAAATTTTATAATTGAGATTGCAAAGTTATAATTAATTACAAGTTATGAGATCCAAAGTGGAATTAGTCATGACTAAAATGTAAGAAAGTAAATAACCAATAACGCAGCGGAATTTAAAATTTTTATTGTTCTATCACGGATCACCTTACTTAATTTATGCGTAGTACAAGAAAAGTATAAAGATTATACCTTAAAATTGCAGAAAAATCTCCAATATGTTTGGGACGTCAGTCCACAAGTTGCACAAATGCCCGACGTCTAATGGTATCCACACAGATAATTAAATCAGAAATCTTCACATAATTGATCGACCCAAATCACGGAATG
Organism: Cinchona pubescens; assembly: GCA_025175665.1. Classification (NCBI taxonomy): domain Eukaryota; kingdom Viridiplantae; phylum Streptophyta; class Magnoliopsida; order Gentianales; family Rubiaceae; genus Cinchona; species Cinchona pubescens. The sequence continues at coordinate 3,732,281 of JANKKI010000059.1, read as the reverse complement.
CTAACTCTGCAATTATTTTTTTCTTTTTCAAAATGTGACTTTCACGTCTTTTAATTAAATTAAATTACTCACGGCTTTTCTTCCTTTTATGTTTTTTGATGTCGGGAGCAACTTCATTCATACCAATCATATATACATATGTCTTACACACACACATACATACACACATACATACATACATACATACATACATACATACATACATATATATATATATATATACATGTATATGTGTAATATAATATAATATAATATATGTAATTCTAATATTGCAATCAAATTGGGTTTAAGGAATTATAATAATTCTAATTTGTTTGGATCAAGGGCATATAAAAAAGTATAAAATCATTAGAACTTTTAATATGTATTATATATTAGCTCCTAATATTTATAACTTATTACAATTAAGGCCAAAAAGTTAATTTATCTCATAAATTAACCCATAAGTATCTCATACTTATCAAATCATTTAATCCCGAATTAATTATCTTTAAGTGTGTGACCTTTTAGGTTCCCAATCATGTTGGTAATAAGTATAAATTATAATTCTAAATTAATTCAGATTAGATAAATTAAACACCTTTAATTTATCATTAATTTTTGAATTAATTAATTTGCATTTATAGATCAAGATTGACTTCTAGCAAAGCATCATGACCACCCAAGTGTTGAGATATGTCATGTGGTTCTACATCACCCATCCGTGATTTAGTTCCCGTATAATTATTAACCTTTCACCAACTTATATTCCAATTAATTCAAGAGTACATATATAATGTCAACTTTTATTGAATTAATCAATTTACTTATTTCTAAAATATAAGTAGTTACTCACTTGAAATAGAATTTAAGACACTCTTAATTCTATTTTCACTTTGCGCAAAGATTTTCAAATTGTATTTGAAAAAGTGGCAATATTGGGATATACACTCCCTTTATAAGAGTGGTGAATCCTATATTGGTCATATCTTATCTTATCATGATTCATATTATACCCAAATTCTACAGTATGTGCGACTCATTAAGAGTAATGACTAGTAGAATTAAAGTATAATAATCCACAATCAAGATAAATTCACGACCTCAAGTCAAAGAATCATTACACTACTATCACGATGAGATTAATCCACTGACATTTAAATACTAAATCCGTGTGGAATACTCTTAGGGGTCAATCCGATGCATTTTTTTTCAATAAGCATCCACATACACTTATGTGCTAATCTACCGATGTCATACACTACGATTAGGGATATACGCGAATAAAATAAATTATATCATAACTATTTATGATTTCACATATATACATTTTATTCAAAAAATGCCATATTACAATAAATATACATAAATATAAAAGTGTAATTTATTCCTAAAACAAATTAGCTTTAGGGCATACACTGACAAACTCTCACTTGCACTAAAGCCAATCATTCATGTGCTTAAGGCCGAATGAGTTAATGCGACTGTCATGTTTATTCTGGGACAAAACTATAATGAGCGGATCAGTAATGTTATCATCCGTGGGGATATTTTCTATCTATACTTCATTTCTATCAATGATTTCTCTAATCAAATGATAGTGCCGAAATACATGTTTAGATCGTTGATGAGACCTGGGTTCCTTTACTTGTGCAATAGCTCCATTGTCATCACAATACAAGAGTATAGGATCACTAATGCAAGGAATCACTCCAAATTCAGCCACAAACTTCCTGATCCAAACTATTTTTTTCGCCGCTTTTGAAGCTGTAATGTATTCGATTTCTGTTGTGAAATCAGTCATGGTGTTCTATTTGGAAATTTTTTAACTAACCGCACCACCATTAAGAGTAAATACATATCGCAAATTGCGACTTGCTATCATCCTTGTTAGATTGAAAGCTAGCATCTGTGTATTCGCGAACTATCAATTCTTGCCCACCGCATAAATCTTTAGTCTTTCTCAAGTATTTAAGAATATTTTTGACTGCTATCCAATGACTACTCCCCGAGTTAAATTGAAACCTGCTCGTAACACTTATAGCATAGGAGACATCGGGTCTAGTACATAACATTGCATACATTATAGAACCTATAGTTGAAGCATATGGGATTTTTTTCATGCTATCTCTTTCGACATCTATTTTAGAACACATGTCTTTATAAAGGTATATACCATGAGATATTAGTAAGTAACCCTTCTTTGATTCATCCATGCTAAACCTCTTTAGCACCTTGTCTATGTACGCTGATTGAGTAAGACCGAGCAACCTCTTTGATCTATCTTTATAGATTCTCATTCCCAGAATATAGGTTGCCTTTCCTAAATCTTTTATAGAAAAAATTTCTAGACAACCATACCTTTACTGACTTTGAAACATAGGTATGTCGTTTCCTATCAACAATATGTCAGCCACACAAAGTATCAAGTAAACAATGGCACTCCCACTAACTTTTTTGTATACACAAGGCTCATCCTCATTTTTGATAAAATCAAACTCTTTGATTGTCTTATCAAAATTGATGTTCCAACTCTTAGAAGTTTGCTTTAGTCCATAAATAGACATTTGTAGCTTGCATCTCTATTAGGATCTGTGGATATAAACCCTTCAAATTGTTTCATATACACATCTTCTAACAAATTCAGATTAAGGAATGCAATTTTTATAGTCATTTGCCAAATCTCATAATTATAATATGAAGCTATCGCAAGTAAAATTTGAATAGATTTAAGCATTGCAACTGGTGAGAAAGTTTCATCAAAGTCAACTCTTTGTCTTTGTATATAACCTTTCGTCACTAATCACACCTTATAGGTAATCACATTACCATCCATGTCAGTCTTTCTCTTAAAGACCCACTTGCATCCTATTCGATAGGTTTAATTCCTTTAGGTGGATCGACTAAGGTCCAAACCTTATTGTCATACATGGAATCTATTTCAGATTTCATGGCTTGTAGCTACTTCTGAGAGTCCTTATCAAGTAGTGCTTCTTCGTAAGATGTAGGTTCATCATTCGTAATGACTAATATATCATTGTGCCCACTTACAAGAAAATCATATTTCTTTGGAGTACGACGTATTCTAGTAGTCCTACGAGGAGTTTGTGTATCATTAGTTTCATTATCTATCATATCATCATGTGATTGAAGTTCTTGTTCCACTTGTTGATCAATACCATATTGTGTTTTTTGAATTTCTTCAAGATCTATTTTTCTCCCACTTACCCTTTCAAGAATAAACTCTTTTTTCTAGAAAGATGGCATGTTTTGAGACAAACACCTTTCGCTCAATGAGATTATAGAAGTAGTATCCAAAGGTCTCGTTTTGATACCCCACAAATAGGCATTTATTTGATTTAGTTTCAATTTTATCAGATAAATTTCTACCCTCTTCACATAAGTAGGACAGCCCCAAACCTTCAAGTATAAAAGTTTAGATTTCTTTCCAAACCATATCTCATACAGAGTGGAATCAATAACTTTTGATAGAATACGATTTAGTAAATAGGATGCAGTATTAAGAGCATAGCCCCAAAACGATTTTAGGAGGTCTGCAAGACTCATCATTGATCGAACCATATCCAATTGAATTCGATTACGTCTCTCAAATACACCATTTAGTTGTGGTATATAAGGAGGAGTCCATTGATCTAGAATCTCATTCTCCATAAGATAATTTTGAAAATCTTGGTTTAAATATTCTCCACATCAATCAGATCGAAATATTTTAATACTTTTATCAAATTATTTTTCAACTTCATTCTTAAATTTTTTGAACTTTTCAAAGGTTTCGGACTTATACTTCATTAAGTTTATATAACCATATCTAGAGTGGTCGTCCGTGAAGGTTATGAAGTATGAAAAACCTTCTCTAGTATGAATTGACATAGGACCACAAACATCAGTATGTATTAGCCCCAGCAATTCACTAGATCTATCACCTTTTTCAGTAAAAGATGATTTTGGTAATTTTACCAAGTAAACAAAACTCATATATATAATATGATTCATAATCAGATGATCCCAAATAATCATTGTTGTGTAATTTAAAAATGCGTTTCTCATTTATATGACCAAGTCTACAATAGGAAAGGAAAGATTGTTTTAAATTATCAATTTTATACCTTTTAGGATTTAGGGTGAGAACTGGATTTTCTATATCTAGAATATAAAGGCCATTATTTAAAGTAGCAGTTCCATACACAATGCCATCATGTGAAAAAAAATAACATTTATTCTTTTGCATAATGACATGACCATCAGTGTCTAAACACGAAATAGAAACAATATTTCTAATAAGAAATGGAACATAATAATAGTCTTTATATTCTAAAATAATACCACTAGGCAAAGAAAGATAATAAGTCCCTACGACTAATGCAGCAACAGATATAGATTTCCTTAGTTTGCTCTATTTTTCATACGCAAGTCCACTTCTCCCTTAGCCAACATTTTACTTCTCTTTATTTCCCGCATATTTATACAAATATGTGATGTTGATCCGGTATCTAATACCTAAGAATCCGATTTAGAAGTAAAATATTGATCTCAATCTTAAGCATACCTAAAGTAGAAGGTTCATTAAACCTCTTCTGCTTCAAGGTATCTATATAGGCCTTGCAGTTTCTTTTCCAGTGCCTTTCATTTCAACAATAGTAATAATTACCCTTATCCTTGTCCTTCTTGATCACAAGTGTTGGTTTCAACTCAAATTTGGCTTTCACAAAACCAACCTTGGATTTCTTTTTCTTCTTATTAGAAGAATCAACAACTACCACTTGTTTCCTTTCTTTTTCAATAGTTGTTTCAGTAGTTTTTAACATATTCAACAGTTGAATAATAGTTGTAGATAATTTATTCATATAGTAGTTTATCATGAACTGTGAAAAGGTATTAGGCAGAGACCATACAAGATCAGGTCAATATTTAACTCATGATTTTGCTTAAATCCCAATCATTCTAATTTTTAATTATTCTGATCATTTTCAGTCATAATTATTGAACCTGGACCGGCCGGGTTCGGCGGCTCAACCAGTGAACTCGGTGAACCGGGCTGGGTTTCTCAGATGACCAGATAAGGAGGGAACCCGTCGGATTTCGTGCAACCTGGTGGTTTAACTGGTAAATCCGGGAACCCGGCTAAGTTTGAAAAAACCCGACGGGTTTGTTTCTTTGATGAAAAAACTAAATTTTAATTGCCAAGTTTTGAACCAAAGACCTCTCAAGTAGATATAAAAGGCCTTACAACCTAACCATGTAAGTTTTTGTTTATTATGTGCATTTTTTTTACTTATATACTCTCCAAATTTCACTCTATGCATTAATTCTTTTGCAACTCTTCATGTGAAAAGACTATGTAAATATACATTACTATCATATAAATTGTCAAATTTCTTCATCCATCAATAGCATAAAACAGGATCTTTTCACTTTACAATTAAAAATTACAAAAGAAATTAAGTTTTCTTTTAGAACTAGATATCAATTACCAACAAATTATTATATTATTTTTCACAAGAATAACTATCTAAAAAATATTAAAAAGTTACATTTATACTTAAATTTTTTTAATAAAATATATTTTTATCAATATTTTCACCATATATCTTGTATTTAATAATTTGTAGGTATTATATATTAATAAAAATTATATTTAAGCGACCCACCGGTTGAACCAGTAACCCATTGATCCTCCTTTGCCTGGTTCCTTCCTAGGCCGGGTTTAATAAGTATGTTTTCAGTACATGAACCGCTATTGAAATACTCTCTGCTATTTTACAACGAATAGTCTTTAGAGATCTCATACCTCTCATTCCCAGAATCTCTATCAAACAATTCCTTGAGATGAAAAATCATGGAATGAGCATCCATATTATCATGTCATTTCTGCAATTCAGAACTCATAGCTGCCAACATGATATAATTTGAGATAGTATCAAATTATATGTCTCCGTTAAGTCATACCCATTATTCAGAGATCTTATCTCATAGTTCAAACATATTCAATGTAGAATAATCTTGAATTAGCTCAACAAGTTAAATTTAGGAAGAACTCTCGTTTGTTACTATAATAATGGAAGACAACTTATTTATTGATTTAATATTAATTTGAGGGATTTTTCTTTTAATTATTTATTAGGTCTCATCAAAATTGCATGTATTATTATCAATCAACCTATAATAAATAAAACATGTATAAAACCATGGATGATTATGGACTTTTACAAACTAGTTTTCTTGAGTAACAAAGAAAACTAGGTGGTCAAATTTTAAGGGTAATCTTAAACTCTTGAAAAATTTCTTCAAGGTTGCACCATTGCGCCGTCTCCATCATCATGTACATTACAAATATAATTTTACCTAAACATTTAAGATATTCAATTCTATCTTTAACCTACTTCTATGTACATTACATGATTGGTCCAGAAGTACCTCGAGTTATATTCAAGGGGATTGAGATGAAAAAAAAAATTACATTCACAATAATAGAGAAAGGCAAGACATGCAGGCCCTATTTAAAAATTTACAACCATTCTATTTGAACCAAGTAAATCAAACACAATCACATTGATATTAAGTCCATAATCGTCCATCATGCTATTAAATAATTCAATAATTAAATAAAAGCATAACCCCAAATTTAGTATCTAATCATGAATCACTATATAACATAATTCCAATCCTATTGAAATTATCAATTTTTGAATTATTTATGAAAATATTTTATGGAGAAATTATTATTTTCTAATCTCATTTGAAAATAATCTTTTAAATAATAGAATTTCAAAAATTATATTAGAAGCAATTTCTAAATTTTTTTGAATATTTATTAAATTCTAATCTCATTGAAAAATAATAAATTTCTAAAACTTAAACAAATTACATAATTCTAATCTCATTAGAATTAAATAAATATTTTCAAAGGATTCATACTTTCTAAATTTTAATCAAATTAGAATAAAGACAGTTTCTAAATATTAACAATTAATTTTAAACAACAATTGTCAAAAATTAATTAGTGGTTTCAAAAACCAAAATTTAGAAAAGTCTTTAATATGAAAATATTAATTTAAATGTTACTAAAAATTATTTAACTAATTAAATACTTTTAATGACAAACATTAGTAATGTCACTGAAAGTGACATTATTAAGTAAGTTATCATTGCCTACAAACCATATTGCGGTGAATCAAATTCACGGTAATATGACGTCTTTTTTTTTTTTCTTTCAATATTTTCATAAATAAAATTCAAAAAATCATTTAAATTGAATAATTTAATATTCATGACAACTAAATACATCTACATCATGTATTAATCAATGGTGGCTCTGATACCACTGTAAGAAAGTAAACAAATAACGCAGTGGAATTTTAAATTTTTACTTTCCTATCACGGATCTTCTTGATTAATTTATGCATAGTACAAGAAAAGTATAAAGATTTAATACCTTAAAAATGTGGTAAAATCTCTAATATGTTTGGGACGTCGGTCTACAAATCGCACAAGTGCCCGACCTCTAATAGTATCTATACAAATAATTAAATCAAGAATTTTTACAAGATTAATTGACCCAAACCATGAAATACTAACTTCACAATTATTTTTCTCTTTTTCAAAACGTGACTTTCACGTTTTTTTAATTAAATTAAATTGCACACGGCTTTTCGTTCTTTCATGTTTCTTGATGCCGTGAGCAACTTCATTCATACCAATCATATATACATGTCTTACACACACACACATATATATAAAATATAATATATGTAGTTCTAATATCCCAATCAAATTGGATTTAGAGAATTACAATAATACTAATCAGTTTGGATCAAGGGCATATAAATAAGTATCAAAACATTAGAACTTTTAATATGTATTACATATTAGCTCCTAAGGATTATAACTTATTACAGTTAAGACAAAAAAATTAATTTATCTTATAAATTAATTATCTCACCCATAAGCATCTCCTACTTATCAAATCATTTAATTCTGAATTAATTATCCTTAAGTGTGTGACCAATTAGGTTCCATATCACGTTGGCAATAAGTATAAATTATAATCCCAAATTAATTAAGATTAGATAAATTAAACACATTTAATTTATCATTAATTATTCAATTAATTAATTTACACTTATAGATCAAGATTGACTTCTAGCAAAGCATTATGACCACCCAAGTGTTGAGACATGTCAAGTGATTCGACATCACCCATCCGTGATTTAGTTCCCGTATAATTTTATCCTTTCACCAACTTATATCCGAATTAATTCAAGAGTACAGATATAATGTCAACTTTTATTGAATTAATCAATTTACTTATTTCCAAAATATAACTCACTTGAAATAGAATTTAAAACACTCTTAATTTTATTTTTACTTTGCGCAAAAATTTCCAAATTGTGTTTTAAAAAGTGGCCATACTGGGATATACACTCCCTTTATAAGGAGTGGCTGAATCCTATATTGGTTATATTTTATCTTATTATGATTCATATTATATTCGAACTACACAGTATGTGCGACTCATTAAGAAAAACGACTAACAGAGTCAAAGCAAAATAATCTACAATCAAGATAAACTCACGACCTCAAGTCAAAGGATCATTACACTAGTATCACCATGAGATTAATCCACTAACATTTAAATAATAGTCCGTGTGAAATATTCTTAGGGATCAATCCGATGCACTTATTCTCAATAAGCATCCACATACACTTATGTTCTAATCCACCAGTGTCATATACTACGATTAGGGATTTACGCTAATAAAATATAATTATATCATAACTATTTATAATTTCACATATATATATATTTTATTCAAAAAATACCATATTACAAAATATACATAAATATTAAAGTGAATTTATTACTAAAATAAATTGACTTTACGGCATACTCTAACATAAAATACGTCCTCAAACAAGATTTAACATCCATCAATTATGGTAACTGTGAAGAATTGAAGTGGGATAAAATTGCGAGTTTCAGGTGCAATATGTTTAAAGTTTAAGTATATTGTGCAAAGTGAGAATCGCTTACAAATTAGAGTGTGCAAAGCGGAGTAAGCCCTTGAATGAATTAGGTTAATTATATTTTACCCCTTGAACTTTAGCGCCACTAACACTTTAGTTCTTAATATTATTTTTTGAGCACTTAAACCTTTCTATTACGCGAACACAACCTTTTGACTATTCTACCCCTATGTCATTTTATTATTTTTTTTGTGATTTACTTAAACTTTACCCAATTAAATTTTAGCGCCACTTACAATTAACCCCTAACATTATTATTATTTGTTTTGTAGCATAAAGTCCTTCCATTATACCTATTCAATATTTTGACCATTCTAATCCTATTTATGCTAAGTAATACTTTTTGGTTTATTTTGGTCTTTGAATATATTTTTATCAAGGAAATAGTTTATTCCTATATAATTTGATCAAAAGAAGTGTATTAGAATGTACTATTTAAATTTAATATTTTAGATGGTCGTCTTATTGATTTAATATGATTCAACACTAAAATTTTTGAATTGATGCCCGATTATAATCAGGTCATGTTTTTCAGCAAAAATGGCTTTTTTGGCCTAAAATTTTTGACTAAGTGGATGAATATACACAATAAATTTAGAATTTGAAAATAATTTTTATTATTTAAAGTAATTTGCACCCACTGAAATAATAAAACTTATATTTCTTAAAAAAGAAAGAAAATATAGTACATTATTTTCATCATATTCTAGTGGTAGTCGTTAGCGGAAAGCTTCTTACATGGACTTGCTCAACGATTCCACTTATACATCTTGTGGTTTCAATTAGAAGTAGATATGTTAAATGACGTATGAAAATGTAAGAAATTGAGATTATCTTAATCACAAAGTTTAAATAAAATATCATGGAGAAGATCCATATAAGATTTTTCAAATTGTTAGTGAATGAGTGAAGAGTAATTGAAGTAACAACTCAGAAACCAAAGGAATGGAATCAAATAAGGATAGAAGGGTGAAAACACTAAGTTAGCATAAAGGAAGGGGTTAAGTGTTCAAAAAATAACATTTGGGACTAATCTATTGGTGACTCTAAAGTTTAATCAGTAACTTGACAATTGTAATTAACCCACAGGTATGTTTATCGATTCAGCCAAAATTTTAGATATCGTTGGAGTTCATTGTTAATCGAGGAACTATATAAAGCTCAAAAAATAACATTACAAACTAAAGTATTAGTAACACAAATTTTAAGGGAGTAAAGTGTAATGAATCCAAAAATAAATCATATTCTTTTGTTTTGTCAAATAATTTTTTCTTTTGAAACTAAAGGTAAATCTTATCAATTGAAATATCTAGAAAAAAAATGATGAAACAATTAAAAAGTAAACACAAATAGATAGAAAAAGTGAAAAAAAAAAAGAAAGAAAAAACCCTAAAACAATGAGAAACTTAAACTCAGATGCACAATTTCGTTTGTTTGTAGTGAATAGATATTTACTTATTTAGATGTTTGAGAATAAAAGTTAAAAGTGGAAAGAGAAAAACTTTTTATTCGAAAAATAAAAATATGGGAGTCAAATTAAATAAAACAAACGAAAAAAAGAAGAAGAAAAAAGTCCTACTAGACTACAAAGGTACATCTAGAGGTCTTAACATGGTAGTTAGTAGTATCTAGTTAAGTACAAGCCAAATCTAACACTTGAGAGTTTCAAACAGTAATTAATGTCCCCGGCTTAGCACTTCTTCAGCTAAAATTAATAGGTTAGGTTTCGAAGTCTTGATGCAGCCCTCAAGCTTTCAGAATCATCAAATTCCTTTCTTAATGCCGAAGCCAAACATGCCTTTCCTTTCCTGTCGAGTGTCTACTTCTAGTGAAGAATTTACCATTATGAGGCCATCTAGGAGGTGAACCAAAGCAGAGCTTTACAATCAATGAAAGGTCAAACTTATGTATTAATTAGGTGACATAACCGCATAGGAATGTATAAATGCCAATGCCACAAAAGAATTAAATTTAACGTGAATATAGTGTACAAGGGAGCTGCAAATTTGAACTACTATAGTTTAAGTAATAAAAATGGAGTAATTTTCTTAAATTACTTTCAAACTTAAGTTTCTACTCCATTGTTGAAAGTTGTTGAGCCACCCATGTCAGATCCCACCAATAATTCATTTATTGATTTGTCCATATGTAATAATAGAAAGAACTATTTGTGCATTTGATCCTTGAATAGAATATTATATTGTGACATTGAAGAGACTCACAGTTTACACATCTGAGTCCCTATACCTTAACAAAAAAGTACAAGATGTTTCAAATATCTAACTTATTATACAAGAAGAATGCTAATTTCTAACTATTACAACAACATTGATAGAGTAATGTTTCGCCAATGTAGTAGCCAAATTCTAGGTGAGAACTCGTGTACACAACACAATGTTTACAATGGTAAGACTCTTTGAAAAGAGATGGATCTATTTTTGTTATATAAATAAAAGGAAATACAAATAACTTAAATCTCATTTAGATCTTTCTTTATCCTTCAGAATTTAAACCAAACAATCAAAATAATACCTAAACCCACAAATAATCATCAAATAGTATTTGGAGCATCCAAAGCAAAACTTAAAACATGACAGCCTGTTCCAGAACGATACTTGCCATATGGCCCTTTCAATACATACGTCAAATCTAGGAGAAGTTAACTATTGTTACCTTACAACTGTGCACGAAAGTCCCCACGACATTGATAGAGTTAAGAAAAAACAATTTATTGGCCAAAGACTTGAGGTGATAACTCATGCACAATATTTGTAATAGTAAAAAAGCCTAGCAAAAACTAATAACCCATATTTGAATAAGAAAGTTTTAAAAAATATTAAGAAAGTATTTGCAAGGACAAGATACAAGTTAAATATTGAATACCATTTATTAAACAGAAAAAAAGATAACAATCTGTCTCTTATACACATCTAGAGGGACCAAAAACATACGTTTCAAATTTTTGGGGAATCAAAACTAATTATTTCATATTTGAGGGATTAAATATTTTTGGTCTCTGAGTACAATTCTAGTAGTATTTTGGCTTTAAAAGAACACGTGGTCATCATATGTCAATAATTTCAAGGGTAAAATTGGAAAAAACTTCATTTTGTCCTAAATCTAGGTAGTAGTGTGGAGAGGATGAGGTGGTAGGGTTGGGGTGGAGTTGGAGTGGCAGTGACGATGGGGATGTGAGTTGGAGGTGACGCTCATGGGGTTATAGCTCAAGTTGCCCAAGTTCAAGTTTGAGAATACCACGAATAGGTTAAAAGACCAACTTATCCAAGTTCAAGGAATGATAAAAGATGAAGAGCAAGAGACTCCAACACCTCCATCAATGGTTAAAGAATTAGTTCAAGGAGACAAGATGAATGAATACATCGTGGAAGAAATCAGTTTCCAAATACCTCTTGAACTTGAAGTTACAACAATCGAGACACTGAATATTACGTATGGGAATCACCAACTTTTCCTTTACATGAGTGTGAGTTTATCCCAATTACAACAAAGGAGATTCCATATAGAGTGTTTGTGGATAAAGAAGTGATTCGAGGAGGAAGAGAAGAAGAAGGATACTTTGTAGAGGGGTTGGGGAGGCACAATCCACTTATGTTGGAGTTCAAATCCTTGCGGATTTCGGAGGAATTCAACAATGGAATAAATTTACCAAGAACTATAATATTCTTGGCAAGCCTCTTTGGTATTGATAAAGTATTTCTGTTCTTTTTTTATTATGATTTATTTTAGTTTCTTTACATTATAATACTTTAGTTTAGACCTGGTGGGTAATAAAGACTTGTAGTCTTGTGTCTAGTTAATTTATGTTTTGATTTTGGTGATTGATTTTTGATTTTTTGGACAAAATTGATTGTTGATGATAATGATTGATGATAATATATGACTTGTTGTGATATGTGAATGATATACATGCTTTATGGAATGACTTTGGACTTAACTTTTACTCCTTACTTGTAGACATTCTAGTTATTGTACACTTTATGAGTTAAATGTGTAAACTTATTTTTAGGAGTTCATGTAAATACTTGATATAGATTGGGAGTTGTTGTTGAATATATTTCTGAGACTATTTATGTGTGAAGCTATGTTTGGGGGGAATGGGTTGGGTGTATACTTATGTGTATTTTTCTTTTTTCTTTAAATTATTTGTAACTCGTGAATTCCTAATGACTCATTTTTAGCATAATTATATTGGTTGAAAAAAAAAATGTTGGTTGAAAAAGGTTAGACAACTTATAGGACTTATGTGCTCGATTTTAAGAGAAATTGCATTTATATGATCTATTTGAAATTTGTTCATTACTTAACCTTGATTTGTGTTGTGTTCAATGTTGGTGAAGTTCATAATTAAAGGATAGAACTCTTGTTTTTAAATTTAATTTGATTTTACTTGGTTTGCATTCACCGTTACTTGGTTAATATGTTATTCATTTTTTTTTTGGCTTTTTGATTGCTCAAGTGTAATTCAAAATCATTAACTAATATTTTATTTTTACATTTTCTAGTAGTATTATTATGTGTTAATTCTATTTTGGGTGAGCGGTAGGATAAGTTTTACTCATCACTTAAATAAAATGACAAATTTGGGAGTGCTATTTTCTTGTGTTGGGAATAGCACTTTTTGTGCTAGTATATATGTGTTTGATGACATTTGAATAGAAAATTGATCAATTTGGAACTAGATGTTCAATACCATATAATTGAATTATTTGAATTTGACATTTCATGAATTTAAGTGTGTGTTGAGTAGTTCTTTTGCAAATATCTGTTATAAGAATTTCAAAAATCATATATTACTATTTTTAAAAAGTAGAGGACTCACATTTTTGTATAAATTCATTTTGAACAATGTTTTTATCAAATCATTAGTATTACTTTGTTGGTAAATTTGTCTTTTGAAAAAAATAGTTTATATAAGATAGAAGTGATTTAAAATATTTTGTGTGTTTACATAGAGAGTGTTATTCTAATTTGTGAGCGATTGATTTTGAATATTAAGAAATTTTGGGATAGAAGTGATTTAAAATATTTTATGTATTTGCAGGAAATGTTATTCTAATTTTGAATACGTTTTAATTCTCGTATTTAATTAAAAATCGTAAAAAATATAAAAATATTGCTCTTAAAAATAAAGCGAAAATTTCGACATCTATACTGACACATTTTAAATCGTGAATGTGTCATTCTTTTGAAATCTACTCAATGTGTCAAAATTCTGTACTCAAAATCTACTCAACATGCTCAAATTCCGTATTTGAGTAGATTTCAGAAAGTATGAGCTGACACATTCTTTTGGAAAAGAGCTCTAATTTTAAAATGTTGAGTTGATTTCGAAAGACTAATTCTTTTCATATTGGTGTGGTTATTGACTTATTGTATTAGGGAGAGACTTAGGTAGACCTGGTGTTTAATTTTACTTGTAAATCTTGTGGTGTGAATTAAATGTTATGAAATCTATGACATAAATTGATGTAAGCAAGATTTTATAAAATTTAATTTTGATCGTAGAATTTACAAGTAGGATCAAAAATCAAATTTATGTAAGTTTTTTCTATTGTATTATAACCCTCATCTTACATTATTTTTTACTATTATTTTGATGGACTGCAATTGGCAGGAAGTGCTTGGGCAAATGAGTCATTTTCAGACTCATATTATGTCCCGTCTATCCTATTAAATTTTTTTTTATATGAATCCGATTTACGGTAAATAAGATAAACTTTTTAATCTATATTTATCCACATCACCTTAAAAAAATTTATTTTTAATGAGTTCGAATGATGTTGAACGAATGAATATGAATTAATGAGTATATTCCACCCGTTGTGAACTAGATTCATATAAGAATTTTATTGAAAGGATTAGTTTAACCCATAATATTTCATCCGATTCGATAAATATTCTTCATGAATCCTAATATTTTTTCCCTCGAAGGACAAGTTAAAATGTTATCATTTTTTAAGAATTTGAAGTCGTATAAAGCTTTGTAAAGTGTTGGAGACTTTATAAATATGATATTCAATATTTAGTCGACAGTTCAAGTCAAAGAAATAATTCTAATTAAATGACGTGAGTTACGAAGATTTGTATTTAAAAAATAATGTCAATTAGATTTTATCATTTTCTTAACTTAATTGAACCCAAAAAGACCAGAAAAAATGTCGAATTCAATTTTAGGCATCCCTTTATATTAAATTATCCATAAATAAATTCTACGTAAATAAAATATTCTCTTAATGAAAATTTAATATATCCTATAAAATTAAGCAAGTAAAAAAAATTAGAATATAACAGAGAGTAAAAAGGACACAATTTTACCTAACATAACTAATGGAAATTAGTACTCAAAAGATAGTAGAGATTAAAGTGTTAGTGATATTACAATTTAAGGATGTACCAACCATTTTGTAAGAAAAAATTTGCCACTTTATTCTAAATTGTAGCACTTTATTTGCAAAACGAAGTAATACTTCATTAAACCGAAAATTTTACAACTTTGTCGAAAATATTTATTGTTAGCTAACTATCACTTTATTAGCAAAATATTCCAGTCATTCAAAAGTTATAATATTGTTTTATTAGCAAAATTACAAATTTATAGGAATAGCATTCAGTTATAGCAACATGCACGACCTTCATTATCCAAAGGTATCCTTTTTATTAGCCAAATTTTACAGTTTCATTTGAAATAAATTGCAAATTCAATATAAAATGTCAAAATTCGCTAAAATCCTCTATCTCACTCTTTATCCCGTTACCTAATAAAAGATCAAGATTAATTCACTAAAAATTTTAGTATTATAATTAAAAACAATCTTGACAATTAATTAGCTAGTGGAATAAGGAGTATGAATAATAACTGAGAAAGTGGGGTAGAAGATTTTCTAGCGTCAAAATGTATCATTTCCTTGGAAATATGCCTACAATAATATCGACCGAACTGGTAATTTTGAATATACATTGGGTTTCTCACTATTGTAGCTTAGCAAAATGGACCGAATTGGTAATTTTCGAAATTCTTGGTCAAAGCCCATCATTAAGCGAAAAGAAAAATAAATCATATAATTCTTTTCTTTGTCAAATAATTTTTTCATTTGAAAAAAAAAGGTAAATTTTATAAAGTCAACTATCTAGAAAAAAAGAAAGAATACACTAAAACAACAAGAAAGTTAAAGAGAAAAAAAAAAAAAGAGTAAATCTTTTACACATGGTTAGTGTACAAAAATTTATACATCATTAGTTTTAGATTTAGATGTATGATACATTTACGTTATTTAAATTTTAAAAGTTATTTTTACACATGTATGTATCATGTATTTAAATCGATAGTGTAAAAAATTTTATACATCGACAGTGCATGTAAGATTTATTCAAAAACAAAACCTTATAAAATATAGAATGAGAAATTTATTAAATTTCAACCCACAACATGCTTAATTTGTATTTTTTTTTCTATCATAAAAATGTTAGATATTTATTCAGATGCTAGAGAATATAAACTTAAAAGTAGTAAAGTAAAATATATATATATATATATATATATATTATAAAAATAAATTTTTATTAGAAAAATAAAAATATGGTCAAATTAAATAAAGCAAACGGAAAATACAAGGAAAATTCCTACTAGACCAAAGCCTAAGAGAAGGTCTGACCTGACTTGGTAGTAACTAGGAAGTACAAGCCAAATCTAACACCTCTGAACAGTATTAAATGCAATAAGTAAAAGGGCCAATTCTCTCTCTCTCTAACCCTTCAGCCTTCCCTCTTCTTGTGAACTTCTTTCATCGCCTCTCTCCCTCTAGTGGATATCATCTTATATCCTTATCTCAGTTTGACATCTCTTCCCTGTACTTATCAATCTATTCCACCTGTAATCTGTTCATTTTCCGTCATGAATGGGAGGAGTTTTATTCTGTGATCTGAAAGGTTAGAATTTTTTTTTTATTTTTTATATGTGATTTTTTTCCCTAGATCGGAACTTTGCACCAGTTTTATAATATTGGAATAATTGTGGTTAATATTTTCATTTTTATTTGTTGTAGATCTATTAGTTTTGGCACCTCCATTCTTTCATACCTACAATAGTAAATCTATTGCGAGTATTTACTGTGGTTGATATGTATTTGAAATTATTCGCAGCCTGAATTTGTTATTAGTACCTTAATTTTTATAGAATTGGCTTTTTTGGAACCAAATTAGCCTTAATACAATCTGTCAGGTATGCGCATGGTTTGGACATGTTCTTAGTTTTATACATTTCTTTTGATTCATACCTAAAAGAAGAATTTAATTGAAAGCTGGCTCTTTCTGTTGGTTGAAGTGATATAGTATTTTTCTGTGTTCGGCAGGTGCTGAAAGCAGAGAAAGAAATACAGATTTGGGGCCAGGAGTTCACGGCTCTCCACGTGTGCATAAAACAGATGATGGTTAGTTTTTATCATTTTAGTCTATTACCCCTTCAACAAATTGTGCTAATAACATTTGCATAGGTAGATATGAGCATCAATAGGTCTCATTCAACTTGTACTAAGAACATTCGCATAGAACATTAAGAATATTCGCATAGAACATTCGCATAGGTAGAATTCACATAGGTAGAAGGTAGATAGAATTAGCTATGAAACCAATGTAGAAATATCTGGATATGAACCAACATAAGTAGATAGTAACAGTCAATTGGAATTAAAGGTAGAAAGTAATACTAATAGTCTGTAATATGCCTTTTAGTCTTGCAATGACAGTCTTCTAGCATAGCTTATACTACCTGTACACAAGTCTTCTAGTATAAGCATACTACCTGTACAGAAAGCAGCAGAATTGTAAGTATTGCTCAAAACTGGAACAATTACAAGCAATTAACCAAAGAAGGGAAATTTTTATAAGCAACTGTGAAGGCTATTGAAAATCGTAGATAAATTCTATTCATTCAACATTAAGCCATCGATGGAATTAAAAAAAAAAAAAAAAAAACTGGAATACTAACAATATTAATGGATAAGCACTCTCTTAATTAATTTACAACAAAACAGAATCTGAAGAAATAAATTACACAATAATCATTTCAGAAAAGGGAAAAAAACTGAAAATATTCTTCACTAGTACGTTTTTTTTTAACAAACGATAACAATTAGTATTAAACCCTTTCTTGGCAAAAAAGTTACAGGCTGTTGCAGCACACGTACTAGGCAACTGCCCAAAAGCTAAATTACATAGCCACAAAGGTATCAACTTTACAAATATTTGTTTAATAACGAACATAGTCCACTTGCCAACTCATATACCAAACATTAGGGCAACCGTGACATCTCAAGTACTTCGTCAAACTTGCCAAATGTTCCTTCACCTATAACAGTAGATTGTTCACTCGAAGACATCCAAGAGGCTGGCCATGGTTAAATTTGTCAACACAATATAAGGGTGTCGTAGGCATTAAGCAATTTATAATTCAGATAATCCCAATACAAAATTAATAGAGATATATAAGGATGAATTATCTACCTAGGTAAAGAATACAATTGCAACTTTTCAAGATCAAATTTATCTAGAAGAGATATACAAAATTCCCTATAAATTCTTTCAAATTTATTTTTCTTTTGGAGAAGTGAGAATTTTCTTCTGGACATCAACATCCAGAAATATAAGGATATTACCATACTTACCACCACAAAAAATTTTTACCAACACAAACAAACTTGTTAAAATCAAATCTTTCAACTGAAGCTCCTTTTAGAACACACACAGATCCACATACAATCACTTTGCATATAAAAGCCCCACGATAACCAAGTGAAACCCATGTATTAAATGAAAGCTGAAATAAAAATCATGTTAATCATTTAGTCATTAAAGATAATAAATGCATTTGTCTCGTCAAAAAAATTAAACCCCTAAAACTTGAGCAGTAATTCAAATATTTCACCTATTTCATGGATATTTGACTAAAAAACATCATCCAGTTTCTGAAATATCAAACATTTTGAGGGACAAAAGATTCCAAGCGCAGCAAAGATTTACCTCTTTCAAGTTCTAAAAATAACAGGAAAAAAGAAAAACGAATTGATGAAAAATTCAAAGGAGACAGTACATAAATTTTCCCTTGTGTGTGGTATCAAGAAACAGAGACTGAGCACAAAAGTTCAGCAGAAGTACAGAGTATAAGGCGGTAAGGCACGAAAATTCAGCAGAAGTACAGAGGGCACGAAAGTTCAGCAGAAAAGCAAATGGCTGTCTTGCTCCCAAAACATTGAAAAATAACAAAGTGGGAGTATGAAACTGTAAAAGGCGATGGCTCCTTTTATATGGTATAGGATTATGACTAAATGAAAAGTAATAACTGCATCTCAAGTAGAAGTAAATGGGTAAGACTTGATAGCCAATATTATTGTCAACTATATTAATCACAATTGTCTTATTAACAATATAGTATAAGAGACACTTCAGTTTTTGAGTTTTGTCGTCATCCCATCTGCGGTGCACATGACTTTTGTCCAGTAAGTTCGTAATTATAAGAGGATTTTTGAGGTTTCTTACAACTCTCTCCAGTCTTCTCTCAATCAGCTACCCAGTCCCTCTCTCATCCACTCCCTCTCTTCTCTCCACTTCTCTTCTTTACTTAAAACTCTCCCTCTCTCTCCACGTCTTTCCTTTTAAATTTCTATACACTTTCTCTCCCACCATCACTCTCCGCCCCCTAAGGCTGAGTTTGGGAGTTTAGGATGGAAAGGAAGGGAAAGGGAATATTTTAAGTTATAAGAGAAAAGAAGAGGAGAAGGAAAGAGAGTAGATTTTGATATTGTTTGGCAGTTTAGGAAAGAAATGGAATGATTTGAGATGTGAAGGTAAATAAAATTTTAAGCTACATAATCTTTTTGGGGGCATCATTGGCAAAGTTCAAAAAGAATCCTGAGCATTTCATCCATTTCCGTCGCTTTGGGCGAAAAGTTTTTTTACTGTAGCGCTTCATTTTCCACTTTGAATCCCTCCCTTCCCCTTCCTTTCTGTCATCTACTTCTCTCCCAAGCAAGTTAAATGCTAATTTTTCTTTCTTTTCCTTTCTCTTCTTTCCAAATCAGTAGTGTAATGGACCTAATTTGTCATGGATGTCTCTTAAGATCTAGATGAGTATAATGTTTGTCTGATAAATCTATTAGTAAAAAATACCAAATAATTAAGCCCATGTCAACCACTTTCATATTACCATCACGTTATGCTTTTTCTCTTCTCTCTACTTTTTTTTTGGAAGGATTGATTTACTTTTCTGTTATGAATTGCTATTTCGGGTTTCAATTTTTTACATCTAACAGTTAATTTGAGTCTGATTTGGTCTGAAAGGTAATTTGATCTGAAGTTACTGTAACGGAGCTTACGAGATATCCTTTCTTTTTGTTCTCTCTTCATATACCCCTTGTTATCTCCTTTTGTTTTTGGTACTTCAGATATTAGGTTAAGAGAAAATTCCGTTACAGATCTTTTTTTTTTTTTTTTTTTTTTTTATCTCTTTGTTTTGCAGACCCAAAAAAAAAAAAAAAAATATTCAGATGTACGGAAATCATCCTTCCCAGCTACAACCCAATTTTTTCATTACCACATATCCTAAGAGGAGCACCACTACTCACAGCTTACCTCCTTTTCTACTTGTAATACTAAAAAAAGGAAAAAATCTTGAACAAGAAAATGCAGAGCTATGGAGAAACACAGTCTAAGAAGTTATTGGCCCCTACAAAATTTGTGAGAGTTGTCTCTTCACTCTCTTGAGATACTTTAAGGTCTGCATTAGCTCATGGAACCTTATGATCTTAAACCATTTTCTTATAATAAACCTTCCCCCACAAAAAAATAAGGAAAAAGAAAAAAGATGAAATGTGAACCAGCACACGTCATAACATATATTAAGGAACATAGTTTAGGTTAAAAAATAAAAAAAAACACTACAATATTAAAAAACACAAATTATAATAGAATTGAATTCTATTATATCCATTTGTATTTGACTTTTTAATGTTTTCAGAATTAGTTGCATCTTGCTAAAATTCTTTAATGTTGTGTTCGTAGAATGACATTGCTCTTAGGTCCTCCAAATTCTGGAAAGACAACAATGTTGCTGGCTCTAGCAGAAAAGCTCGACCCTGATTTGCAGGTAAGCAAAACTTAATTCCCTCTTGAAATTTTCATCAGAAGTTTAATCTATTGATTCCAGCTCTAATTGAAAATGTAAAAAATTTTCATTTGCAAATCAGGTTTCAGGAAGGGTGACCCATAACACACACAGTTCAACAACAACATCCCACTCTTCCCTTTTATTTCATAAACTGCACATTCAGGTTTTAGGAATCATTTTCAGCTAGGCTATTTTTTAAGGTCCAAAAAGTACATTTGCCAGTAATATTTGCTAAATCACACTGTGTAACCCCCCAGTGGAAAATGTAAGTTGCAATACAAAATCTACGTATCAGAATAGAATTTAAATAGATAAATACCTCTCAGTCAGTCAGTTGGCACGTGCCCAAGCCGCCGCCATTTTTGCCTTCTGTAACTCAAATCAATTTCTTGGATCAATTTTTTTTTGGCTTCCAGTAATATTGAAAATGAAATCATTTTTTTAATAACAAAAAGAAGTCAATTCTAAATTCAGAAAAAAAAAAAAAAAAAAAAAAAAGTACAAACTGAAAAATTGAAATTCGCTCGGCAGGAAAGGCAATGTCAAACCTTTTTGCACCCGAGCTCGTGCTCAGTCCAAAGGGAAAAGCTCTGCCCTTACAAGTGGAGCAAGGGTAGCCTAACTGGGATGGCCTAATCCCTTTTTTGTTCTTAATGATGAGGACAGTCGTGCTAGGTTTACCCATTTCTGTAGGATCGGAGCAGTTGATCGGAGATCGGTGATTGGTGACGATGAAATGGGATAATTTGGATAAGTTGATCTAGGGACTGCTAACTTGTAGGGTAAGACAAGAGCGTATGCATATATATAGTACTCGGTATGTAAATTGATGGGGGAAGTAATTGTGTACTGGAAATACTTAGATGGATTTGATCTCACTTGTAGATCTTGTGGTGTAAATTAAATGTTATAGAAAGGTCTACAGGTGGGGTCAAAAATCGGATCTATGTAAGTATTATCTATTGTGTACAAGTATTGTTGTTGACCAAAAAAGAATTAATTTGACTTTGCACGTTAACGTTTAGGGTGTCGTTTGGTTCATAAGACAATGTAAGATTAGATAATTAATTTCATATCATTCTATATTTGGTTGATTTTTTAGACATGACATTGTTATCGCAACTATCCTAATTAATCTTTTGTGGAAGGAACTAACCTAATTAATCTTTTGTGGAAGGGGTATTTATGGATCAGGCATTAAATTCATGTGTCTAATGAGCGACTCAACTCGATTTAACAGATCAAAAGAAAATCGACATAATATGTCGATCCTTTTACATGGTACTTGATTAATATATTTATAATAATTTTGTATTCAAAAAATTTAAAAAATAAAAAATTTGACTTCTTAATTTACGCAAATACCCCTACAAATGAGTAAGATGGGAGAAAAAGTCATTTAATATGAGGATTGGAGAATTTAAAATTACAAAATTAATTTGAAAAATAAAATAGACAGCTAATTGTGCACATATACATTAGCAAATGAGTATAGGATGAGGAAAAGTCCTTTACTATTAGGACATAATTTATTAAATTACATAACTGACTTCTATATGTGCATTGGGTCAGCTTATATTGGGTTGTAAACTATTGACCCATTAATCCTAAAACCTGAACCAGTAATGTTATTCGATTCAAATTCTCAAGTTTTATGGTTCGAAATGAATATACATTAACAGGTTTTTTAGGTATAGTGGATCGAGATGAAGACTAATAATTATTCTATGTAATAACAATTTATTTAATTATTACATTTATTTTTAGCATATGTATAATTATAATAATATTATTTGTTGGATTACCAAAAATGAAGTAAAAATTTAGGGTATTTTGGTCAATAAAATAATAATATGATCTCATTTGATCCTCAACCAAATGCAAGATGGTTAATATTTTTAAGATATCTCATGCAATTCAATATCAACCAAATATTGGATAACAGGACTAACTATCTGAGGATGACTCATTCCAAGATTAATTATTCAAAGATGAAACATCCTATCTCATATAGTCCATGAACCAAACGGACCCGAAGTACTTAATTGTTATTTTTGTACTTAACGTTATTTTTTTAGCCACTAAAATTTCTAGGCTAAAGTCAAATCTAATTGTGTTTTATTTTCCAAAATTTAATTATCGTTGTGTGGACTAAAGTAATAGGTACCGTAATCAGTTTGAAAAATATTTAAATAGATTCCATATTTGGTCTCGTTTGTAGATTCTGTTATATGAATTAAATTTTATGAAATAAAAGACATTAGTTGATGTTTGCAGAAATTTTATAAAATTTAATTTTGATCACGATATTTATAAGTGAGGTTCAAAAATTAGGTTTAACTAAGTATTTCCCAAACTTGTTAAGGTAAGATTAACCCAAATTACATGATTATGTTTTTTCCTAACAAAATTATAATTTTCCTGATGGAATGTTTTTTTTTTTAATTGAAATGTATGCATGTATATATGAGTATGTTTGTACATTCTGTGTATTGTGGTTAAGCAACTTAGGATATACTCCTATATGGTGTGTATATGAAGGTCAAAATATGCAAGAGTAAAAAATCTTAATAAAGCATAGAAACAGTCGAACCGCTATAAATCAAGATTGAAGGGTATTGGAGCACTCATTGAATACTTGGTCCAATATGCAAACTGTTTTGTTGACTTAAATTTAGTCTTTATTACGTAAAGGGAGAAATTTTCACTTGATTATAAAACCGGATTTTTTTAACTTGGTTGTTATGTCGTGATTACATAGTGTCATCTAGAGCAATTTAAATGTGTATAAAAAAAAACCTTCGATTCTACAAAAATCTATGGTATTATCCAAATTAAGAATTTTACAAACTCAATTTATTCTCGTAACAAGACAGAAAGAAGTACACAAACATGTTTCTTATAGAACGTTAGATGAAGAAATTAAAAGCTAACGAATATCTGATTTTTGCGCATCAAAATGAGACGACATTAAAACGCTCTGATCTTCCAAGTCATAAACAGACATGCCTCCATGATTTACGAAGTAGATACAATTTCCTTTAATTCCAAATCCTGCTATAGAAGTTGAAAAACCTCTCCAATCATCAATACAAATTTTAGTTTTGGATAATTTGCATCCGAACTCTCAAATTCGTCTAATTTCAACCTTTCTTTTTAATGTCATCTAAAAAATTAATGGAATTTTTTTTTGTGTGTGTATGACAAATTTTACAGGATGTAAAATAATATTTTTGCATACAAAAACAAAGATTCTGTTATCTTTTTTTGATGGAGTTAAAAAAAAGGCTAAAGTGCGAATACAAACTTGAGAGTTGGGGTCCAAAGTGTTCAAAACTAAAATTCAAAGTGCAAGGTGAGAATTGGATGTTAGTTGAGGGGTGCAAAATAAATTAGTCCTATGAACTAATTATTGTGTTAATAACACTTTGCCCCCTAAAGGTAATTATATTTTGCCACCTAAACATAAAAAATGAAGTCACTTTTCCCCATCGAGTTAATGTTAAACATGAATTTTAACAATTTTGAAAAATGTGGATGACACAATACAAATTTTGCCCTTATAATTTTAAGATAGTAAACTCTATGATTCTAGTTATAGATCTCGTAGTTATTAGATAGACTACGGAGACAACATGATGTTGGATGATTGCCCGTGTGGAATTTGTTGATGTTATTTGACATCATATTTACCTATATGTCTTCTCTAGTATCCACGAGGTCTACGATTAGAATAGTAGATTAAGACCATCAAGTATTTTTTAGTTAAATATAGTATACACCTTATGTCATAATTATATTTGTAATATAAACCTTTTTATCGAATACATAAAAATATCTAATATTTTCTCCTTTCACAATTATAATTTTTCAATTTATTTTTCTTTGTTTTAAAAGATTGTGAGTCTTGAAAATGATAAGCATTGTATAAATAACTAAAAGAAGGCTTTTTTGCAATTATAGATTCTAAATTCATTCCATGAATATAAAGACTTTTCTACAAAATTTAAAGGGTTTTTAAGTGTCTAAATTTTTTAAATTTGTTTATATTATTGTTCAACATGTTTTTAAAACATTATATTCTTTGAAACCCAATTAGTATATATTTGAATTTTAACACTTTTTTTTTTTTTTTAATAATTTGCACAATTACTATTTGATAGCATATGAAACACGCCTTTTTTCATCTTGGAGAAAGACATCTTATAAAGGCATGATCTGACCATTGTAGTAAAGTAGGCATCTCAATGTCCGATATAACGGCCCAACCCAACCATGTCTGATAACATAGTAAAATTTGGACTTAAATGAATCACGACGTCATAACGTTTGTAGCTTTTCTTGATGTATTACCGGTAAGGATTCTCTCTATTTACCATTTTTAAATAAGTTAAGCCTCACTATTTAATCAAACGAGGATTAAATTTAATTCACATTATCATTCTATTTAGTTTAACATTCGCAATTACCGAGTTCTATTCATTTTTTTATTTATATAGCAAATTTAAGTTTAAATAGTAGAAAAATAATTAAATTTTTAAAAATAAATATAATAACATTATAATATTATGTTACTACAAATTTAATAACTTGCTAAACTTCTGTTATAATTTTTTATTTGTTGCAAGAAGTTAATTATTATTTTTGGATTAACAATAAGAATGTTATTAAAATAAAATAATTAATTTTCTTAAGGGACAATGATTTTTAAAATTTAATTAACTATAACAACCCAAGCCTTATTCCCACTAAGTAAGGCCGATTGCATGAATTCTGTTATGCTATTTCGCTTTATCATGAGTTATATCCCCATTAAACATAAAGATTTAATTAACAATCAAGGAGAAAAAAAAAATCAAAACTAGTAGTTTTGTCATTGAAATTTATAAAAATAATGATTTGGCACATATCTTATATTTGGTTATGTCTTTACATGAATTTTAACTCATATAAAGGGATGAATGGAAGACCTCTATTTACGCTTAGATGAAAGGATTCTTGTTCTTAGAGATGACAATTTGATCCAAATCTCTTTATTAAACAAACATCCAAACTCAAATGCATATGGATATGGATATTACTAAAAAGTTTAATGGACAGAAATGGTTTATTCATTTAAAACCACTACTATAGTGGATTTTAGTGGATAATCCATATAAATTCATTTAAATATAGTAAAACATCAAAAGGTGATAATTAACAGTCACAAACGGATACATACATACACTTACACACATTTACACACACAAACTCACACACTTACACACTCACACAAGCACTCTTACTGACTCACAAACACACGCGCACACATATTCTCTCATACACACACTGTACTCTTAGATGTACGCTCACACACACGCTTATACTTACACACACACTAAAAAACACTCATACTCACACACTTACACACTCACAACGACTTACACACACACTCAATTACATACTTACACACACACCCAAATCCACTTATACACTCACACATACATTTACACACAATAACACTCTTACAAGCACCCACACACGTTCACACACATTTGCACATACACTAACACACATTATTACACACACACATACTGATCAAACACACTCTTTTTCACACACACCCAAATCCACTTACACACTCACACACTTACACACACCCAAATCCACTTACACTCTCCCACATACATTTACACATAATAACACACTCTTACAAGCACCCACACACGTTCACACAAATTTGCACACATACTGACACACATTATTACACACACATACTCATCAAACACAGTTTTTTTTCACACATAAACATTTACACACACAAAACCCATACATTTGTTAACAATGAAGTTCAAAAGAAATCTCATGAAAACTAGTTAGAGCTGTGTGATTGATTAAGGTGAAACACATAAGTATACTTGATTTACAAGTCAACTGGTAGATCTGTGCCTATTAAAAAAGCCACATAAGTCACATGATGTTAGATAAAATCACTCATGGATATCATCTGACAACAAATGTCTCATGTGACTTCTTTATTAGTACACAATCTACTAATGTAAACCAAACTAACCTAAACAGTTTTTTCTAACCCAAATTATGTGGACAAGACAGAATGACAACATCGTATAATTTAGATGGTAAGACACTTTTATATGATCTATTAGTTATTAATGAGTAGGTAAATAGGTGAATTTACAAAAAATGGTGACAAGATAAGATGGCGAACTCTTACATGCAGTGTTTCTTACCAAGTGGCATGTGATATGATACCCAAAATTAATGAAATTTTAGTAATTAGTTTGATTTTTAGGTCCACTGCTAAAAATAATGAAAATTCTTTGATTTGAAAATACTAACTCATTACATGCCACCTGATATGAACTTCTCATAATAAAATTTTTATTACACATTAATTGGATTTTTTTTAAACTTAACTTAGTTGTCATGTCACGATTACATAGTGCCAACTACTCAAATATATTAAAGAAACTTTTTTTTTTTTTTTACATAGTGCCAATATATATTAACTTACTGCTATAGAAATTTATCATATTTCCCAAACTAAGAATTTTACGCACTTAATTTATTTTCGTAACAAAAGATGCAAAAGTACAAGATAATGTTTTCCTAAATAATATTGGACGGAGAGATTTTAAACCAACGAACTATTGCAAAAATCAGCTCGAAATATATTAAAATCAACAACCTCCGTTCCAAGGCAAAATTTATGGACAAACAAGAGCTCTCCACAAGATTCAATCAAGTAATAATGAGCAAGGTCAAGTTGAGGCACTAAATCCTCTAGTAATCCACCGTTTATGAATTCCCTAAACTCGGGAAGATGTTCGTCGTTGTAGTCATCAGCGAAATCGGCACAATGTAAGCTACATGAAGGCAACTTAAGGCAATAAATTTTGCCTTGGAAGTTTATAGCATCGATGAAAAGCTCGTCGCCAAAATACAATTCTTGCTTGCGAAATTCTTTCGCACCAACTTCACAGGAGATACAGAATAAGCGTGGGCCATGGAGGAAAAAGGCCCGACAATTTGGATCAGTTGGGCTTGGAGAGGATAGAAAGCAGGCCACATAATAGTCGAATGGGACATCCTCTAATGCTGGTGATGGAAGCTCAACTTTGTCCATTGAAAAAACATTTAGAAAACTGCAACAAATATATCATCTACAATCATGGGTTGGATCTAAATCCTTTAGAACCAACCATTCTCCTAAAGCCCAACATATTTGTTTATTGCGAATTTCTGGGATCGATTTTGTATAAAGACGATTCTCGTATAAGTCGAAAAACGTTTGTTTCTTGTTCTGCTTTCCGTGACAAATTAGTAGGCACGGCCTTGGTTGATTTATTTGGGAAGAAATTGTAGTTGTAAACGGAATTTGTGGTAATTCTTTGTTTTCTGCAATTGATCGTGCTTCGATTCTCTTTAAAATAATAAATTAAAGTCATTATTACGAAGTCTAAGGAAGATTAAAAAATTATTAAACTTTTTTTTTATTTTTAATTTTTTTGGGCTAAACACAAATTTATAAATTAGTATAGGTAATAGGGTCTGTGCTAACCTTTTTGTTGTGTGATGATTTTCGAGAAGTTCGTTTTGAAGCCATCTGCATTACAATAAAAGTTCAATTAATTTCAAAGTTGTAACATAATATAATTTCAAAGTTGTAAGATAAAATATGTTGTGAGTATAACAGTCGTTAACAATAAAAGTTCAATTAATTTCAAAATTATAAGATAATATGTTGTGAGTATGATAGTCGTAATTTTTCCATAAAGTGTCATAGTATATGACTCATGATGCATTGTATGTGAACGTGTGTTATGTCTATATAAGATATATATTTATGTGTATATATCAAAACAAACATAAAAGAAAAGTAATAATTTCGTAATTCATTCCTGGAAAATAAGCTAGTTGCACTAAATTAAATACCCAATTTCAAGCTTTATAGCAGTGTAAACAAAACATGGAAGAAACAAATTTAAAAAAATAAAATAAAAATGAAAGGAGCTTTTAAAGTATGCCATGGTATTTTGAATTACATAAAATCATTACCTTTAATTTCTGGTTTTCTTAGGTTGTCAGGATCAATTAATTAGACAACTTTCTCCTCGGACTTCATCGAATACAGAAATGGCAAAGAGGGTGGAATCAGTTGTCAGGGTATGAGGTTTGTATGCAGGAGCTATTTAAAAGGTTCTAATATGTGCATATTTGGAAAGCCTTTTCAGTTTAGGATTATTATCAATATTTCCTAAAATATGCTGTAAATACGTCGATTCCTACTAATAAAATGATTTCACAAAAAAAAAAAAAAGGAAAACTAAATTCGGAACCAAAAGGGTGAAGAATTCTGAAATTCTGATCAAACTATTTAAAGTCATAAGATCTTTCTCTCAAAATCAATTCGAGTTTTCTAAACAAGTCCGTAAAATATATTACAGCTTAATTAAACCGTGGTTTGTTCAGGTATCTGTGATTACTGGTGCAAATCAATTTGTCCGTATTGGTGTCATCTTAATTTCTGCATTATAACATATATATATATATATATGAATTTGATGGATAATATCAACAAACGATAATTGCAGCAGGAAAAAAAAAAACACTAATAATTTGGTAATTCCTAGAAAAATATGTCACACTAAATTAAATAGGCAATTTCAGGCTCTCTAGCAAATAATAAAGTTTATTGCATTAATTATTAAAAACGTAGTTCAAAATGTTATTCAAGTGTAAACCAGACACGGAAGGAAAAAAAATCAAAAAATTAAAAGTAACTTTTAAATTATGCCATAATATTTTGTAACTACATAAAAAACATGATACAAACTACCTTTAATTTCAGACTGTGCAAAGGGGGGAGTCGGTTTTCGGCGTATGAGGTTTTTCAGGAGCAATTTAAAAGGTTGTAATATGTGGAAAGCCTTTTAAATTCAGGAATATAAAATAATTTAGAAGATTCTATAGTTTTGTTGGAGGGAATAATTTTGTTTTACTCTAAAGATTTGTACCACGTAATATTATTTTTTTTAAAAATTTGTAGAGTACAAATCCTTAAACAAATTGAATTGTTCCCTTGCTAGTTGAATTTCCCATAAAATTTATGATAATTATCAATATTTCCTAAAATATGCTTTAAATAAGTTGATTCCTATTAATAAAAGGATTCCAAAAAAATACTAAAAAACAAAAAGAGAAAACTAAATTCGAAACCAAAAGGGGGAAGAATTCTGAAATTCTGATCAAACAATTAATAAAAGGATTCCAAAAAAGTATAAAATCTAAAAAGGAAAACTAAATTCGAAACCAAAAGGGCGAAGAATTCTGAAATTCTGATCAAACAATTTAAAGTCGTTGGATCTTCCTCTAAAAAATCAATTTGAGGTTTCCAAACAAACAAGTCCATAGAATATATCGCCACTTACTTACGAAGAAGTGTTCTTGTTCAGGTAACGCTTCTCCTTATTGTGTCTTAATTATTTTCAGTAACTTTGTTTCGCACTTTATATATTTTTCCCAGCAGAATTTTCTCACCATAATTATCACACCTGCCGTTAATTTCCTGCTTTTAAGCTAATTTATTGTATTTAATTTGTAATCATTGAGGCAAATCCAAAAAAAAAAAAAAAATTCCATTTGTTTTTTAATTAATCTTGTTCTTAGTCTTTGCTATGGGTAAATTTTTTAGCACCCCTTTTGGCCTCATTCCGCCACCCAAATAAAATAAAGAGATATATTTAAGCTCCATGGAAGTGGGATACATTATTATACGTAGGGGTGTAAACGAGTCGAATCGAGCACGAATAGTGCCCTACTCGAACTCGAACTCGAAATTTTTTCTGATACTCGAATTCGAGCTCGAGCTCGAGTTCGAAAACTTTGACATAGTTCGAGCTCGAGTTCGAAAAGATGTGTGACAAGAGACGAGCTCGCTCGAAAAGATTTAAAACGAGCTCGAATTCGAGTAATTCTACTTATTTGTAGTAAAATATGTAATTTTTTTAAAAAGTATAGATATTTTGTAATTTTACATATAATAAAAAAACTTTTATAAAAGCTCGATAATGCTCGAAAAGCTCGACGAGCACTCGAGCATATTATACATATGCTCGAGATCGGCTCGTCAAGAGTTTCGAACTCGAGCTCGGTCAACTCGAGCTCGAGTCGAGTTTTTGACCGACCTGCTCGTGAGCAACTTGGTTCGTTTACAGCCCTAATTATTATGATACGTAGTGGTATGCAATATTTTAAAACTTAGACCGGAAAGTGACCAGTCAAGTGACCGATTTTTGAAATTTTTGATTTAATCAATTCAATTGGGCAAGTGACGCTGATTATGTATTTTTTAATTTTAAATTAAGATAAATATTTAAATATATTCAATTTTTGTCTTTATTTATAAATTTTGTAATGTGAATTACAGTTGATATAAGTAAGATTTTTTAAAATTTAATTTTGACCACAAAATTTATAGGTGAAATTAAAAATCAGATGTACTTAAGTATTTTCCTTAAATTAATTTTAATACATATAATTGCTGGAAAATAACATTGAAAATTATGTTGGCCTGGTGATTAAGAACCCATGTTAAACTTTTGTACGCACAGACATTTTACCAACATAAATTCTACCAAAAACAAATTACTACTCCTTAAATCACAATACCACCATTTTCAATTTTTCTTTTTTCCAAGTTTTTGGCCTTCCCATCTCCATTCCACCCCTTCTTATTCACCTTTGTCATCCCACTCCCATCCCTCCCGCCTCTGCCATCTCCACCATCCCACTTCCCTGACCGTTCCTTCCCCTCTCCCTCTCTCCCTCCTACCTTCTATCACCTTTTGCTTGCCTTCCCCGTCAGCCCCAGCCCCACCCCTTCCCCTTCCCCTTCCCGTTCTCCTCCTCACCTGCTCTTCGCTTCCCATCTACCCCAACCCCCACCCCTTAAGTTAAAAAAATCCCTTCTCCTCCTCACCCGTCCTGTTCAGCCTATCCCCACTCTCCCCTCTTTCTCTTCTCTATTTCCTCCCATCTAGATTGAATTTCATTTGTAAACTTGGCAGTCATTTGTTGAAATTGGTGGCTGAAATTGGTACTCTGATTTGATGATTTGGTGGTTTTATGGGTCTGATTTGGTGGATTATGAATCTTTTATCTGCTAAATTTCAAAATCGAAAGTCAATGGTTCAACCGATTATTCGGGTGTGAACGGGTTTTGCCGGTTTTATACAATTGTCTGCCTTTATTATTTGGCTGGATCGGTGATATGTCTGATTTTCGGTTAAATTTCAGGTTAAAATGGTTGAACCGATTGATCCCGTCCGAATTTTAAAACACTGGTGGTATGTTATGGAAAAATACACAATCTTTAATGATTTAATTTCTCGACTTATTTGTCATAAAGAAATGGTTTTATCACGTAAAACTTGTTATTAACGTATAGTATAAAGAGGGAGTTAGGGTGTTTGAGTTTGGTAGTCGTCTTGCGTGAGTAATAGGTGGTTTTTGACTAGTTGATTGGTAATTATAGTGACTTAGGAGGCTTTTTTGTATTCGTTCTTTTGTTATTTGGTTCTTGGACTTTCTTGTATCTTTTCACTTCAGACGACTCATTTCTGTCAACTTTCTCACCTTTCTTGTATCTAATTTCCTCTCTTCTCTTTTCTTATGTTTTTTCTCCATCAACTCTCTCTCCTCTCTTGTATCTTCTCTTCTCTTCATAGTTTTATTTTTCTATTAGACAGATTAATTCACCCATCAGGACCACATGTTGCTCATGCTGTTGATGAAGGGCTCTCCTCCCAATTTCACATCTCATAATTCTAAGGAATTTTTTTGTGGTTTCTTAAAAATTGTTTTGTGATTTTTTCTAATTTATTTTTGATAGCACAAAAAATCAGCGGAATACAAACTTGATATTACTTTGAAGAGGTTAAACACAATTAATCAATTAAGATGGCCAAGAAAACAAATATGCAAAGTTTTAGTCAAACTAAAGCAACAGTGGAATGAGGACAAATCAATTCGGGGTAAACAAAACAGTTTTGGGATTCTTTTAATTAAAACGCAAGATAAAGGAACAATGGAAAAGAAAGAATTGCACTGCAAATTTGCAGACTTTGACAAATAAACAATACAGTAGGAAGTAGATGGAAATTTGGGAGTATTAAACTAAATTTATTAATCAACTTTAAACTGGAAATTTTTCTCAATTAAAATAACTAAGCACAATGTGTTTAAATACACTTTATCAATCTAATCTAAATCCTTAAGGGATTCAACCAACGCAATTTCCTAACACTAGATAAATTAGGGAATAAATCCCTTACAAACTCAACTACTAATTTCCTAAACCAATTACTAGCAAATCCTAATTAGGTTTGATTTATATGCCAACATTGTCTCCCTTAAACCAAATCTCTATGAAATCCTGGCCGACTCCATCACGAGCTACAATCTCCATACAAATTTCGATTGCTGTGTAGATCATATGTGACACCAACTTATAATTGATTTTCATCTTTATCTTCACACGTGGTAGTGGACGAATCTTGTAATTTGCATATAACTTGGTAGTTAATTCTTCTCGATCAAATAATTGATCCATACTTACCCAGTCACAATTGAAAACACCAACATTTTTGTTTCACACAATAATTCTCTTTGTTTCACACAATAATCCTCTAAATTATTTCCAAAAACTAAGAAATCGTATTCTTCTTTTCCACAATTTGCACCACCAATTTTTTCAACTACCACAATCTTTAATTAATTGGTTCACTCCACTATGATCTTAAATAATAATTTTAAAATCACCATTTTCTCCAACTAATTCATCAACTCCAAGAAAATCAATTTCATCCACCACAAAGTTTTTCTCAATAATATTTTCAAAATTATCAATGGTGTCTTCTTCAAATTCTCTCATTTCTTTTCCAACCAAATCACAAATTTTCATTTCTTCCTCATCTAATTCAACAATTTTATCTTTTCCATGGACAAATTCCTCATCCTCAATCAACCTAAATAATGAATGCAAATCAAAATTTTCAATCTCATAAAAATTTTCACAAATTATTTTGTCATCGACATGGAGATCCTTTTCAAAATCAACTTGCCATTCCAATTCAAATTTAGATTTGCAATCACAATCATCATCCGCAAATTCCATTAAAATACAAAATAAATCTGATCAAAAAAATTCAAGTGATTGAACATTAACAATAACCCTTTTGAAAAATTTAAGAGTTAATTTTACTTGACTTTATATTTTAACATTGAGGGTCACTATTATTTTAATTTTTAACATTATGTTTTAACTACTAAAATCTCGGGGCTAAAGTCAAATCTATTCACGTTTTATTTTCCAAAGTTTAATTAGCATTGTGTGAGCTAAAGTAATAGGGACTTTAATCAATTTGAAAAATATTTAGGTAGACTTGGTATTTTGTTTTGATTGTAAACTCTATGGTGTAGCTTAAACCTAACGAAATAAATAACATCAATTGATGTAAATAAAATTCTATAAAACTTAATTTTAATTACGATATCTACAAGTGAAATCCAAAAATTAGATTTACTTAAGCATTTTACAAACTGGTTAAGGTAAATTCACCCAATTATGAGTATGTTTATAATTTTGCTGCTGGTATGTTTTTTTTATTGAAATGTATATGTGTGTATATGTGAATATGTTTGCATATTCTGTATTTTTATGGGACTATACTCTTATATGGTGTGTATTTTTATGGGACTATAGTCCCATAAACTTTTATATGGTGTGTATATGAAGATCAAAATGTGTAAGAGTGAAAAATCTTAACAAAGAATAGAGCACTCAATGAATACTTGGTACAATATGCAACTTCTTTTATTGATTTAAATTTAGTCTTTATTAAAAGGAGAAATTTTCATTAATTATGAACAGATTTTTTTAACTTAACTTGGTTGTCATGTTGTGATTGCATAGTGTCATCTAGGCAATTTCCAAAAAAAAAAAAAAAAAACTTTAATCCTACATAAATCTATGGTATATCTCAAATTAAGAATTTTACAAACTTAATTTATTCTTGTAACAAGATATGAAAAAGTATACAACCATGTTTCCTATATAACGTTGGGGAAAAAAATTAGAAGACATCGAATATCAAATTCTAGTGTATCAAAAGGGAAAGGAGATATCAAAATGCTATGATCTTTCAAATCATAAACAACATCCTCCCATGGTTTCCGAAGTAGATAAAATTTTCTTCAACTCCAGATCTTGCGGTGGAAAAGATGAAATGCCTCTCCAATCATCAATAAAAATTGCGCCATGCTTACCAATACTTTCAATCTTCTCCCATCTCTTTCTACAAAATCGGCTCAAAATATTTTTAAATCGATGACCTCCTATACAAGGCAAAATTTATGGACAAACAATGGCTCCCCACAAGATTCAATCAGGTAAGAATGAACAAGGTCTAGTTGAGTCACTAAATCCTCGTGTATTCTGTCGTTTATTAAAATATACAGTGCTTTTTATGTATTCTAATTTTTTTAATCTATACACACAATAACATTATACGCGTATACATTTTTTCAAATAAATTTACAAAAGATATCAAACATACGTGTATATTTTTTTAATTCTAAGTTTGTGATTTTTGAAACAAAATATCAAGTATATTTATTTATTACATACCTTGGTGTATTGTCGTCAAAGGACTTGGGCTATACGCTTATATCGTGTGTATATGAAGATCAAAATGTCAAAAATCTTAGTAAAGAATAGAAACATATACTTCGTATAGACCACACCGAATCGCTATAAATCAAGATTGAAGGCTATTAGTGCACTCATTGAATACTTGGTACAATATGCAAACTGTTTTGTTGATTTAAAGTCTTTATTACGTAAAGGGAGATATTTTCATTGATTATAAACCAAATTTTTTGAACTTAACTTGGTTGTCATGTCGTGATTACATAGTGTCATCCAGCCAATGAAAAAAAAAAAGAAGCTTCAATTCTACAAAAATCTATGGTATTGCCCAAATTAAGAATTTTACAAACTCAATTTATTCTCGTAACAAGACAAAAAGAAGTACACAAACATGTTTTTTATAAAACGTTAGATGAAATTAAAAGCCAACGAATATCTGATTCTTGTGTATCAAAATGAGACAACATTAAAACGCTCTGATCTTCCAAGTCATAAACGGACATGCCCCCATGATTTACGAAATAGATACAATTTCCTTTAATTCCAGATCCTGCTATAGAAGTTGAAAAACCTCTCCAATCATCAATAAAAATTGCGCGTAAATCATCACCAATACTTTTAATCTTCTCCCATCTCTTTCCACCAAAATCAGCTCGAAATATTTTAAAATCCACGACTTCCGATCCAAGGCAAAATTTATGAACAAACAATAGCGCCCCACAAGATTCAATCAAGTAAGAATGAGCAAGGTCAAGTCGAGGCACTAAATTCCCAACTAATCCACCATTAATGATTTCCCTAAACTCAGGAAGATTTTCTTCGTCGTTTTGGGCAAAATCAGCACAATGTAAGCTACATGAAGGCAAACTAAGGCCATAAATTTTGCCTTGGAAGTTTGTAGCATCAATCAAATAATCATCGCCCAAATTCAACTCTTGTCTATGAAATTCTTTTGCACCAATCTTATAGGAGATATTGAAATTGAGTGGGCCATTGAGGAAAAAAGCCCGACAATTTGGATCAGTTGGGTTTGGGGTGGATAGAAAGCAAGCCCCACAATAGTCAAACAGAACCTCCTCTAGTGGTGGAAGCCCAACTTGCTTTTTTGTGGCTAGACCATCGAACAAACATTCAGAATAGATTTATTTTGACTTGGATCAAAATCCTTTAGCACCAACCATTCTCCTAAAGCCCAACATATTTCTTTTTTGCGAATTTCTGGGATCGATTTTGTATAAAAATCTAGATGTGTATAAGTCGAAAAATGTTTGTTTCCTATTTTGCTTTCCGTGACAAATTAGTATGCACGGTCTTGGTTGAATATTTGCTAAGGAAGAAGAAATAGTAGTCAATGGCTTTTGTTCTTCGTCTTCTGCTAATCCAATTAATCTTGCTTCGGTTCTCTTTAAAAAAAAAAAAAAAAAAAAAGCCAAGATTGAAATTCAATAGCATGGCCAAGATTTATTTCGAAAATTACAAGTAAAAGTATGTGTACTAACCTTTTTGTTGTGAGCGATTGATCTTCGAGAAGTTCGTTTTGGAGCCATCTTAATTCCTGCATTACAATAAAAGTTAAATTAACTTCGAATTTGGTCATGATATATGAATTTGATGGTTATTATCATACGAACAACAATTGCAACAAGAAAAAAAATACAAATAATTCATTGCATTAATTATTAAAAACGTAGTTAGAAAGCTTAAAACGTAAACCAAACATGAAAAAAAGAAAAATTAAAAGGAGCTTTTAAATTTTGCCATAATATTTTGTAACTACATAAAAAAAAATGATACAAAAGTACCTTTAATCTCAGACTGTCTTAGGCAAAGGGGGAGTCAGTTTATATATGTAATGACGTTTGTCAGGAGCTATTTAAAAGGTTGTAATATGTGAGGCTTGTCAGGAGCTA
This sequence comes from Cinchona pubescens, assembly GCA_025175665.1. Classification (NCBI taxonomy): domain Eukaryota; kingdom Viridiplantae; phylum Streptophyta; class Magnoliopsida; order Gentianales; family Rubiaceae; genus Cinchona; species Cinchona pubescens. The sequence goes on along the minus strand of JANKKI010000059.1, from coordinate 3,694,459 downwards.
TTTAAAAGGTTGTAATATGTGGAAAACCTTTTAAGTTTTGGATTATAAAATTTAATGGTAATTATCAATATTTCCTAAAATAAGCAATTTATGTTAATTCCTACTAATAATATGATTACCAAAAAAAGAAAAGGAAAACTAAATTCGAAACCAAAAGGGAGAAGAAATCAGGAATTCTGAGCAAACTATTTAAAGTCATAAGATCTCTCTCAAAATCAATTTAGCAGGTATAAGTCTGTAAAATAAACTACGCATATTTTTTTTCCTTCATTATATAACCAAAGAAGCGTTTGGAGCTTAATCAACACCGTGGTTTGTTCAGGTAACTGTAATTTATTGTTTTTAATTTGTAATCATTACGGCAAACCAAAAAAGAAATTTTCATTGATTTTTTAATTAATCTTGTTCTTAGTCTTGTTACAGGTAAATTTTTTAGTACCCCTTTTGGCCCCATTCGTTGCCAAATAAAATAAAGATAACTACAGATCTAAATGGGATGCATTATTCATTGTAAAAAAACCATTTTATCACTTGAAATACGCATAAAGCTTGTTATTATATTATAAAAGTTTAATGATGTCAAAAAATTGTACTACATAAACATTGTAACACATTATTGTAATCATCGCTTTCCTAATTAATTAGGTTTTTTTTTTTTTTTGTTATTACTGAAAGATCAAATTTATTTCACTTAACAATTAATAATGTTAATCATGTCGATGTATCTTGAATTTAGGGATGTGAACAGGAAAAAAAATCAATAAAAATAGGTGGAAAAATGGATTCGGCATCCAGAGATCAAGTCCAAGAGGGAGAACATACAAGTGGAACATGGTCTGACCTCCCAATGGACATCTTGTGTTTGATAAAATATCACCTCTTTGCTGCGGATTCTGCTGCGTTTTCAGCTGTTTGCAAAACGTGGAAATCAGTCCCTGATGTAGTCCGATCACTCGCTCTGCCGCCAGATAATAATGATAACTCGCTATCCAATTGTCCATGTTTGATGTTCTTAAACAACCACTTCTACCATCCCGTGTACAATGCCTCGTTTCAGCTGGACAACATTGCTTGCCCGAGGGAATAATTCGCGTCTCCAAGTATGGTTGGCTGCTAATGACTCAAGGAGATCATTGTCCATTCTTCTTCAATCCATTCACAAATGTAAGAATAGATCTTCCTCGTATGGATTACAAGGTTAGTTCCGTAACTTTCACAAATCCACCAACTTCCAACGCCAACTGTGAGATTGTCGGTTTTAGTACGGTTGATGATGTGATTAGAGTTTACTCGATTAAACGAGGAAAAGAGAGTTGGACTGAGCACGAATTCAAGAATCGTTTTTGTGTTGTACTGTCACGTTGCAATCCTGTTTTGCACGGAGGGCGTTATTATTGCTTGGGAACGAAGGGCAATCTGGTAGTTTACGATCCGAAGAAAAATACTGTGCATAGGACAGGTTCTCCGAAGCACATATGGGCACATTTTGAGGATTCTGATTGTCGACATTACATGTTGGAAAGCGAGGGAGATATCTTTGCCGTTTTTGTAGCGTGTAGCGGGAGGCACATATGTATATGTAGACTAAGTCTCTCCAAGATGGTGTGGGAAATGGCAGAAGATTTGTTGGAGGATAAAATGTTGTTTGTTAGTCGTCCAGCTTCATTCTTGGAGAAGGCTTTAGTGAGAGGAACGGGTAATAAAATCTACTTTCCAAGGTTTCATGGTGATAATGGTTTGTTTTATTCAGAACTCTAGCCACAAAAAAGTACCACACTTTTGGGGGTGGAAGTTGTTACGAGAGCTTTCACAATTCTAAAGAGAGGTTGTATTGTACTTGGATGAAACCTAGCCAACTCTTGCAATTCGATAGAGAAGTTGCATTTTACTTGGACGAAACCTGTATGGAAAAGAAGTTTTTGTGGTGATGATGAAAATTAATTATTATTTTTACTAGATGCCATTTGTGTGTAGTGTCCCAAATTTGTGTTCTTTTAATAAGATCTAATTAGTGTTTGTTTGATTTTTGCAGACCACGAAGCTAAAGTAAAATATTCTCCAAATTTTTTAACACTATTAAAAATGAGACTAAAACAAGAAAGATTTATGAGTTAGAGGTGTAATATGTCCAAAATTTATAATTGAGACTGCAAAGTGATAATTAATTATAAGTTATGAGATCCAAAGTGGAATTAGTCATGACTAAAATGTAAGAAAGTAAATAACCAATAACCAATAACGCAACGGATCACCTAGTCGTACTTAATTTATGCGTAGTACAAGAAAAGTATAAAGATTATACTTTAAAATTGCGGTATAATCTCCAATATGTTTGGGACGTCAATCCACAAGTTGCACAAATGCCCGATCTCTAATGGTATCCACACAGATAATTAAATCAGAAATCTTCACATAATTGATCGACCCAAATCACGGAATGGTAACTCTACAATTATTTTTTTCTTTTTCAAAACGTGACTTTCACGTCTTTTAATTAAATTAAATTACTCACAGCTTTTCTTCCTTTTATGTTTTTTGATGTCGGGAGCAACTTCATTCATACCAATCATAAATACATATGTTTTACACACATACATACATACATACATACATACATATATATATATATATATATATATATATATACATGTATATGTGTAATATAATATAATATAATATATGTAATTCTAATATTGCAATCAAATTGGATTTAAGGAATTATAATAATTCTAATTAGTTTGGATCAAGGGCATATAAAAAAGTTATATCATAAAATCATTAGAACTTTTAATATGTATTACATATTAGCTCCTAATATTTATAACTTATTACAATTAAGGCCAAAAAGTTAGTTTATCTCATAAATTAACCCATAAGTATCTCATACTTATCAAATCATTTAATCCCGAATTAATTATCTTTAAGTGTGTGACCTTTTAGGTTCCCAATCATGTTGGTAATAAGTATAAATTATAATCCTAAATTAATTCAGATTAAATAAATTAAACACTTTTAATTTATAATTAATTTTTGAATTAATTAATTTGCACTTATAGATCGAGATTGACTTCTAGCAAAGCATCATGACCACCTAAGTGTTGAGATATGTCATGTGGTTCTACATCACCCATCCGTGATTTAGTTCCCGTATAATTATTAATCTTTCACCAACTTATATCCCAATTAATTCAAGAGTACATATATAATGTCAACTTTTATTGAATTAATCAATTTACTTATTTCCAAAATATAACTCACTTGAAATAGAATTTATTACAAGACACTCTTAATTCTATTTTCACTTTGCGCAAAGATTTTCAAATTGTATTTCAAAAAGTGGTCATATTGGGATATACACTCCCTTTATAAGGGTGGTGAATCCTATATTCGTCATATCTTATCTTATCATGATTCATATTATACCCGAATTCTACAGTATGTGCGACTCATTAAGAGTAATGACTAGTAGAATCAAAGTATAATAATCCACAATTAAGATAAACTCACGACCTCAAGTCAAAGAATCATTACACTACTATCACGATGAGATTAATCCACTGACATTTAAATACTAAATCCGTGTGGAATACTCTTAGGGGTCAATCCGATGCATTTTTTTTCAATAAGCATCCACATACACTTATGTGCTAATCTATCAATGTCATACACTACGATTAGGGATATACGCGAATAAAATAAATTATATCATAACTATTTATGATTTCACATATATACATTTTATTCACAAAATACCATATTACAAAATATACATAAATATAAAAGGTTAAATCCTAAGTATAATTTATTTCTAAAACAAATTAGCTTTAGGGCATACACTGACAAACTCTCACTTGCACTAAAGCCAATCATTCATGTGCTTAAGGCCGAATGAGTTAATGCGACTGTCATGTTTATTCTGGGACAAAACTATAATGAGCGGATCAGTAATGTTATCATCCGTGAGGATATTTTCTATCTATACTTCATATCTATCAATGATTTCTTTAATCAAATGATAGTGTCGTAATACATGTTTAGATCGTTGATGAGACTTGGGTTCCTTTACTTGTGCAATAGCTCCATTGTCATCACAATACAAGAGTATAGGATCACTAATGCAAGGAATCACTCCAAATTCAGCCACAAACTTCCTGATCCAAACTACTTTTTTCGCCACTTTTGAAGCTGTAATGTATTTGATTTCTGTTGTGAAATCAGTCGTGGTGTTCTATTTGGAAATTTTTTAACTAACCGCACCACTATTAAGAGAAAATACATATCCAAATTGCGACTTGCTATATGCACATCCTTGTTAGATTGAAAGCTAGCATCTGTGTATTCGCGAACTATCAATTCTTGTCCACCGGATAAATCTTTAGTCTTTCTCAAGTATTTAAGAATATTTTTGACTGCTATCCAAAGACTACTCCCCGAGTTAAATTGAAGCCTGCTTGTAACACTTATAGCACAGGAGACATCGGGTCTAGTACATAACATTGCATACATTATAGAACCTATAGTTGAAACATATGGGATCTTTTTCATGCTATCTCTTTCGACATCTATTTTAGAACACATGTCTTTATAAAGGTATATACCATGAGATATTAGTAAGTAACCCTTCTTTGATTCATCCATGCTAAACCTCTTTAGCACCTTGTCTATGTACGTTGATTGAGTAAGACCAAGCAACCTTTTTGATCTATCTTTATAGATTCTCATTCCCAGAATATAGGTTGTCTTTCCTAAATCTTTTATAGAAAAAATTTCTAGACAACCATACATTTACACTTTGAAACATAGGTAGACAGTGTCGTTTCCTATCAACAATATGTCAGCCACACAAAGTATCAAGTAAACAATGGCACTCCCACTAACTTTTTTGTATACACAAGGCTCATCCTCATTTTTGATAAAATCAAACTCTTTGATTGTCTTATCAAAATTGATGTTCCAACTCTTAGAAGTTTGCTTTAGTCCATAAATATACCTTTGTAGCTTGCATCTCTATTAGGATCTGTGGATATAAACCCTTCAAATTGTATCATATACACATCTTCTAACAAATTCTCATTAAGGAATGCAATTTTTATATTCATTTACCAAATCTCATAAATATAATATGAAGCTATCGCAAGTAAAATTTGAATAGATTTAAGCATTGCAACTGGTGAGAAAGTTTCATCAAAGTCAACTCTTTGTATTTGTATATAACCTTTTGTCACTAATCACACCTTATAGGTAATCACATTACCATCCATGTCAGTCTTTCTCTTAAAGACCCACTTGCATCCAATAGGTTTAATTCCTTTAGTTGTGGATCGACTAAGGTCCAAACCTTATTGTCATACATGGAATCTATTTCAGATTTCATGGCTTGTAGCTACTTCTGAGAGTCCTTATCAAGTAGTGCTTCTTTATAAGATGTAGGTTCATCATTCGTAATGACTAATATATCATTGTGCCCACTTACAAGAAAATCATATTTCTTTGGAGTACGACGTGTTCTAGTAGTCCTACAAGGAGTTTGTGTATCATTAGTTTCATTATCTATCACATCATCATGTGATTGAAGTTCTTGTTCCACTTGTTGATCAATACCATATTGTGTTTTTTGAATTTCTTCAAGATCTATTTTTCTCCCACTTACCCTTTCAAGAATAAACTCTTTTTCTAGAAAGATGGCATGTTTTGAGACAAACACCTTTTGCTCAATGAGATTATAGAAGTAATATCCAAAGGTCTCGTTTGGATACCTCACAAATAGGCATTTATTTGATTTAGTTTCAATTTTATCAGATTCTACCCTCTTCGCATAAAGTAGGACAGCCCCAAACCTTCAAGTATAAAAGTTTAGATTTCTTTCCAAACCATATCTCATACAGAGTGGAATCAATAACTTTTGATAAAATAAGATTTAGTAAATAGGAGGTAGTATTAAGAGCATAGCCCCAAAATGATTTTAGGAGGTCTGTAAGACTCATCATTGATCGAACCATATCCAATAGAATTCGATTATGTCTCTCAAATACAACATTTAGTTGTGGTATATAAGGAGGAGTCCATTGATCTAGAATCTCATTCTCCATAAGATAATTTTGAAAATCTTGGTTTAAATATTCTCCACATCAATCAGATCAAAATATTTTAATACTTTTACCAAATTATTTTTCAACTTCATTCTTAAATTTTTTGAACTTTTCAAAGGTTTCGGACTTATACTTCATTAAGTTTATATAACCACGAGTGGTCGTTCGTGAAGGTTATGAAGTATGAAAAACCTTCTCTAGTATGAATTGACATATGACCACAAACATCAGTATTATCGTATTAGCCTCAGCAATTCACTAGATCTATCACCTTTTTCAGTAAAAGATGATTTTGGTAATTTTACCAAGTAAACAAAACTCATATATATAATATGATTCACAATCAGATGATCCCAAATAATCATTGTTGTGTAATTTAAAAATGCGTTTCTCATTTATATGACCAAGTCTACAATAGCAAAGGAAAGATTGTTTTAAATTATCAATTTTAGACCTTTTAGGATTTAGGGTGAGAACTAGATTTTCTATATCTAGAATAAAAAGACCATTATTTAAAGTAGCAGTTCCATACACAATGCCATCATATGAAAAAGAACAACATTTATTCTTTTGCATAATGACATGACCATCAGTGTCTAAACACGGAATAGAAACAATATTTCTAATAAGAAATGGAACATAATAATAGTTTTTAAATTCTAAAACAATACCACTAGGCAAAGAAAGATAATAAGTCCCTACGACTAATGCAGCAACATTTGCTCTATTTTTCATACCTTCAAGTCCACTTCTCCCTTAACCAACATTTTTATTCTCTTTATTTCCTGCATATTTATACAAATATGTGATATTGATCCGGTATCTAATATCTAAGAATCTGATTTAGAAGTAAAATATTGATCTCAATCATAAGCATACCTAAAGTAGAAGGTTCATTGAACCTCTTCTGCTTCAAGGTATCTATATAGGCCTTGCAGTTTCTTTTCCAGTGCCTTTCGTTTCGACAATAGTAATAATTACCCTTATCCTTGTCCTTCTTGATCACAAGTGTTGGTTTCAACTCAAATTTGGCTTTCACAAAACCAACCTTGGATTTCTTTTTCTTCTTATTAGAAGAATCAACAACTACCACTTGTTTCCTTTCTTTTTCAATAGTTGTTTCAGTAGTTTTTAACATATTCAACAGTTGAGTAATAGTTGTAGATAATTTATTCATAGTGTAGTTTATCACGAACTGTGAAAAGCTATCAGGCAGAGATTACAAGATCAGGTCAACATTTAACTCATTATTTTGCTTAAATCCCAATCATTCTAATTTTTAATTATTTCGATCATTTTCAGTCATAATTATTGAACTTGGCCCGGCCCGGTTCGGCTGCTCAACCACTGAACTCGGTGAACCGGGCTGGGTTTCTCAGATGACCAGACAAGGAGGGAAACTGCCAGATTTCGTGCAACCTGGTGGTTTAACTGGTAAATCTTGGAACCCGGCTGGGTTTGAAAAAACCCGACGGGTTCGTTTCTTTAATGAAAAAACTAAATTTTAATTGCCAAGTTTTGAACCAAAGACCTCTCAAGTAGATATAAAAGGCCTTACAACCTAACCATGTAAGTTTTTGTTTATTATGTGCCTTTTTTTTACTTATATACTCTCCAAATTTCACTCTAATGATTAATTCTTTTGCAACTCTTCATGTGAAAAGACTATGTAAATATACGTTACTATCATATAAATTGTCAAATTTCTTCATCCATCAATAGCATAAAACATCTTTTCACTTTAAATTAAAAATGTATACAAATTTAATTAAGTTTTCTTTTAGAACTTATATGATTACCAGATATTATTATATATCAGGAGAGTATAAGAATATTTATCTAGAAAATATTAAAAAGTTACATGTATACTTAAATTTTTTTAATAATCTAGATATTTTTATCAATATTTTCACCATATGTCTTGTATTTAATAATTTGTAGGTATTATATATTAATAAAAATATATTTAAGCGACCCACCGGTTGAACCAGTAACCCGTTGATCCTCCTTTGCCGGGTTCACATCTAGGCCGGGTTTAATAACTATGTTTTCAGTACATGAACCGTTATTGAAATACTCTCTGCTATTTTACAACGAATAGTCTTTAGAGATCTCATACCTCTCATTCCCAGAATCTCTGTCAAACAATTCCTTGAGATAAAAAAACATGGAATGAGCATCTATATTATCATGTCATTTCTGCAATTCAGAAATCATAACGGCCAACATGATATAAGAAATAGTATCATTGTCCTCTATGTGCTTACGGTATAAGCATTTTGAATTGCTTCGTTAGCATCATCTACTAGGATATTAGGATAGGTTGATCAAGCACATAGTCAATTTTTTTGTGCTTGAGAACAATTCTCAAGTTACGATGTCAGTTCAAAAAATTTGGCCCAGTAAGTTTGTTATTATATAAATTGGGATGTAAATTGACGTTGTTACTTATAGTCCATAACATATAAATAAAGATAGTATAAAAAATTGTTATTCATGCATAAACAAAACCAAAATATAATATGGATTTCTTTTAATTTGGTTTTGCTCCCACTATTATAATTCAAATAAATAACCCTCACATATTGATTCGGGAGCTATCACATAACCCCTAGTAGGTTAAGATTCCCTCTAATTATTTTGATTTTGGGTGTATCCAACAAACCAAAATAATTTCGAAAGGTAGGTATCTCTTACCAATTACAACACTTTGTAATTCTTAGATAGTTAGGTATCAACTCTTTGATAGCACATCTTACGTGTCTCCTAACCTTTATGCCTTAAAGACATATAATCTTGACTGAGCTCAACAAATTATATGTCTCCGTTAAGTCATACCCATTATTCAAAGATCTTATCTCCTAGTTCAAACATATTCAATATAGAATAATCTTGAATTAGCTCAACAAGTTAAATTTAGGAAGAACTCTCATTTGTTACTATAATAATGGAAGAAAACTTATTTATTGATTTAATATTAATTTGAGGGATTTTTCTTTTAATTATTTATTAGGTCTCATCAAAATTGCATGTATTATTATCATATCAACCTATAATAAATAAAACATGTATAAAATCATGGATGATTATGGACTTTTACTAAACTAATTTTCATGAGTAACAAAGGAAACTAGCTGGTCAAATTTTAAGGATAATCTTAAACTCTTGAAAAATTTCTTCAAGGTTGCACCATTGCGTCGTCTCCATCATCTTGTACATTACAAATATAATTTTACCTAAACATTTAAGATATTCAATTCTATCTTTAACCTATTTAACATACTATGTATATTACATGATTGGTCCAGAAACCTCGAGTTATATTCAAGGGGATTGAGATGAAAAAAAAAATTACATTCACAATAATAGAGAAAGGCAGGACATGCAGGCCCTATTTAAAAATTTACGACCATTCTATTTGAACCAAGTAAATCAAACACAATCACATTGATATTAAGTCCATAATCATCCATCATGCTATTAAATAATTCAATAATTAAATAAAAGTATAAACCCAAATTTAGTATCTAGTCATGAATCACTATATAACATAATTCCAATCCCATTGAAATTATCAAATTTTGAATTATTTATGAAAATATTTTATGGAGAAATTATTATTTTCTAATCTCATTTGAAAATAATCTTTTAAATAATAGAATTTCAAAAATTATATTAGAAGCAATTTCTAATTTTTTTTGAGTATTTATTAAATTCCAATCTCATTGAAAAATAATAAATTTCTAAAATTTAAACAAATTACATAATTCTAATCTCATTAGAATTAATATAAATATTTTCAAAGGATTCATACTTTCTAAATTTTAATCAAATTAGAATAAAGAAAGTTTCTAAATATTAACAATTAATTTTAAACAACAATTGTCAAAAATTAATTAGTGGTTTCAAAACCAAAATTTAGAAAAATCTTTAATATGAAAATATTAATTTAAATGTTACTAAAAATTATTTAACTAATTAAATACTTTTAATGACAAACATTAGTAATGTAACTGAAAGTGACATTATTAAGTAAGTTATCATTGCTTGTCCATATCTAATATGGACAAACCATATTGCGGTGAATCAAATTCACGGTAATATGACGTCTTTTTTTTTTTTCTTTCAATATTTTCATAAATAAAATTCAAAAAATCATTTAAAAATCATTTAAATTGAATAATTTAATATTCATGACATCTAAATACTATAAGAAAGAAAACTAATAACGCAGTGGAATTTTAAATTTTTACTTTCCTATCACGGATCATCTTGATTACCATTTATGCATAGTACAAGAAAAGTATAAAGATTATATCTTAAAAATGTGGTAAAATCTCCAATATGTTTGGGACGTCGGTCTACAAATCGCACAAGTGCCCGACCTCTAATAATATCTATACAAATAATTAAATCAATAATTTTCACAAGATTAATTGACCCAAACATGAAATACTAACTTCACAATTATTTTTCTCTTTTTCAAAACGTGACTTTCACGTTTTTTTAATTAAATTAAATTGCTCACGGCTTTTCTTTCTTTCATGTTTCTTGATGCCATGAGCAACTTCATTCATACCAATCATATATACATGTCTTACACACACACACACATATATATAAAATATAATATATGTAGTTCTAATATCCCAATCAAATTGAATTTACAGAATTACAATAATTCTAATCAGTTTGGATCAAGGGCATATAAATAAGTATCAAAACATTAGAACTTTTAATATGTATTACATATTAGCTCCTAAGATTTATAACTTATTACAGTTAAGGACAAAAAAATTAATTTATCTTATAAATTAACCCATAAGCATCTCCTACTTATCAAATCATTCAATGTCATTAATTATCCTTAAGTGTGTGACCAATTAGGTTCCATATCACGTTGGCAATAAGTATAAATTATAATCCCAAATTAATTAAGATTAGATAAATTAAACACATTTAATTTATCATTAATTATTCAATTAATTAATTTACACTTATAGATCAAGATTGACTTCTAGCAAATCATTATGACCACCAAAGTGTTGAGACATGTCAAGTGATTCGACATCACCCATCCGTGATTTAGTTCCCGTATAATTTTATCCTTTCACCAACTTATATCCGAATTAATTCAAGAGTACAGATATAATGTCAACTTTTATTGAATTAATCAATTTACTTATTTCCAAAATATAACTCACTTGAAATAGAATTTAAAACACTCTTAATTTTATTTTTACTTTGCGCAAAAATTTCCAAATTGTGTTTTAAAAAGTGGCCATACTGGGATATACACTCCCTTTATAAGGAGTGGTGAATCTTATATTGGTTATATTTTATCTTATTATGATTCATATTATATTCGAACTACACAGTATGTGCGACTCATTAAGAAAAATGACTAACAGAGTCAAAGCATAATAATTTACAATCAAGATAAACTCACGACCTCAAGTCAAAGGATCATTACACTAGTATCACCATGAGATTAATCCACTAACATTTAAATAATAGTCCGTGTGAAATATTCTTAGGGATCAATCCGATGCACTTATTCTCAATAAGCATCCACATACACTTATGTTCTAATCCACCAGTGTCATATACTACGATTAGGATTTACGCGAATAAAATATAATTATATCATAACTATTTATAATTTCACATATATATATTTTATTCAAAAAATACCATATTACAAAATATACATAAATATTAAAGTGAATTTATTACTAAAATAAATTGACTTTACGGCATACTCTAACATAAAATATGTCCTCAAACAAGAGATTTAACATCCATCAATTATGGTAACGAAGAATTGAAGTGGGATAAAATTGCGAGTTTCAGGTGCAATATGTTTAAAGTTTAAGTATATTGTGCAAAGTGAGAATCGCTTACAAATTAGAGTGTGCAAAGCGGAGTAAGCCCTTGAATGAATTAGGTTAATTATATTTTGCCCCTTGAACTTTAGCGCCACTAACACTTTAGTTCTTAATATTATTTTTTGAGCACTTAAACCTTTCTATTACGCCAACACAACCTTTTGACTATTCTACCCCTATGTCATTTTATTATTTTTTTGTGATTTACTTAAACTTTACCCAATTAAATTTTAGCGCCACTTACAATTAACCCCTAACATTATTTTATTTTTTTTGTAGCATAAAGTACTTCCATTATACCTATTCAATATTTTGACCATTCTAATCCTATTTATTCTAAGTAATACTTTTTGGTTTATTTTGGTCTTTGAATATATTTTTATCAAGGAAATAGTTTATTCCTTTATATAATTTGATCAAAAAGAAGTGTAAAAGTTGAACTAGACATTTTTACTGGCCTTCTTGGTCGTAACTAATTGATTTAATATGATTCAACACTAAAATTTTTGGATTGATGCCCGATTATAATCAGGTCATGTTTTTCAGCAAAAATGGCTTTTTTGGCCTAAAATTTTTGACTAAGTGGATGAATATACACAATAAATTTAGAATTTGAAAATAATTTTTATTATTTAAAGTAATTTGCACCCACTGAAATATAAAACTTATATTTCTTAAAAAAGAAAGAAAATATAGTACATTATTTTCATCATATTCTAGTGGTAGTCGTTAGCGGAAAGCTTCTTACATGGACTTGCTCAACGATTCCACTTATACATCTTGTGGTTTCAATTAGAAGTAGATATGTTAAATGACGTATGAAAATGTAAGAAATTGAGATTATCTTAATCACAAAGTTTAAATAAAATATCATGGAGAAGATCCATATAAGATTTTTCAAATTGTGTATAGTGAATGAGTGAAGAGTAATTGAAGTAACAAAAACCAAAGGAATGGAATAAAATAAGGATAGAAGGGTGAAAACACTAAGTTAGGATAAAGGAAGGGGATAAGTGTTCAAAAAATAACATTTGGGACTAATGTATTAGTGACTCTAAAGTTTAATCAGTAATTTGACAATTGTAATTAACCCATAGGTATGTTTATCGATTCAGCCAAAATTTTAGATATCGTTGGAGTTCATTGTTAATCGAGGAACTATATAAAGCTCAAAAAATAACATTACAAACTAAAGTATTAGTAACACAAATTTTAAGGGAGTAAAGTGTAATGAATCCAAAAATAAATCATATTCTTTTGTTTTGTCACATAATTTTTTCTTTTGAAACTAAAGGTAAATCTTATCAATTGAAATATCTAGAAAAAAAAAATGAAACAATTAAAAAGTAAACACAAATAGATAGAAAAAGTGAAAAAAAAAGAAAGAAAAAACCCTAAAACAATGAGAAACTTGTATTTAAACTCAGATGCACAATTTCGTTTGTTTGTAGGTAGATATTTACTTATTTAGATGTTTGAGAATAAAAGTTAAAAGTGGAAAGAGAAAAACTTTTTATTCGAAAAATAAAAATATGGGAGTCAAATTAAATAAAACAAACGAAAAAAAAAGAAGAAAAATGTCCTACTAGACTACAAAGGTACAGCTAGAGGTCTTAACATGGTAGTTAGTAGTATCTAGTTAAGTACAAGCCAAATCTAACACTTGAGAGTTTCAAACAGTAATTAATGTCCCCGGCTTAGTAACCTTATTTACTACATAAAAAGTGCTATTTAACACACGAAGTCTTGATGCAGCCCTCAAGCTTTCAGAATCATCAAATTCCTTTCTTAATGCCGAAGCCAAACATGCCTTTCCTTTCCTGTCGAGTGTCTACTTCTAGTGAAGAATTTACCATTATGAGGCCATCTAGGAGGTGAACCAAAGCAGAGCTTTACAATCAATGAAAGGTCAAACTTATGTATTAATTAGAATGTGACATAACTGCATAGGAATGTATAAATGCCCAAAAGAATTAAATTTAACGTGAATATAGTGTACAAGGGAGTTGCAAATTTGAACTACTATAGTTTAAGTAATAAAAATGGAGTAATTTTCTTAAATTACTTTCAAACTTAAGTTTCTACTCCATTGTTGAAAGTTGTTGAGCCACCCATGTCAGATCCCACCAATAATTCATTTATTGATTTGTCCATATGTAATAATAGAAAGAACTATTTGTGCATTTGATCCTTGAATAGAATATTATATTGTGACATTGAAGAGACTCACAGTTTAAAAGCTTCTGTCAGTAACTTGAGAGTGCCTCCAGCTATCATCCAAACATAAGAAGCATTTAGAGTAAGCAAATTAAAAAACTTTCAAGATTCAACTACTTCACTTATGTTAAATTGATGAAATCAAAGTTCCCAAAGTCATGGATGATGACAAGGGATGGAAAAGTTCACAAACAAATACATACTGGATAATGTTTTTTTAATTTTTTTAATTTGAAACAAGCATATCAACAATCAGAGTCCCTATACCTTAACAAAAAAGTACAAGATGTTTCAAATATCTAACTTATTATACAAGAAGAATGCTAATTTCTAACTATTCCAACAACATTGATAGAGTAATGTTTCGCCAATGTAGTAGCCAAATTCTAGGTGAGAACTCGTGTACACAACACAATGTTTACAATGGTAAGACTCTTTGAAAAGAAATGGATCTATTTTTGTTATATAAATAAAAGGAAATACAAATAACTTAAATCTCATTTAGATCTTTCTTTATCCTTCAGAATTTAAACCAAACAATCAAAATAATTCCTAAACCCACAAATAATCATCAAATAGTATTTGGAGCATCCAAAGCAAAACTTAAAACATGACAGCCTGTTCCAGAACGATACTTGCCATCTGGCCCTTTCAATACATACGTCAAATCTAGAAGAAGTTAACTATTGTTACCTTACAACTGTCAAGAAGTCCCCATACAATTGATAGAGTTAAGAAAAAATAATTTATTGGCCAAAGTTGAGGTGATAACTCATGCACAATATTTGTAATCGTAAAAAAGCCTAGCAAAAACTAATAACCCATATTTGAATAAGAAAGTTTTAAAAAATATCAAGAAAGTATTTGCAAGGACAAGATACAAGTTAAATATTGAATACCATTTATTAAACAGAAAAAAAGATAACAATCCAAATTATTGCGCTCAGGGACCAAAAACATACGTTTCAAATTTTTGGGGAATCAAAACTAATTATTTCATATTTGAGGGATTAAATATTTTTGGTCTCTGAGTACAATTCTAGTAGTATTTTGGCTTTAAAAGAACACGTGGTCATCATATGTCAATAAAATGACTAAAATTGGAAAAGCACTTCCAGTTGCAAAGTTCAAGTTTGAGAATCCACGAATAGGTTAAAAGACCTACTTATCCAAGTTCAAGGAATGATAAAAGATGAAGAGCAAGAGACTCCAACACCTCCATCAATGGTTAAAGAATTAGTTCAAGGAGACAAGATGAATGAATACATCGTGGAAGAAATCAGTTTCCAAATACCTCTTGAACTTGAAGTTACAACAATCGAGACACTGAATATTACGTATAGGAATCACCAACTTTTCCTTTACATGAGTGTGAGTTTATCCCAATTACAACAAAGGAGATTCCATATAGAGTGTTTGTGGATAAAGAAGTGATTTGAGGAGGAAGAGAAGAAGAAGGATACTTTGTAGAGGGGTTGGGGAGGCACAATCCACTTATGTTGGATTTTTATAATTCAAATCCTTGCGGATTTCGGAGGAATTCAACAATGGAATAAATTTACCAAGAACTATAATATTCTTGGCAAGCCTCTTTGGTATTGATAAAGTATTTCTGTTCTTTTTTATGAATTTTTATTATGATTTATTTTAGTTTCTTTACTTTAGTTTAGACCTGGTGGGTAATAAAGACTTGTAGTCTTGTGTCTAGTTAATTTATGTTTTGATTTTGGTGATTGATTTTTGATTTTTTGGACAAAATTGATTGTTGATGATAATGATTGATGATAATATATGACTTGTTGTGATATGTGAATGATATACATGCTTTATGGAATGACTTTGGACTTAACTTTTACTCCTTACTTGTAGACATTCTAGTTATTGTACACTTTATGAGTTTAATGTGTAAACTTATTTTTAGGAGTTCATGTAAATACTTGATATAGATTAGGAGTTGTTGTTGAATATATTTCTGAGACTATTTATGTGTGAAGCTATGTTTGGGGGGAATGGGTTGGGTGTATACTTATGTGTATTTTTCTTTTTTCTTTAAATTATTTGTAACTCGTGAATTCCTAATGACTCATTTTTAGCATAATTATATTGACAGACATATAAAAATGTAGATGTGTATAAGAGACCCAACTTATAGGACTTATGTGCTCGATTAGAAATTGCATTTATATGATCTATTTGAAATTTGTTCATTACTTAACCTTGATTTGTGTTGTGTTCAATGTTGGTGAAGTTCATAATTAAAGGATAGAACTCTTGTTTTTAAATTTAATTTGATTTTACTTGGTTTGCATTCACCGTTACTTGGTTAATATGTTATTCATTTTTTTTTTGGCTTTTTGAATGCTCAAGTGTAATTCAAAATCATTAACTAATATTTTATTTTTACATTTTCTAGTAGTATTACTATGTGTTAATTCTATTTTGGGTGAGCGGTAGGATAAGTTGTACTCATCACTTAAATAAAATGACAAATTTGGGAGTGCTATTTTCTTGTGTTGGGAATAGCACTTTTTGTGCTAGTATATATGTGTTTGATGACATTTGAATAGAAAATTGATCAATTTGGAACTAGATGTTCAATACCATATAATTGAATTATTTGAATTTGACATTTCATGAATCTAAGTGTGAATGTTGAGTAGTTCTTTTGCAAATAAAGAATTTCAAAAATCATATATTACTATTTTTAAAAAGTAGAGGACTCACATTTTTCTATAAATTCATTTTGAACAATGTTTTTATCAAATCATTAGTATTACTTTGTTGGTAAATTTGTCTTTTGAAAAAAATAGTTTATATAAGATAGAAGTGATTTAAAATATTTTGTGTGTTTACATAGAGAGTGTTATTCTAATTTGTGAGCTATTGATTTTGAATATTAAGAAATTTTGGTATAGAAGTGATTTAAAATATTTTATGTGTTTGCAGGAAATGTTATTCTAATGTTGAATACGTTTTAATTCTCGTCTTTAATTAAAAATCGTAAAAAATATAAAAATATTACTCTTCAAAATAAAGCGAAAATTTCGACATCTATACCGACACATTTTAAATCGTGAATGTGTCATTCTTTTGAAATCTACTCAATGTGTCAAAATTCTGTACTCAAAATCTACTCAACATGCTCAAATTCCGTATTTGAGTAGATTTCAGAAAGTACTGACACATTCTTTTGGAAAAGAGCTCTAATTTTAAAATGTTGAGTTGATTTCGAAAGACTAATTCTTTTCATATTGGTGTGGTTATTGACTTATTGTATTAGGGAGACACTTAGGTAGATCTGGTGTTTAATTCTACTTATAAATCTTGTGGTGTGAATTAAATGTTATGAAATCTATGACATACATTGATGTAAGTAAGATTTTATAAGATTTAATTTTGATCGCAAAATTTACAAGTAGGATCAAAAACAAATTTATGTAAGTTTTTTTTATTGTATTATAACCCTCATCTTACATTATTTTTTACTATTAATTTGATGGACTGCAATTGGCAGGAAGTGCTTGGGCAAATGAGTCATTTTCAGACTCATATTATGTCCCGTCTTTCTCAGTCATGGCCCATCCTATTAAAATTTTTTTATATGAATCCGATTTACGGTAAATAAGATAAACTTTTTAATCTATATTTATCCACATCTAGGAGTACCTTAAAAAAATTTATTTTTAATGAGTTCGAATGATGTGAATGAATATGAATTAATGAGTATATTCCACCTGTTGTGAACTAGATTCATATAAGAATTTTATTGAAAGGATTAGCTTAACCCATAATATTTCATCAGATTCGATAAATATTCTTCATGAATCCTAATATTTTTTCCCTCGAAGGACAAGTTAAAATGTTATCATTTTTATAAGAATTTGAAGTCGTATAAAGCTTTGTAAAGTGTTGGAGACTTTATAAATATGATATTCAATATTTAGTCGACACTTCAAGTTAAAGAAATAATTCTAATTAAATGACGTGAGTTATGAAGATTTGTATTTAAAAAATAATGTCAATTAGTTTTATCATTTTCTTAACTTAATTGAACCCAAAAAGACCAGAAAAAATGTCGAATTCAATTCCCTTTATATTAAATTATGCATAAATAAATTCTACGTAAATAAAATATTCTCTTAATGAAAATTTAATATATCCTATAAAATGACTAAGCAAGGAAAAAAAATTAGAATATAACAGGAGTAAAAAGGACACAATTTTACCTAACATAACTAATGGAAATTAGTACTCAAAAGATAGTAGAGATTAAAGTGTTAGTGATATTACAATTTAAAGATGTACCAACCATTTTGTAAGAAAAAATTTGCCACTTTATTGTAAAATGTAGCACTTTATTTGCAAAACGAAGTAATACTTCATTAAACCGAAAATTTTACAACTTTGTCGAAAATATTTATTGTTAGCTAACTATCACTTTATTAGCAAAATATTCCAGTCATTCAAAAGTTATAATATTGTTTTATTAGCAAAATTACAAATTTATAGGAATAGCATTCAGTTATAGCAACATGCACGACCTTCATTATCCAAAGGTATCCTTTTTATTAGCAAAATTTTACAGTTTCATTTGAAATAAATTGCAAATTCAATATAAAATGTCAAAATTCGCTAAAATCCTCTATCTCACTCTTTATCCCGTTACCAAATAAACCTAAGATCAAGATTAATTCACTATAAATTTTAATTATAATTAAAAACAATCTTGACAATTAATTAGCTAGTGGAATAAGGAGTAGAATAATAACTGAGAAAGTGGGGTAGAAGATTTTCTAGCGTCAAAATGTATCATTTCCTTGGAAATATGCCTGAGCAATATGGACCGAACTGGTAATTTTGAATATACATTGGGTTTCTCACTATTGTAGCTTAGCAAAATGGACCGAATTGGTAATTTTCGAAATTCTTGGTCAAAGCCCATCATTAAGCGAAAAGAAAAATAAATCATATAATTCTTTTCTTTGTCAAAGAATTTTTTCATTTGAAAAAAAAAAGGTAAATTTTATAAAGTCAACTATCTAGAAAAAAAGAAAGAATACTCTAAAACAACAAGAAAGTTAAAGAAAAAAAAAAAAAAAAAGAGTAAATCTTTTACACATGGTTAGTGTACAAAAATTTATACATCATCAGTTTTAGATTTAGATGTATGATACATTTACGTTAATATTTAAATTTTAAAAGTTATTTTTACATATGTATCATGTATTTAAATCGATAGTGTAAATGTTTTATACATCGACAGTGCATGTAAGATTTATTCAAAAACAAAACCTTATAGAATATAGAATGAGAAATTTATTAAATTTCAACCTACAACATGCTTAATTTGTATTTTTTTTTCTATCATAAAAATGTTAGATATTTATTCAGATGCTAGAGAATATAAACTTAAAAGTAGTAAAGTTGGCTAAAACTTCCTAGAGTGATGGTGGGAGAGAAAGTGTATAGAATTAGAAAAATAAAAATATGGTCAAATTAAATAAAGCAAACGGAAAATACAAGGAAAATTCCTACTAGACCAAAGCCTAAGAGAAGGTCTGACCTGACTTGGTAGTAACTAGGAAGTACAATACAAATCTAACACCTCTGAACAGTATTAAATGCAATAAGTAAAAGGGCCAATTCTCTCTCTCTCTAACCCTTCAGCCTTCCCTCTTCTTGTGAACTTCTCTACTTTGGTTCATCGCCTCTCTCCCTCTAGTGGATATCTTATCTCAGTTTGACATCTCTTCCCTGTACTTATCAATCTATTCCACCTGTAATCTGTTCATTTTCCGTCATGAATGGGAGGAGTTTTATTCTGTGATCTGAAAGGTTAGAAATTTTATTTATTTTTTGATATGTGATTTTTTTCCCTTTGTTTCTGAATGAAAATAATAATAATAATAACAAAACTATACAGATCATTAAACGATGAGATGATTAATTTTCATAGATTGCTAATCGGAACTTTGCACCAGTTTTATAATATTGGAATAATTGTGGTTAATATTTTCATTTTTATTTGTTGTAGATCTATTAGTTTTGGCACCTCCATTCTTTCATACCTACGATAGTAAATCTATTGCGAGTATTTACTGTGGTTTATATGTATTTGAAATTATTCGCAGCCTGAATTTGTTATTAGTACCTTAATTTTTATAGAATTGGCTTTTTTGGAACCAAATTAGCCTTAATTCTGTCAGATATGCGCATGAGAGTTTGGACATGTTCTTAGTTTTGGTACACTTTCTTTTGATTAGGCACCTAAAAGAAGAATTTAATTGAAAGCTGGCGGCACCTAAAAGAAGAATTTAATTGAAAGCTGGCTCTTTCTGTTGGTTGAAGTGATATATTTTTCTGTGTTCGGCAGGTGCTGAAAGCAGAGAAAGAAATACAGATTTGGGGCCAGGAGTTCACGGCTCTCCACGTGTGCATAAAACAGATGATGGTTAGTTTTTATCATTTTAGTCTATTACCCCTTCAACAAATTGTGCTAATAACATTTGCATAGGTAGATATGAGCATCAATAGGTCTCATTCAACTTGTACTAAGAACATTCGCATAGAACATTAAGAATATTCGCATAGAACATTCGCATAGGTAGAATTCACATAGGTAGAAGGTAGATAGAATTAGCTATGAAACCAATGTAGAAATATCTGGATATGAACCAACATAAGTAGATAGTAACAGTCAATTGGAATTAAAGGTGGAAAATGTAATACTAATAGTCTATAATATGCCTTTTAGTCTTGCAATGACAGTCTTCTAGCATAGCTTATACTACCTGTACAGAAAGTCTTCTGGCATAAGCATATTACCTGTACAGAAAGCAGCAGAATTGTAAGTATTAAAAACTGGAACAATTACAAGCATTAATAAGTACACATCAAGATAGTAACAGTCAATTGGCATTAAAGGTAGAAAGTAATACTAAAAGTCTATAATATGCCTTTTAGTCTTGCAATGAGAGTCTTCTAGCATAGCGTATACTACCTGTACAGAAAGTCTTCTAGTATAAGCATACTACCTGTACAGAAAGCAAGGGAACTGTGAAGGCTATTGAAAATCGTAGATAAATTCTATTCATTCAACATTAAGCCATCAATGGAATTAATAAAAAAAAAAAAAAACCTGGAATACTAACAATATTAATGGATAAGCACTCTCTTAATTAATTTACAACAAAACAGAATCTGAAGAAATAAATTACACAATAATCATTGTTTCAGAAAAGGGAAAAAAACTGAAAATATTCTTCTCGAGTACGTTTTTTTTTAACAAACGATAACAATTAGTATTAAACCCTTTCTTGGCAAAAAAGTTACAGGCTGTTCCAGCACACCTACTAGGCAACTGCCCGAAAGCTAAATTACATAGCCACAAAGGTATCAACTTTACAAATATTTGTTTAATAACGAACATAGTCCACTTGCCAACTCATATACCAAACATCAGGGCAACCGTGACATCTCAAGTACTTCATCAAACTTCCCAAAGTGTTCCTTCACTATAACAGTAGATTGGTCACTCGAAGACATCCAAGAGGCTGGCCATGGTTAAATTTGTCAACACAATATAAGGGTGTCGTAGGTATTAAGCAATTCAAATTCGGATAATCCCAATACAAAATTAATAGAGATATATAAGGATGAATTATCTACCTAGGTAAAGAATACAATTGCCACTTTTCAAGATCAAATTTATCTAGAAGAGATATACAAAATTGCTCTATAAATTCTTTCAAATTTATTTTCTTTTGGAGAAGTGAGAATTTTCTTCTGGACATCAACATCCAGAAATATAAGGATATTACCATACTTACCACCACAAAAAATTTTACCAACACAAACAGACTTGTTAAAATCAGATCTTTCAACTGAAGCTCCTTTCAGAACACACACAGATCCACATACAATCACTTTGCATATAAAAGCCCCACGATAACCAAGTGAAACCCATGTATTAAATGAAAGCTGAAATAAAAATCATTTTAATCATTCAGTCATTAAAGATAATAAATGCATTTGTCTCGTCAAAAAAATTAAACCCCTAAAACTTGAGCAGTAATTCAAATATTTCACCTATTTCATGGATATTTAACTAAAAAACATCATCCAGTTTCTGAAATATCAAACATTTTGAGGGACAAAAGATTCCAAGCGCAGCAAAGATTTACCTCTTTCAAGTTCTAAAAATAACAGGAAAAAAGAAAAATGAATTGATGAAAAATTCAAAGGAGACAGTACATAAATTTTCCCTTGTGTGTGGTATCAAGAAACAGAGACTGAGCACAAAAGTTCAGCAGAAGTACAGAGTATAAGGCGGTAAGGCACGAAAATTCAGCAGAAGTACAGAGCATAAGGCAGTAAGGCACGAAAGTTCAGCAGAAAAGCAAATGGCTGTCTTGCTCCTAAAACATTGAAAAATAACAAAGTGGGAGTATGAAACTGTAAAAGGCGATGGCGCCTTTTATATGGTATAGGATTATGACTAAATGAAAAGTAATAACTGCATCTCAAAATAGTAAATGGGTAAGACTTGATGGCCAATATTATTGTCAACTATATTAATCACAATTGTCTTATTAACAATATAGTATAAGAATCCTGAGCATTTCATCCATTTCCGTCGCTTTGGGCGAAAAGTTTTTACTCTGTAACGCTTCATTTTCCACTTTGAATCCCTCCCTTCCCCTTCCTTTCTGTCCTCTACTTCTCCCAAGCAAGTTAAAGGTGCTAATTTTTCTTTGTTTTCCTTTCTCTTCTTTCCAAATCAGTAGTGTTATGGACCTAAACAAACATGGATGCTCAAGAAGATACTACCAAAGATCTGACAAATCTGGAACAGAAAAAAATACCAAATAATCAAAGCTCATGTCAACCACTTTCATATTACCATCACGATATGCTTTTTCTCTTCTCTCTACTTTTTTTTTTTTGAAGGATTGATTTACTTTTCTGTTATGAATTGCTATTTCGGGTTTCAATTTTGATCTGAAGTTACTGTAACGGAGCTTACAGATATCCTTTCTTTTTGTTCTCTCTTCATATACCGTTTGTTATCTCCTTTTGTTTTTGGTACTTCAGATATTAGGTTAAGAGAAAATTTCGTTACAGATCTCTTTTTTTTTTTCTTTTTTTTTTTTATCTCTTTGTTTTGCAGACCCAAAAAAAAAAAAAAAATCAGATGTACGGAAATCATCCTTCCCTGCTACAACCCAATTTTTTCATTACCACACATCCTAAACAGAGAGGAGCACCAGCTTACCTCCTTTTCTACTTGTAATCCTAAAAAAAGGAAAAAATCTTGAACAAGAAAATGCAGAGCTATGGAGAAACACAGTCTAAGAAGTTATTGGCCCCTACAAAATTTGTGAGATTTGTCTCTTCACTCCCTTGAGATACTTTAAGGTCTGCATTAGCTCATGGAACCTTATGACCTTGAACCATTTTCTTATAATAAACCTTCCCCCACAAAAAATAATGAAAAAGAAAAAAGATGAAATGTGAACCAGCACACATCATAATAAGGAACATAGTTTAGATTAAAAAAAAAAAAAACACTACAATATTAAAAAACACAAATTATAATAGAATTGAATTCTATTATATCCATTTGTATTTGACTTTTTAATGTTTTCAGAATTAGTTGCATCTTGCTAAAATTCTTTAATGTTGTGTTCGTAGAATGACATTGCTCTTAGGTCCTCCAAGTTCTGGAAAGACAACAATGTTGCTGGCTCTAGCAGAAAAGCTCGAGTTTTTCCCTGATTTGCAGGTAATGCAAAACTTAATTCCCTCTTGAAATTTTCATCAGAAGTTTAATCTATTGATTCCAGCTCTAATTGAAAATGTAAAAAATTTTCATTTGCAAATCAGGTTTCAGGAAGGGTGACCCATAACACACACAGGTCAACAACAACATCCCACTCTTCCCTTTTATTTCATAAACTGCACATTCAGGTTTTAGGAATCATTTTCAGCTAGGCTATTTTTTAAGGTCCAAAAAGTACATTTGCCAGTAATATTTGCTAAATCAGTGTAACCCCCTGTGGAAAATGTTGGTTGCAATACAAAATCTACGTATCAGAATAGAATTTAAATAGATAAATACCTCTCAGTCAGTCAGTTGGCACGTGCCCGAGCCGCCGCCATTTTTGCCTTCTGTAACTCAAATCAATTTCTTGGATCAATTTTTTTTGGCTTCCAGTAAATATTGAAAATGAAATCATTTTTTTAATAACAAAAAGAAGTCAATTCTAAATTCAGAAAAAAAAAAAAAAAATTTACAAACTGAAAAATTGAAATTCGCTCGGCAGGAAAGGCAATTTCAAACCTTTTTGCACCCGAGCTCGTGCTCAGTCCAAAGGGAAAAGCCACAAACAATGCCCTTACAAGTGGAGCAAGGGTAGCCTAACTGGGATGGCCTAATCCCTTTTTTGTTCTTAATGATGAGGACAGTCGTGCTAGGTTTACCCATTTCTGTAGGATCGGAGCAGTTGATCGGAGATCGGTGATTGGTGACGATGAAATGGGATATAAGTTTGGGACTGCTAACTTGTAGGGTAAGACAAGAGCGTATGCATATATATAGTACCCGGTATGTAAATTGATGGGGGAAGTAATTGTGCACTGGAAATACTTATATGGATTTGATCTTTGATCTCACTTGTAGATCTTGCGGTGTAAATTAAATGTTATAGAAAGGTCTACAGGTGGAGTCAAAAATCGGATCAATATAAGATCGGGTGTATGTAAGTATTATCTATTGTGTACAAGTATTGTTCGTGTTGACCAAAAAATAATTAATTTGACTTTGCTCATTAACGTTTAGGGTGTCGTTTGGTTCATAAGATAATGTAAGATTAGATAATTAATTTTATATCATTCTATATTTGGTTGATTTTTTAGACATGACATTGTTATCCCAACTAACCTAATTAATCCTTTGTGGAAGGAACTAACCTAATTAATCTTTTGTGGAAGGGATATTTATGGATCAGGCATTAAATCCATGTGTCTAATGAGCGACTCGACCTAATTTTAACAGATCAAAAGAAAATCGACATGATATTCGATCCTTTTACATGGTACTTGATTAATATATTTATAATAATTTTGTATTAAAAAAATTTAAAAAATAAAAATTTTGACATCTTAATTTACGCAAATACCCCTACAAATGAGTAAGATGGGAAAAAAAGTCATTTAATATGAGGTTTGGAGAATTTAAAATTACAAAATTAATTTGAAAAATAAAATAGACAGCTAATTGTGCACATATACATTAGCAAATGAGTATAGGACGAGGAAAAGTCCTTTACTATTAGGACATAATTTATTAAATTACATAACTGACTTCTATATGTCCTATTGGGTCAGCTTTTGTAAACTATTGACCCTTTAATCTTAAAACCTGAACCAGTAATGTTATTCGATTCAAATTCTCAAGTTTTATGGTTCGAAATGGATCGGATTAACAGGTTTTTTAGGTTAGTGGATTGAGATGAACACCAATAATTATTCTATGTAATAATAATTTATTTAATTATTACATTTATTTTTAGCATATTATAATTATAATAATATTATTTGTTGGATTATCAAAAATGAAGTAAAAATTTAGGGTATTTTGGTCAATATAATAATAATATGATCTCATTTGATCCTCAACCAAATGCAAGATGGTTAATATTTTTAAGATATCTCATGCAATTCAATATCAACCAAATATTTGGATAACAGCACTAACTATATGAGGATGACTCGTTCCAAGATTAATTATTCAAAGATGAAACGTCCTATCTCATCTAGTCCATGAACCAAACGGACTCGAAGTACTTAATTGTTATTTTTGTACTTAACGTTATTTTTTAGCCACTAAAATTTCTAGGCTAAAGTCAAATCTAATTGTGTTTTATTTTCCAAAATTTAATTATCGTTGTGTGGACTAAAGTAATAGGTACCGTAATCAGTTTGGAAAATATTTAAATAGATTCGATATTTGGTCTCGTTTGTAGATTATGTTATATGAATTAAATTTTATGAAATAAAAGACATTAGTTGATGTTTGCAAAATTTTATAAAATTTAATTTGGATCACGATATTTATAAGTGAGGTTCAAAAATTAGGTTTAACTAAGTATTTCCCAAACTTGTTAAGGTAAGATTAACCCAAATTACATGATTATGTTTTTTCCTAACAAAATTATAATTTTCCTGATGGAATGTTTTTTTTTTAATTGAAATGTATGCGTGTATATATGAGTATGTTTGTACATTCTGTGTATTGTGGTTAAGGCAACTTAGGATATACTCCTATATGGTGTGTATATGAAGGTCAAAATATGCCAGAGTAAAAAATCTTAATAAAGCATAGAAACAGTCGAACCGCTATAAATCAAGATTGAAGGGTATTGGAGCACTCATTGAATACTTGGTCCAATATGCAAATTGTTTTGTTGACTTAAATTTAGTCTTTATTATGTAAAGGGAGAAATTTTCACTTGATTATAAAATCGGATATTTTTAACTTGGTTGTTATGTCATGATTACATAGTGTCATCTGGAGCAATTTATAAAAAAAAAACCTACAAAAATCTATGGTATTGTCCAAATTAAGAATTTTACAAACTCAATTTATTCTCGTAACAATACAGAAAGAAGTACACAAACATGTTTCTTATAGAATGTTAGATGAAGAAATTAAAAGCCAACGAATATATGATTCTTGCGCATCAAAATGAGACGACATTAAAACGCTTTGATCTTCCAAGTCATAAACGGACATGCCTCCATGATTTATGACAGTAGATACAATTTCCTTTAATTCCAAATCCTGCTATAGAAGTTGAAAAACCTCTCCAATCATCAATAAATATTGCGCGATCGTCACCAATACTTTTAATCTTCTCCCATCTCTTTCCACCAAAATCAGCTCGAAATATTTTAAAATCCACGACCTCCGATCCAAGGCAAAATTTATGAACAAACAATAGCGCTCCACAAGATTCAATCAAGTAAGAATGAGCAAGGTCAAGTCGAGGCACTAAATCCCCAACTAATCCACCATTTATGATTTCCCTAAACTCAGGAAGATTTTCTTCGTCGTTTTGGGCAAAATCAGCACAATGTAAGCTACATGAAGGCAAACTAAGGCCATAAATTTTGCCTTGGAAGTTTATAGCATCAATCAAATAATCATCGCCCAAATTCAACTCTTGTCTATGAAATTCTTTTGCACCAATCTTATAAGAGATATTGAAATTGAGTGGGCCATTGAGGAAAAAAGCCCGACAATTTGGATCACAATAAGTTGGGTTTGGGGTGGATAGAAAGCAAACCCCACAATAGTCAAACAGGACGTCCTCTAGTGGTGGAAGCCCAACTTGCTCCATCGAACAAACATTCAGAATAGATTTATTTTCACTTGGATCAAAATCCTTTAGCACCAACCATTCTCCTAAAGCCCAACATATTTCTTTATTGCGAATTTCTGGGATCGATTTTGTATAAAAACGATTCTCGTATAAGTCGAAAAATGTTTGTTTCCTATTTTGCTTTCCGTGACAAATTAGTATGCACGGTCTTGGTTGAATATTTGCTAAGGAAGAAGAAATAGTAGTCAATGGCTTTTGTTCTTCGTCTTCTGCTAATCCGATTAATCTTGCTTCGGTTCTCTTTAAAAAAAAAAAAAAAAAAAAAAAAGCCAAGATTGAAATTCAATAGAATGGCCAAGATTTATTTCGAAAATTACAAGTAAAAGTATGTCTACTAACCTTTTTGTTGTGAGCGATTGATCTTCGAGAAATTCGTTTTGGAGCCATCTTAATTCCTGCATTACAATAAAAGTTAAATTAACTTCGAATTTGGTCATGATATATGAATTTGATGGTTATTATCAACGAACAACAACTGCAACAAGAAAAAAAGGGAAATAATTCATTGCATTAATTATTAAAAACGTAGTTAGAAAGCTTAAAACGATATTCAAACGTAAACCAAACATGAAAAAAAGAAAAATTAAAAGGAGCTTTTAACATATTTTGCCATAATATTTTGTAACTACATAAAAAAATGATACAAATGTACCTTTAATCTCTAACTGTCAATAAGGGGGAGTCAGTTTTCGGCGAATGAGGTTTGTCAGGAGCTATTTAAAGGTTGTAATATGTGAGGTTGAGCTATTTAAAAGGTTGTAATATGTGGAAAACCTTTTAAGTTTAGGATTATAAAATTTAATGGTAATTATCAATATTTCCTAAAATAAGCAATTTAAGTTAATTCCTACTAATAATATGATTACCAAAAAAAGAAAAGGAAAACTAAATTCGACAACCAAAAGGGAGAAGAAATCAGGAATTCTGAGCAAACTATTTAAAGTCATAAGATCTCTCTCAAAATCAATTTAAGGTATAAGTCTGTAAAATAAACTACGTATACTTTTTTTCCTTCATTATATAACCAAAGAAGCGTTTGGAGCTTAATCAACACCGTGGTTTGTTCAGGTAACTGTAATTTATTGTTTTTAATTTGTAATCATTACGGCAAACCAAAAAAGAAATTTTCATTGATTTTTTAATTAATCTTGTTCTTAGTCTTGTTACAGGTAAATTTTTTAGTACCCCTTTTGGCCCAATTCGTTGCCAACTAAAATAAAGATAACTACAGATCTAAATGGGATGCATTATTCATTGTAAAAAAACCATTTTATCAACTGGAAATACGCATAAAGCTTGTTATTATATTATAAAAGTTTAATGATGTCAAAAAATTTGTACCACATAAACATTGTAATACATTATTGTACATCATCACTTTCCTAATTAATTAGATTGTTTTTTTTTTTTTTGTTATTACTGAAAGATCAAATTTATTTCACTTAACAATTAATAATGTCAATCTTGTCAATGTATCTTAAATTTGGATGTGAACAGGAAAAAATCAATATAAATAGGTGGAAAAATGGATTCGGCATCCAGAGATCAAGTCCAAGAGGAAGAACAAACAAGTGGAACATGGTCTGACCTCCCAATGGACATCTTGTGTGTGATAAAATATCACCTCTTTGCTGCGGATTCTGCTGCGTTTTCAGCTGTTTGCAAAACTTGGAAATCAGTCCCTGCTGTTGTCCGATCACTCGCTCTGCCGCCGGATAATAATGATAACCCGCTATCCAATTGTCCATGTTTGATGTTCTTAAGCAACCACTTCTACCATCCCGTGTACAATGCCTCATTTCAGCTGGACAACATTCTGT